>CM076580.1:68223780-68357612 GCA_034641835.2 Pinus albicaulis
TCCTCTGTAGAAATTATATAACTTATGTGTTATATGTCCAAGATTCTCCTGATCTCACACTATTAACACAGTTTTTTAACGGGAAAGCCTGAAGCTGAAAACCCCAACTATCTGTATATAATATATGTCATAGATATCATCCAACAATCCTCATACAAAGCTGATCATATCAAGCTCTCAGTACAATACAATCACTACACACTAATCAAGCCCGATCTTGCAAATCCATGCACCGATATTTTCCACTTGCTAGCCTGCCTCTACTGCACAATCCCTTCTGAAGAATGGCTCTAAATGAGTTTAAATTACTCCAGCCTTGCTCACGCAATCCTCATTGGCATCTCCACTGAGTGTTGGATGCAATCAATGCATCACTATAGTCACAACTGATAGTCACACTCGCCCTTTCACCTATCTCTCCACTGGTCTCCACTGAAACTTCCATGCACTGTTGTTAACTGATGTATTCTTCAGTTGATTAATGAGTTATTATTTAGTGAATTAATTAACTAAGTGATGCACCACTCACTAATCAATCGATTAGACTAGATACAACTGACTCATGTCGAGTCACTTAGTTAAAACTAAATACAACTCTCCACTGCTTCCTTCAACTCTCCACCAACTACTTCCTCCCAACTCCACCAAACTCATCTGCATGAGTTCCACTTCCAATTCCTCCATACAATAACTCCCATTAAACCCCAGGGAATAGAAATTCCTTGTATCGAAATTTCTTTATTACGTATATGCCTGCCTGAAGTGCTCCAAAGAGAATAAGATAATGTTTAGAGTCCAAATATTATTAAGAACTAACAATATTCGACATATCTATTTTTTTAGGTAGCGGTCTATTCGGTTGGATGAATATGTCTAAAAATAGAATTCCATCTATTTTTCCAACTTGAACAACCATCCACAAATAGCATCCCGCAACTCATAGAATATGATCGACATGTCTAAAAATAGACTTTGCGCCAAAAATAGCCTACGGGCCCACTTAGTGAAGGTGACTCTTTTCACTAGCTCATCATCTTGTTGAATCTCAACACTCCCTCTCAACAAGATAAGGATTATTTTCCACCCCGATCATGTCTCTATGGTATTCGAATTTGCTCCTGGTGAGTGCCTTTGTCAGAATATCTGCATCCTGATCCTCCGTAGGAATGTAAGAAAGCAACATGATCTTCCACTACACACAATCTCTGATATGATGGTACCAGATGTCAATATGTTTAGATCTATCATGAAATACTGGATTAACCGAGAGTTTAATGCAACTCTGATTATCACAATATATCACAGTAGGATCTAAATGAGAACCGAACATACCGACCAAGATCTCCCTCATCCATATAGCCTTGCATGCAGCCAAAATTACTGCCATGTACTCGGCCACCACTGCATTGAGTGCCACGGATCTTTGTTTCCTGCTGTACCAAGAAAATGCTGTAGTTCCGATACTGAAAATCCCTCCAGATGTGCTCTTTTTGTCCGTTGGGCTTCCTGCCCAATCTACATCCATGAAGCCATGCAGCTTCAACTCATCTGACTGTATGTACCACAATCCATACCCAGATGTGCCCCTGAGATACCTCAGGAAATGCTTGCCTGCCTTCCAAAAGATCTTGGTAGGCTTCACCATTGCTTGTGAAAGCTGGTTCATAGCATAGCATATGTCCGGTCATGTATTGACTTAATACATGAGCGAACCAACTAACTGTCGATAAACAGTGGCATCCACTACCTCTGCCGATGTAGCATCCTCCTTCATCCAACCACCAGGAAGAGGAGTGTTGATAGGCTTGCAGCCTTTCATGTGAAACTTCTCCAGTATCTCCTGGGCATACTTGCCTTGAGACACAAACAGTTCACCTTTTCGCTGCCAAATTTCCAATCCCAGGAAATAATGAAGGAGGCCCAAGTCCTTCATCTCAAAATCCTTTGAAAGATCTGCCTTACATGAGTGTATCAAAAGTTCATCACCTGTTAGTATTAAATCATCTACATAAAGCACAATGATCAAAAGATTACCCTCCACCACAATCTGGTATAGGTTTGGATCCGCCTCACTCTTGGAAAAACCAAGTCTGATGAAATAACTGTCTATCCATGTGTACCAAGCACGAGGTGCTTGTTTCAACCCATACAATGCTCTTTTGAGCCTACACACATGTGACTCGCTGCTGAAGATTTCGAATCATTCAGGCTGCTCAATGTACACCTCCTCCTCAATGAATCTGTTGAGGAACGCAGTCTTCACATCCATCTGATGAATGTGCCAACCCATCTGTGTTGAGAGAGAAAGGATGGTCCGTATGGAAGAATACCTTGCGACAGGTGCAAGGTTTCTTCATAGTCGATCCCCTCGATCTGTGAGAAGCCCCGGGCAACAAATCTTGCCTTATACTTCTCGACGCTCCCATCAACAACTTGCTTCACTTTGTAGATCCATCTCAAACCTACCACTGATTTCCCTTCCGGCCTTGGGACAATCTCCCATGCACTGTTTATGACAATCGAATCATACTCTTCCACCATGGCATCTACCCATGCGGGATCCTCCACAGCTTCCTCGAAAGAGGATGGATCCGTCATGATACACTTTCTCATCAGAGCCATGTATCCAGTAAATCAGTCAGGTGTCTGTCTCTGTCTGCACTGTGATGTAGGAGCTCCTACATTCTGCGCTGCATCAAGATTCAGTTGCTCAACTTCTGTAGTGCGCTTCCGCCCTCTGATGTTTAGCGCTGCATGAGTGGTTTCTTCCACTCCATGAACCTCCTCTTGTGGCTAATCCACATCTTGAGGCTCATCTTTAGGAACAAGTAGCTCCTCATCTGCATGAAAGTGTAGCTCCTCTCAAGCGACAACTTCATGGATTTCTCCTCATGAAATTTGATATCCTGTCACACAACAGTCATTCGACTGTCTGGAAAATACACACGATAATTGTGGGGTGTTTCTGTGTACCCCACAAATATCCCAACCTCTGCGGTTGGCTCCAGCTTCTTCCTGGCATCCTTTGTCACATGGATGTAAATAGGTGAGCCAAAAATCTTCAAATGAGAAATATCAGGCTTCTTGCCAGAAAACGCCTCTTCAGGTGTACTCATGCCAAGTACTCTATGAGGACAATGGTTTTGCACATAAACCGCAGTGTTGCATGCCTCAGCCCATAAGTGTATGGGAAGGCCCTGATCATGCAACATCGCCCATGCAACACCCACGATCGTTCTGTTCTTTCTCTTTGCGACCCCATTCTACTGTGGGTTATGAGGCGCTATGAGTTCTCTTCGAATTGATTTTTTTCTACAGAAGTATTTGAATTTGCTAGAGATGTATTCACCACCATTATCGCTCCGTAGAGCTTTCACCTGCTTCCCTGACTCTTTCTCAACCAACACCTTGAACTCACAGAAATTTGAGTATGTCTCGCTCTTCTTCAGCATGAAGAAGACCCAACACTTACGAGAAAATTCATCAAGAAATATCACATAATACCTGTGATTTTCTGTTGAAGCAACTGAGAAATGTCCACACATGTCTATGTGAATTATCTAAAGGATCGTTGAGGCACGACTATCCTTCTCATGAAAAATGGTCTTCACAAATTTTCCCAAAGTACATCCCTTACAGTGATCTGACTGCGCAAGTGTACCTTTGGGAAGCCCGATAGAAATCTGCTGCAAAATTTTCAAAGTGCCATGGTGAAGATGGCCCAATCTCCTATGCCATAATTCGCCCTTATCCCGGCTCACCACTCCTTTTGCTTTGCCTGCCATTTCTGCGCAGCCATCTACCTGCAATTGATAAAGATTCTTGAATCGAATCCCTATCCTCCTGGTTTGACCAGTTGTTTTATGCCGAAGGAATGCTTTTCCCTCACTGAAAACAACATCATAACCCTTGTCTTCCAACATCGCCATGGAGATCAGATTCTTCTTCAATCCTGGAACATGCATGAAATCCTTCAAGATGAAAGGTTTATCGAACTCCCTCTCAAAGGAAATGGTCCCGATACCAGTCGCACTGTATCTACCATCATCGCCCATCTCGATGTGCACTCCAAGATCCTTTTCCTCCAGATCACTAAAAAAATCTTTGTCTCCGGTCATATGAAAAGATGCACCACTGTCAAGAAACCACACCGATCCCATCACAGTTGAAACCAAGCATGCGATGAAAGAAAAATCTAGCTCAAACTATGAGGTTAAGGCCTCTCCAGCTGCAGATCCACCAGCCTGCTTATTCTTCTTCTTCTATGGACAATTAGTGGCGAAATGTCTGTGCTGGTGACAATGAAAACACTTCACCTTGGACAAATCCCGCTTCTTGCCTTTCGCATCAGATTGAGAGGGATTTTTCTTACCCTTCCCTTTCCTTGCTTTGGCAGCCAAAGCGCATTTTTCTTCATCTTCATTATTTGATGAAGATCCATCCCTGGTACCCCACCTTATCTCATCCTGCACAAGATCCGACCAAATTCGCTCCCATCCTGATAGTTTCTCCCATTCATTGACAGAGTCTTCATAGCTATGCCAACTCTTCAGAAGCCCAAGAAGATCCAAGCTCACCAAGTCTTCTTCATCAACAGTAACCCCCACACTTCCTAGCTCATCCTTGCAGTGGACAAACTTCGTGAGGTATTTTGGTATACTGTCACCTTTCTCCATTTTTATTTTTCTGAGCTTATCTTTAAGCGCCAACTTCCTCTGGTCACTTCTGCTTTGGAAAAAATCTGTCAAAGCCTTCCACATTAAGAATGGAGTGGCTTTACCGTGAAGGCTGGACACAATGTGGTCCTTCACACCTTCCAACAGAATCCTTCACACTTTGCTACCTTATTTTGCCATGCGTCAAGTGCGACTGCATCACAAGAAGCAGGCTTCGGAATATCAGCATCTATGAACTCCTTCAACCCATTATCATCCAGCACCGCCTCCATCTTGTCCTTCTATGCTATGTAATTCGAGCTCCCATCAAGGGCATACTCCAATCGCAATCCGTTGAAAGACATTTCAATGAATGCTCAACTTCGACACCAAGAAAACACTGCAGCAAATTCGAATTCCACCAGCACAAAACTCAATCGCTTCAATAATTTCAATCTCCTATGATCAATACTGCTTTGATACCATGTAGAAATTATATAACTTATGTGTTATATGTCTAAGATTCTCCTGATCTCACACTATTAACACAGTTGTTTAACGGGAAAGCCTGAAGTTGAAAACCCCAACTATCTGTATATAATATATGTCATAGAGATCATGTAACAATCCTCATACAAAGATGATCATATCAAGCTCTCAGTACAATACAATCGCTACACACTAATCAAGCCCGATCTTGCAAATCCATGCACCGATCTTTGCCACCTACTAGCCTGCCTCTACTACGCAATCCCTGCTGAAGAATGGCTCTGAATGAGTTCAAATTACTCCAGCCTTGCTCACGCAATCCTCATTGGCATCTCCACTGAGTGTTGGATGTAATCAATGCATCACTATAGTCACAACTGATAGTCACACTTTCCCTTTCACCTATCTCTCCACTGGTCTCCGCTGAAACTACCACGCACTGTAGTTAACTGATGTATTCTTCAGTTGATTAATGAGTTATTATTTAGTGAATTAATTAACTAATTAATTCACACCACTCTCACTAGTGTATCAATCAGTTAGGCTAGATACAACTAGCTCAACTGAGTCTAACTGAGTTAAACTGAATACAACTCCACCAACTACTTCTATAACTCCACCAAACTCTGTCACATGAGTTCTAACTGAAATCCTCATGCATTAGCTCTTCCTCTCCTCGAGGAATGACGTAATTTCTTCGCTAGGGCATTGTGCCACATGCGCACTTAACTAAAGTCCTCGAGAATAAGATAATGTTTAGAGTCCAAATATTATTAAGAGCTAATAATATTCAACATATCTATTTTGGGCGCAGTCTAAAAATAGACTCCACCCAATATGTCTAAAAATAGAAGTCCATCTATTTTTCCAACTTGACCAACCATCCACAAATAGCATCCTGCAACTCATAGAATATGATCGACATGTCTAAAAATAGACTTTGCGCCAAAAATAGCCTGTAGGCCCACTTAGTGAAGGCAACTCTTTTCACTAAGCTCATCATCTTGTTGAATCTCAACATCCTCATAATGTGCTATCGTTTCCAACGTAAAAATTTTCCAAGTGACAAGTGGTTTACGAGAAAAAAACCATCGATACCATACAAAATGATTGGGTTCTAAATATAAAATGTGTACCTTTTGTGTGTGTTTCAAATTATGGAGATAAAAATATTACTTCATTTGTAGTATCCATGTTACCAGATCCTTGCCATCAAAATTCCTCATATCAATCTTTGGAATATGGTGGGTCTTCAATCCAACATTAGAGTCTAAGAAATCAAGGTTAACATTTAAGTTGTTCTCATCATGAGTTTCATATAATACCTTTTCGCCATTAGGAAGCATTTCTTGTAGAAAATTTACTTCAAACCTTCCATGAATGCTTTTAAACCATCCTTGAAACCTTTCATGTTTGCTTTTAATCCATCCTTCAAATCTTCCATGTCTAATTTTAAACCATTCTTCAAAACATGCATCTTAGGTTCCATTTCATTTTTGGTTACTCTTTGGAAGAGAGAAATTTGTTGCACTTGGTCTCATAACTTTGATATATCATGTTTCAATTCTTCCTCTTCATGTGTCATAGTAGAGCTTTATGAGGGCTTAATGGATGTGGAATTTTTTTATTTGGGAAGCATTTTAGAACCCAATACTGATATCTATGTTGATATTTTGGGTAGCATCGGATGTGCTCTAGCTCTGAAATATTGTGGAGGAGATGGAGTACATGAGATCTCCAAGAGCCATAAAATGTTTGCAGAAATTCCATATGGTTTGATAGTTATTCAAATAATTAAGATTTTTAATTAAGGACCCTAAGTCTAACTTAGGAATTTTAAAAGAATATTGTGAATTAAATTAAACATGTGATGAGAATTTTCTAACTGATGTGGATCAAGCAACTTATAATATTAGCTGTTAATTAGAGATCAGATCATGGCCATTGGCTTGCCAACGAGAAAATTATAAGAGAATGACTTGGGGTCAGTTGGAGAATACACACACATTGGTAGAGCACTGAAGCTAAGTCGAAATTCTAGGGTGTGGTTTGCTAAGAATTTTGAAGTGAGTGAGGGGAAGAGATTGGCAAAGGATGATCTGATCCAAGGCCACAACAACGACAGAGAGGTAGTGTACCAGGTAGCACAGAGGCCAACCAGAGATACGCAGTTCAGCTAGAGCCACACAGAAAGAAACAAAGAGGTAGCAACAACCCTTCAGGGGTGATGTAGCCCTAGTCAAGGCAACACATGGGAAACGTAAGCCCAGAGAGGTTGATCCAGGCCCATATAGGGCAGAGTAGAGGATGATGCAGGCCATAGAGGTTGACATAGAGGGCTGAGGGATAGTGTTGGGGTTTCCAGTGGGCCAAAGAGGGCTCGAGTTCTTTAAATCCCATTTGAGGGTGTGAATCAGCCATATTTTCTGTCTCCGAGTGAAAGAGGTACTACTACCGTGTAATTTCTTTGTAGGGCGAACCATTTTTGTGTTGAGATATTGTTGTATTCATATTCTACATAATAATAAAACCCTCTAGAGCTAGTTGCATTGGTTTCCCCGCATTGGCTTTTTTCAGGGACATTTGTCCAAAAATCTGTGTGTCACTTTGTGATGTGTGCGTGATGTTCAATAAATGATCTGTAAATGTGTAGGTTGCAGTTGTGTTCAATTTTCTGATTTTACTGAATAATTAAGAAAATAAACCTGTAATATAAATCAAGTAGGAAAAGTAAATCAAGACACTGTAGTAGGATTTTTGTTTAGAAATTTCCACATGATATCTGAGAATTGCAGATCAAGCTAAATTTCTAGCAAAGAGACTAAAGAGTTTTTTCTACAGGAAGGGTAGGTGAAGAAACATAGCCCAGAGAAGGCAGTGCAACATCAAGAGGGACACAGACCTAGTTTAGAGGGACGTAGAGTCATTCTTCTCATGCAGAGGCTGATGCAACACCACCAGGATGATGTAGAGCCAACTTTGCTTACACAGAGGCTGATGCAATACTAGTAAGGGTGACACAATGCTAGTCAGAGGCATGCTGAGGTGACACAGTGGTTGAAGCAGACCCTAGAGAGTGATGCTTCCAGTCTTGTCGGGGTTAGAAGTGTAGCTTCCAGTCTTCAGAAATTGCTGGTGTGGCACAAGTTTTATCAGTGCAGAAAAATTCCTAGCTAAGTTGACAAAGAACGAGAGGAGAACAACCACTCAACATATTTTTTTTCCAAAGAAATTCGAGGATCGATCAGGAGGGTGATCGAAGAGGGTTGATTCAAGAGATTTGGAATATTTCCAAGGAGGGAAATCAATTTTCAGAGGGATAAATTAATATAGAGGGTGCCTTTTTCGCTAAGGACCCTAGATCCGACCCTATGTTAATATTAGAACCAAACAACAAGGAGAGGAGTATATTTTTCGACAAATTTTTTTGTGCTATATGGTACCGTATGGGTTGCGTGATCAGGATAGGTTGGACATCTTGGCCAAATTTTCTATCTAGAAGGCTAGAATCCTAACAGTCTTGGAGGAATAAAGACTTTGGGAACATGTAGAGAACGTCTTAGCTACACCAACCGGCGTTTCTCTTCTCACGAAGTATAATGAAGAGGAGGTGCAGGCTAAGTGCTTTATCATGGATGGGTTCAAGGATCATGTGGTCCCACACATTGCCGAGAAGAATATGACTAATGCTATGTGGAAAAATTTGACCACAATGTATCAAGGAAAATCTGTCTAGAAGAAGATGCTTTTGGAGAACCAGATAAGGTTGTTCATGATGAATAAGGGGGAGGAAATTTATCCTTTCCTATTTAGGTTGCAAATGATCCGGGATCAGCTGATTTCCATGGGGGATAAAGTCTCTAAATGTAGTCTCAGATGAATGGGAAACATTTGTTCAAAGCATCTTAGGAAGATATGAACTTCCAAGCTGGGACGACATGTGGGATATCCTCTGACAAAAGGAAATTTGTCGGATGACCAAGAGAAAAAAAAACACTGGATCCAGCAAAGTGAATAAGGAGGAAGAGGAAGATGCATCCCTTGCATCGAAGAAGCTGCAAGGGAAGAAGAAGATGGATCTTTCCAAGATCCGATGCTTTAGGTATGGTGAAATTGGACACTTCACAACCACTTTTCCTCTAAGGAATAAGGACAAGGAAGCTGATTCCAAGGTTGCGGCAGCTAAATAAGACAATGGCTCTGATGATGATGTAGCCATGAGTGCTCATTAACCTCGAGAGAAGAGGTGGGGTGATATTGATCTGCAGAGCATCTAAAGATGGGATGGCAGGATCCTTGAGGAGCCCAAAGTCTTGGATCACATACGAGCTATGGAAGCCTTAAGACAGTAGAAAGACAAGTGGAGAAGTGGGTGCAGGAGATCACAGTGAAGCAGAGGGCAGATCTGGGATGTTGTAGATGGGATCAACGCAGTGCAGAGGTAGAAAAAACATAAAAGTAGTAGCACAGAGGTTGATGGGATTTCAGCAGTGCAGAGGAGGAATTTCTTATGCATTGCAGATCTGTAGCAGTGTAGGGGCTTCAGGCGGAAAATGCAGAGTTGTAGCAGTGCAGTGGATTCTAGCACAAAGCACAAAGCAGCAGCCAATGGAGATTCAGTGATGAGATGTAGACCCAATTGACTTGTATGTCAGTGATTGGGAAGGGGTCCTGTAGTTGCTTACTTCTCAGAAACTAAGTTGCAGTGCAGTAGTTAGTAGTGGCTATGCTATAAGCAGCATGATGCATCAATTTGAGAGGGAGATGCAGTACAAATGTGGCAGATTCATGGACATCAGTAAAAAAAGAAGTACCATAGTGGATGGAGGGCAACAAGCCAAGCATCAGAAACATAGGGGATCAATGCTAAAGATCACAATAATGCTTCTGGAGTGAAGTGTTGTTAGAGCACATTCCTCACTAAGAGGGAGTGTTGCGATTTTGGGTAGCATCGGATGTGATATAGCTCCGAAATTTTGTGAAGGAGCTGGAGCACATGAGATCTCCAAGACCCATAAAGCATTTGGAGAAATTAAATCTCGTTTGATAATTATTCAAATAATTAATCTTTTTAATTAAGGAGCCTAAGTCTAACTTAGGAAAATTAAAATATTAAAGTGAATTAAATTAAACATGTGATGAGAATGTTCTAAGTGATGTGGATCAAGCAGCTTCTAATCTTAGCCATTGATTAGAGATTACATCATGGTCGTTGGTTTGCCAATGAGAAAAGTATAAGAGAAGGGCTTGGGGTCAGTTGGAGAATACACACACATTGGCAGAGCACTGAAGCTAAGTCAAAATTATAGGGCATGGTTTGCTAAGAATTTCAAAGCGAGTTTGTAGTGCAGTGATGGTCAGAGATTGGCAAGGGATGATCTGATCTGAGGCCATGAATACAACAACGACAAAGATGCAGTGTACCAGGCAATGCAGAGGCTAGCCAAAGATACACAGTTCAACCAGAGCCACGCAGAAGACAACACAGAGGCAACAACAAACCTTCAGGGGTGATACATGCCTAGTCAGGGCAGCACAGGGGAAGCGTAAGCCCAGAGAGGCTGACACAGGCCCACCTAGGGCAGCGCAGAGGCTGAAGAAGGCAAGAGAGGTTGACGCAGAGGGTTGAAGGATAGTGCCGAGGTTTCTGGTGGTCCAGAAAGGGCTCGAGTTCTGTAAATCCCATTTGAGGGGGTTGAATCAACCATATTTTTTTGTCTCTGAGTGAAAGAGGTACTACTACCTGTAATTTTTCTGTAGGGCGAACCATTTTGGTGCCGAGATATTTTGTATTCAGATTCTTCATAATAATAAAACCCTCTAGAGCTAATTGTACCTATTTTCCCACATTGGGTTTTTTCAGGGACATTTTTCTGAAAAATGTGTGTCACTTTGTCATATGTACATGATGTTCAATAAATGATCTATAAATGTGTAGGCTACATTTGTGTTTACTTTGTCGATTTTACTGAATAATTCAGAAAATAAACTTGTAATATAAATCAAGTAGGAAAATTAAATCAAGACACTACAATAGGATTTATTTTTATAAATTTTCACAATCTATGCTTCAACATTCCCTTGGAATCACTTCATACTATTTTTTCAAATAAAAGTTATGCAATTTAAAAAAAATATACACCTTTTCTCTATTTTAAGATCTCGATATTGCAATGGTTGTATATATCTAATTTCAAATCTCCAAGTTCTAAAGTTAGGTACTATTCTATTCCTCTGAATATTCTTTCCAATGCCACAATTCAGACCAATATTGGATTCTTCAATATAGAGTTATGCCAAATCTCCCATGATGTGATGATTATGGATTGATTATGTAGAGAGAAGTTGTAAGGTATGCTACATATTGTTAGGGAGCGGTGATTTGGCCGATTGGTGAGCCAAATGACGATGTAACATCAAACCAAGCTTTGGAGCCCAAGGACCTAGCCTTCCTGGACTCAGAGAGGGCTCTCTCTATTAGATGTAAAAGATATCGGTGTGTTTGCTTATGGTGTTCTGATATTAGGCTAGTTATGAAGTGAGTTTTTTTATTTTTGGTTTTTTAAGTTTGTGAGGGATGAAACTGATTGAAAATGTAAGATAGGTAAAAGATATCAGATCAACTGGGCTATGGGGTCAAAAAGGTCAAGGAAGCTATCAGATGATGATACAAGGCTGCTGTAGGGCCGATTTGATTCAAGGTAGAAAGGATCTTTGGGAAAAATGGAGTAAATGGACATCAAGTTTGTGAAAGACGAAGGATTTCAAGCATAACTAGTTTGATAGTAGACATAAACATGGTATGGCAAGCCATTAATCATGCAAAATGTAACTACAAGCTAAATAATACATAGAAATAAACATTCAAGTCATGCATAGAAGTATAAGACCCTCTAACTTTGGGAGATGGCTATCAGACTTTGGGGAAAAACACATAAGACGGACTAACAACTCAAAATACTATGCCGGAACGCCTAAACACAGTCTTTAAGTTATTGGGCACTTTGACAAACAAGCTTTCATAGTTTTAGGCAAAGGGCTAGATCGGGACTAGGCCTCCTTGGTTCAAAAAAAATGATAATCTAATCAGTCAAAGAGATAGTTTCATGGATGGGACTATGGACAGTCATAGGTAAGCAGGGCACACCATACATCCTACTCAACATGCATAGAACTATGAATGAAACTAGCAACAATATCCTTAAGTTACTAAAGAGCAGTTAAGAATTCTTTAGTGCAACTAAGGAAGAAGAAAACATAAAAGCTATGAAGATTCAGGAAATTTGAGGTGCCTCCATGGGCATATCTCAAATTTATTCTCCACTGATCTATAGCAAGCAAGAAACATGTATCATGAATGAAAACTAGAAGGCAACAACAAAGCAAGAAACACTATACCATTCTACCATGTCATGGAATCCATCAACAATCCTTCATCATCCATCCAAGAACATTCAAGAGGCAATCCAAAAGCATAACACAAGTATTTTCTCCAAAGCTCATATGACCAATATATTTCTTCTCTTCTCAAATTCAGCCTTGTTTACAAATGAGAGCTTGTGGAATAAATAGGCTCAAGTGAGGAAAACCTCATGGTTCAACTTCCATCCTCATTGGCCTAATCAAAATATCTAAACTTGTCCTTGAGGCTTTGAAAAGCCCATGGCACAAAAATATCTCATAAAATATCCAAAAATTGCTAAAAAAGGGAATTTAATTGACTTTGCATCATTTTCCAAGTGCAAAAATAGCTAAACGCACATTTGGAAAAAGCAGATTTTTGAGGTTCAAAAATTACAAAAATACTTCAAATTTATATCAGAAAAAGGTCCCCTGAATTGACGGAAATATTTGGCAGCCTTCCTGATGTTGAAACGAGGCTCATGATAGCTCGTTGGAAAGCTCTGAGTGTCTACTTTCCGACGCAACTGAAATTTCTCCAATCTGATGCCTAGAAGTCCTCCAAATCTGCACCTGTGTGTAAAAAGCCAGAAAATTACAATTTGCTGATAGACCGGGTAGAGTGTGCAAAATGCGAGCCTTTTTCGCCGTTTTGAGGGGGTAGATGATCTCCAAATGCTCTGAAAATCGCTGAGGACATGCTCATGAAATTATGGCATCCGATGATACCATTCTCCTCCCTTCATGAATCCTCAAAATGAAATGGCGAATTTATGAGTTTTTGACCAAGAACCCAAAAATGCCCAAAAACCAAAAATTGTCAAAATGGGCTCAAAATTGGCCTGCATGACCCTCAAGGGTCCTTGGCAACATGCTCCGAAGCTGAAGCCAAAATTTCAAGCGCTGATATGCCTTTCTTCTCTTTCCGTGCCGGGCGCTTCTTGAAACTGCTGTTTATCACTACTGAGTTACTGTTGTTCAGCACTCTTCTCCTCTTTTTCCTGCTGCTACTCATCTTTATCACTGTCATGCTGCTCCTGTTGTCTTGCCTAGAGGGGCATCTTGATCTAGATGCGCTCCTGAAAAACCAAACTGCTTCCAAGTCTTTGGAATGCCCTCTTTAAACCAAACTCTGTCCTAGCCTGTCAACTTTGCTATTAAGCAATAAGTGATTTCAAAGATAGTGTGAAAATGCTCTTCTTTGGTGTAAGACCTTTGTTCCTTCAAAATGATGCCTTTCTAGCCTTTGTATATCAATCAGTCAACATTCATAATGAATACACAGTCAAAGGAGAAAACATACAATCAAGGTGACTTTCCTATGGAAGGACACCCAAAATTGGTTTTTTAGGCAGTAAGACACTCTTACCCTCTTTCAGAAAAAGGCCAAACACAATCCTCTTAGCTTCAAAACCTTGCCTTCCTGTTGGTAGGCCACTCCATCAGTGGATTCAAAAATCACAAATACAACCAATCACAAAGTGCATACATTCAATAAAGACCACTGTAAATAGGACAAGGTGGCAGCTATTGCAATGTTTTTATGTGGTCACAAAAGTCTGTAGCCTTCAAATACCAATAAACTCCCTTTCAATCAAAAAATTGTTGTCTTTACACCCTACTGCTCTTCATATCAGTTTGACAATACCTTGAGATGCGAATGGTAACCTGACTTACTGCCTATGCTTTATGGAATGGAAAGTTAAAACATTGTTTTATCTCTTTAACAGAATAGAAGAAGCTTTTGACCAATAAACAAGTGACATATGTATGACCTCCATGGCTGAAAATAAGACTACTGCTTCATTTTTCAAGTACTAAGTCTCTTCCTTTGAAATAGCGCCTCCATCTTTCAATATTCCTTAGAAGGCAGTTTCATGGGCTTCTCACAGCAATAAGAACTCACCTTCTCACTGTTTTACCTTTATAAAACACAGCAAATATTTGATCTTTTAAACAAAATGGTCAGCCCTTCCAAACACTACTTACTTCACTGCATAAGGCTGACAGAAACTATGTTTTTCATTTTAGTTTCGAGGGCAGCTTTAAGTTTTCTTGGGGCAAGAAAAGGCCACCCCTCTTTCAGCGTCTTGTAACACAGCCCTAAGACCTTTTTCACACCATCATACCTTGATTTACACCTAGAAACTTCAACTTCTTACCCTCATTTAGTCTTGGGAAAAAACGCAGCATTACTCAGCCTTTATAACTTTCACAATACTAAGGAGCTCATAGAAAATATAGGAAATTCGATGGAAATTCTTTGGTTAACCTTTTGAGCAATTTCGGGACTGTTTTGGAGGTGTTTGGGAGGCTCACACCCCACGCGTCGTGTTATTTGTGGAGAGCGCCGCGCAATATGGGCTGTCGGGTCGACTGTCGGCTGACAGGACCCAGACCTACAGGCGCGCCGCGCAGTTGCTGAGGCCCGAAAACTCTTAAAAACTTTTCCAAACTTCTTGTCTCCGATCTTGAGGACAGCTCGAAGAGCTCTGTTGATATTTTGAGATGTGAGAAATGCGTGGGAAACGACCTCTAACCCCTTTGCCTTTTGAAAAGAAAGGTGAAACCCTTGGTGAGATTTTCCTCCTTTGTAACAGTGATATGTAGTTTTTTTGCCTTCAATGATTTATAAAACCTTGAAAAACATGCCATAGTCCTTCTTGCCTTTCATGAGCTTGTATGCCTGTCTATAATGCCTTTTGCGGAGGAAGAAGGTAAACTGTCATCTTTTTAATATTTCTGGTGCTGTGCTATGAAAGAGGACATCCATGGAGGTTATTTCAAGCTGCAGGGAGCATTCCTTGACATTTATGACTGAACCTCTTTTTCCTTTTCACATAAACTGATACTTTTCTCTTTTAATGAGTTCTAGGACCTGAGAAAAGTGCCTATGTTTTTCTTGCATCTTATGAACTTGTATACTTATTTTCAGTGCCCTTTGTTAAAAAAGAAACTGAAATGTCACCCTAATATCTTTCATATTCCTGATTTTTGAATGGCATATCTGTCTTTGTCATTTTGAAAGGAGAGGGCTTATCTTTTTAACTTAGCTTCGACAATTTCTGCCTCCAAGCGCTTCACCAATTTTCTCCACTGTAGGTGTCAAAATTTGCTGCATTTATTTAGACTTTGTCATGGTATATTGATCAAGAAGGGCACTGCTTTCCAATACACTTTCTCTGCTCAGAAAATATTACCATGATGTCTCTGTCCATTTGAATAATGAAAAACCTATGTTTGTTTCAAACCTTCTAAAAACTGACAGTATGTCAAATGACCCCTATTGTACATTTAAACAATCTTCTCAGTGATGATGTCTCTTGACAATAAAACCTAGATTGCCTTTTCCAGCTGTGATAAACAATTTTAAAAGACACATGTCTATGATTGGAGTTACTTTTACTAATGACATGCCTCCCAGGGTTTAAAACTCAGATAAAACCTTTTTTACCTTTGTTTTGAGAAGATAAGTATGTGAGATGTGAAACAGCAGCTATAATTACTCACAGATACCAAGGCTCTTTTTGGCCACTTTCTTCTAATGGAGCTCTGAAATCACCAAACCTGCTGCATCTGAAGGATACACTTGTCTTTGTGGTGGAGTGTAGATTGCAACAACTGGACTTACACTGGCTTTGATTGATATCAAGATGTCTTTTGTCTGGGGCTGGGTACTACTTGCCTGCCTTTTCTTTATGTTCATCTAGAAACCATGGACTGTATTCCACATTTCAACAGAAACAAAAGAACACACAGAGGTCCTTTTTACTGAAGTTTTTTCCTGCTCAAGACAGATTTGAGCCATTCATATTAACACCACTGCAGAGGTATTTTGTCATGATAGCTTTGATCAATGGAGTCTCTTTTTGATGCGCCATGATGATGATGCTGGCAATTTTAATTTATCTTCTTTCTTAGGACATAAGACCAAAAACCCTGCTTTCTTTTGTCTTGCACATTCCAGATCTTAGCCCTGTTTTGATCATCACTTTCACTCAGAAACCTAGAGTCACTGTTTTACTGTCTAGTAAAAAACAGACCTGTGCTTATAGTAAGTTTTACAATCCTTGAAGTCAATATTAGCCATCGCCCTCTGCTTGTAGATGAAGGAGGTGCCTTAACCCTCTGCTTGTAGATGAAGGAGGTTCTTGGCCATGAAAAATTACTAGTCTGTTTGACAGTGGTGTTTTTCTTCTACTGTGATTTCATGCTAAAAAGAAGCTGCAAAGTCTTGATGAGTAACTCCTTGCCCTGCAGATGTATCTCAGGCTCATGTTGACATTGAAAGGTGTTCTTTCTGATGTGATTAAGGTGCTATCACAGGATGATGATATATTTCACCTCTTTGTGATCTCAGGTGTAAAACACCTAATAATCAGCTTGAGACTGTGGTTTATGCATTGTTGAGACTTAGGGGCGTGTAAGTTGCGTGACTTAGAGCTGTGATCAACTTGATTAGTAGAGCACGAGGTCTGTTATGATTGGTCTATAACAGATGGAGGTTTTTGGCCTTTTGATGGTTTCCAAGGGTAAAAATGCCTTAAAACGCCACTTCCTAACTTAGGGGAGGTTTTGAAACAGACTTGGATTGTCCTTTTAGAGCTGATGGGCAGACCAGTAGGGCTAAAGCTCGATAGGATAGTGATAATGAGGTTTAACCTTGACATGGGCGGACTGAAAAGTAGGAGGGCGAAAAAAGTTTTATGAGGGTTTTCTAGATGACAAATTGACATATGGAGATCAGCTTCTAGAAAACTCAGCTATGGATCTAGTCATCATTAACAAGTGAAAAATACTGATGACTAACACATATCATTGTTTAAACATTCAACTTTGAAATTTCTACAATAAAAACTACAGTCCGTGTAATTTCAATCACTTTTTACATAATTCAAATCTGATGCCTGAAACAAAAGTTATGATGATTTTCCCTACGTTACCTGTTTGAGATGAAATTCCATAGCCTACAAAAACCCTAACTTCCCGAGATCATATGTTCGAAAATATAGTGAACCAAGACTTGAAATTCATACATTAGGTTCACCAATATTTCGGCTCCACGTGGTTGCAATTTCAACTTTTGAATCTTTGTAGAAACAAAGTTATAGTGAAAATTCCAAGATAACCTTTTTGAAGAAGTGAAACCCTAGAATCCAAAGCTATGATACCAAATGTTATGAAACCAACTCACAAAATAGAATAAAATATAGATCAAAAACTTAAAAATTACCCTTTTCAAGGGGGAAACCTCCTTTATATTAGATAAATGAACAATTATTGGATGATATAAATGACAATACCTCCTTTCTATATATACGAGGGTCAGAATATAATCAGAGCCTACATAACAATAATAATGTAAGGGCACAACAATAACAATAGTGGGATTCTATAGGGCACAATAATAAAAATATGGGGACTTCTTGGGCACAACAATAGCAATAAGGAGGGTACACTAAAAATAGCAAAAAGGGGCTACGCTCATATTATAAGGACCTAAAAAACTATCAATATGGTTGGACACTAATGTAAGTTCAACTAATGATGGCCCTCAAGGTACATAATACATTATCCAATCGTAACTTGGGGGAGGAAATGGTCATGAGTGAGGTAGACCCACTCCCCAAGGTCTTAGACTCTTGTAATGATATGACTCTACTACATGTGAATAAATGAGATGACATCAAGCATGTAGAGACACTATCTGCTTATTATTCTTTGAGGTATCTCATTAACATACGTAAGGGATCAATAATGAAAATGGTTCCCAATTTACTTAGCACAACCTACAAAGTTTGACTGAATGAGTTGATGTCTAGCACTCCAAAAAATCGATCAATATGGGCCAATGATGAAAACCCACTATCAACCATGAAGGAAACTGCCATTGATGACTACAAGCTCCAAGGCACTAGATTGTTTCTATATCTACATACTAGATAAGGTTTCAAAGTCCATGGGAAGAGATATGTTGAAGGATGGAATTGATGTGTTCCCCATCATTGACAAGAAATTGACACCAAAATAAGGTCTTTGATGAAGAGAAATAAAGAACTAAGAATTCCCTTGAACATATAATTGCATGCCATAATAGTTAACTTTCCATTATAGATTGAAAAATATGAAAAAATGCGATGGTGACACAATAGGCATCACCGAATCCTATAGAGTGGAAGGGTAACTAATCAGGTAAGATATTGAATCAATAAGATAGTGACTCGACTCAAGTTGATGGTGTGGTTATATAGCTGGAAAACTACCAAATGTAAGAATATGACCCAGACAAGTGCCATGTCTAAGGGCGACATATAATTTCCATGAGCATGAAAGAGAAGACAAGTAAGTTCAATAGGTTCCTTTTTCATAACCTATATATCAAGGCCAAAAAATAGATAAAAGTACACTCGTGTCCTTATCATGGTTTTACGAGTTTGATAATGGAAAAGAGACCGCTCTCCAACTTTCATCTTGATTAACAAGTAGGAAAGGATGGAAACAACTCAACATTTACATATAGGTTTTATGAGCATGAAAATATGGGAAAAAGAAGATTGATATTTTCTTAGTTTAATGAGTATGAAAATAAGACCAAAAGAAACTTGACATTTTCATATAGATTTAACGAGCAAGAAAATATAACAAAATGAGCTCGATATTTTCATTTTTTAACAAGCATGAAAAGAAGGCCAAAAGGAAGTTCATTCTAGAGATATGAGTGGTAGAATGGTATTCCTATTATTCCAATAATGATGGAACTGACTTAAGCAAAGAAGTAAGTAGTGGAAAAGTGTCTGGCAATGGAAATCAACTCATTGTAACAGTCTCTCTGAAATGTGATGGTGGGTTGTGAGATGGAGGAAAGGTATATGCAAAGGAAAGAGGTCAAGTATCGCTATAAGGTTGAAAATAAGGATGAATGAATGTATCATTATGAAAACATTTATAAGGACATTGAGGACCATGAGCATAACTGACCATAAAGCAACATGAAAAAAAGCGTGGGGACTCCCTATAGTAATTGTTGGCCAAAAATAATAGAGAAAGAGAGGCATGACACTCAATTTTTATGTCATGGTGGATACTAAAGAGGATCCCCTAATCTTATTAATAATTGCAACATGGGCATCAAAACGATAATCAAGTTCTATTCTAGGGTTCCCATGGAGCGTAGGATCTACTGCACAAGTTACGACATGGAAAAAGACATGGTTAATGTCACAACCTAGTGGGGTGGGCCCTAAGGAAAAGTGAAAAGAGATAGAGAAGGCCAATAATGTAATGAAATGATTGATGAATCCTAATCATGTATGCCAAATTGAGCTATATACCTCGAGGCAAGATGAAAAATGCATTTTTTTTAGATAGATTATATACATATGTACAGGGCACCATGCCTAGAAAAATAGACATAGTATGACCCTAGAGGGAGCCCATCAAGGGGCTCTGCAACAATGTACTCCTCAATATTAGTATACTTCAGACAATTAGGGGGTCTAAAGTTGATACAGTTGCGACGAGTACCATTGTGTTTGATGAGGGGGATGATGTTAGGTACACATTTCGTCAAAGGAACCAGATAGATAAAATTATCTTTGAGAAATTTTTTGACTTCCACCTTGATGGTAGCGATTTTGTGAGGATGTAATGGTTATAAATGTTTTTGAATACGCTTGGATAATTCACAGGTTTTTATTTCATTGTAAAATATTTGTGGATATATGCTGGAAATTCCTTTTCACGACCAAGTGAAAACATCAACAAATTATTTGATAAGAGCGGTATAAATAAAAATCTCATCAAGAGTGTAATTCGCTCCAATCATGATAGTTTCCACGACCCATGATTTCTAAGAAATGTTGATGGGAATGAAAATATATATGTTCATGAATTTCCCTTCATAAAACACATCATGGATGGTATCAGGATCTTACATCCAATTAACATTTCGTGAGGAAACAAGGTTGTGAAATTCATAATTAAAGTGTGTTTTCTTAGGGAGAAATGATGAACACTGATGAAATTCATCCCAAGGTGGATTAGATATTACCATGCTTCCAAGACAACTTTATCAAATGGCATCATAGTATCAATGAATTCATGGGAAAAAGAATGATCAACAACTCAAGCGAGGGATAAATAAGCATAATGTCCAACATCATGGGAAGAACTCAACTCACGGTCAACAATCATAATTTGAATAGATTTATAAGCCGACTCGGTAGGGTTCAAAGGACTCTAATCATGAAAATTGTCAATGTTCTTAGGAGAAGAAATTATGCAAGGATCAATGGTCGACTTGGCTCCGTATGGTAGAGACATGACCATGTTTATGGAGTTAGTTAACTGTGACAATTCAAGTGGAAGCACGAGGAATGTGCTCATCAATGAGGAGTTTTTGAACATCCACACTCTAATGCATTAAAAAACATGGTGTAATCACTTAAAAATGGGATTGGATGACTATTGTGAAATCGAAGATTATGCTTGAAAAATTATAATTGGTTATTGGTGACTATCTTACCCCGATAGGGGAACATCATGATGTAAAATACCAAAGACATGGCAAAAATCATACCATAAAACCATATTCACCTGAGAAAGAGGTTAAAATCAAGTGGTGCATGAATGACCTCAACCTTAATAGATATCTTTCTTCCCCCAATATTGATAAGTAAATTAGAAAGTTTTCCTTGAGGCTTCAAGGTATTCCCATAAAAAGCCTTCAAAGTTGATCTAGGTGTAGACAAAGTCAGGGAACTAAGAGCTTTCCAACACTTATACAAAATAATGCAAGTCGGTGCTCCCTCATCCAAAATTTTCCTATGATCATGTTGTCTGGAAAATTGGACCATAATATGGAATTCCAAATGATGTGGATGATGATGTTTCCATAAATAAGGATCAAATTCATAATATTTGAAGTTGATGGATCCAACCCACCAACAACAAATAACATTTCCTTGCTTTGCATCGAGAAAATTTGCAAGAATTCTAGTGCATAAATAGTAACCAAAGCTTGGGATAGATCCTCGACAATACCATAGTTGTGAGTGGCCCTAATATTAGGATTGTGCATATTATTTTGAAGTGCACCCTTAGGTGGGTGTGAATCATGGTCAATGATGGCATATCAAAATGAAGTTTACCATCAAGTGGAGGTTGGGTCACAAACTTTGAGGTAGAAGTTCCACTCTTAGGATTCTTGTAATTATATTATTTGGCCATGACAATGATAATTGACTTAACCATAAAAAATATCTTGCATAGAATATGAGGCATTAGATGAAGTGTTTCCACCACTAATCCCTTGCTAAGATGGTGGAGGGTTTGCAACCATATGTTGTTGTTGGGCTAGAAAAGGGTTTGTCAAGACAAAAAGTTGATGAGCTATAGGTTTCTACAAGAAGTATCAATGAATCTCATACATCTAAGGGTACTCATGAGTAAGATGGTCATCCCCAAAAAATGTTGCAATGAAAACGGTTCTTATTTTTCTTCTCCTTGGTACCACTCCCAATATTCTCTTGGGTTCGTGATGCCCCTTATTCCTCATTGGAATATTTATAATTTTCTTCTTCTTCTTATATCACAGTTATTTAAGGTCCTTGGTTAATGTGGATTGAAGAGAATTGACCTAGGAGGTGGGAAATTGGACATGAGGATTTTGATTAGAAGGATTTCTTGTTAGGGTACTAAAATAGGTATTCATTTGACCTATCTCAGAGGCTAGATGGCATATGTTTCTAGAAGTTACAGACCCCAATACTCCATCGACATGGGTTTTGTGTTTATGATTCGAAGGATTAGTTGATGATCGAGGATTGTTAGGAAAAATATCTTATAAGATACCCACTTGAGAAGAGATCGAGTCAAGTTGATGGACATGCATGACCATTTTCTCCTCGGTTAGGGCTCCTATCTTTTCCACATCTTTAGAAAATTTAGGAAATAAGGACTTAATGAAATACTCATGTATCAACTCAACATGAATCTTCATTTTGACCAAGTCTCTTTTCCTCCTCTATTCATGAAAATGACTAGAGATGTGTGTGGAGTTATCCTAACAAAATTTAGTGAGAATATCAATAACAATCTCATACCTAACAATAAATCGATAATGGTTAACAAAACACTGTGCTAAAGAGAGTAAAGAATCATAAGTGACACATTCCAAGTTAGTGTACCATTTGGCAGCACTGCTAGTAAGAGTCTTATGGAAAATATTCAACCTAATGCTATCATCCATAGATGAGTTGGATGAACACCACAAATGATAAGTAGTGATGTTGGCTGTAAGGTATTCTCTAGGTCTACCATTGAATTTAGGAATTTCTACTAGAATTTTATGTGGGATAGGTGGCCAACATGATTATGCTTAATGATATTTTTCATTAACTTAGACAAATCAAGAAAATATAGTTTCACTAAGAAAGGTAAGTTGAACAATGCTTGGGTGTAATATCCCAAAACCAGAATTTTCTACAACAATAAGAATACCTTAAGGTATTCCAAATTTGGAGAGCAGCAAGTAATCAAATCATATAGTGTATTTGAACATATATCCATCATAGAACAATCACAACAACAAACTATGCCTTTATACAAGTCACAAAGTGGGGAAAAACAATGATTTTGGCCTCAAAAACGTTAGTTTCTGAAGATTGAGTTATAATAGTGAAAAATAACGATTGTGTCCCTTATAATAGGCAATATAGGACATGCATGAAAAATGGTTTCAGAAAAAAATTCCTTTAGCCTAGTTAAACAGGCCTCCCATGCTCAAAACAACTTAAAATTGACAAAACCCCAAGACTGCAACACACAGAAATTGCTGCATAAGAGACTGCGTAGTCTAATGGAGTTAAAAATAAGAAAATAGGAAAATAAATCATATATTCTTATTATATTACTCAATGAGGCATAAAAACATAGATCTAATCTCTTTTATACAAATCCAAGAAGACCTGGCAAAGGTTTCTTGACATAAAAGATATACAAGAGAAAGCTGCTGCAGATCTGTGGCTGAATCACATTGTATAGATGAAGCTCTACATAATAATGGCTGAACATGAAAATAAATTGCTGTATACCCTTCTTTTAGCTCTCCCAAAGAAAGGTTGATCCTCCTATTGGGAAACTAGCTCCTCAAAATGGGGTTTTGACCCCTCCCACTGCACACCTTAAGAAATAATGCAATTTTATGAAGGGAATACATTTTTGCTGAAGGTAGATGCTGGGTCAAACAACAGGTAGTGGAAAATTTAGCTCATAATTCTCCTCTTAGATTTCTTAGACAAGATCTCCAAGAAAGAGTAGGGAATCCCCACCCGGGAAAACCCTTGCACTAAGCAGTCCAACAACTTAGCTAAACATCCAAGTATGCAGGAAGTATAAACAGACCACATGAAATATAATCTCCAATATGCCCATATGGTTTCCATCTCCTCCATTATATAGTTGATAAGCTTCCTCACCAAGGGTCCCACCCCACTATGAGGTTGCTTCCATGCAAAGGCTCCTCCACCATAATTACGCTGTCTCTATGTGCCTTGCTCATCCTTTTACAACGCTGTTTGATTTATTCAACCTTGTCTGGATCTTCGTGCCCTGTCCCTTTTCACACTCAAGGTGTCTTCATTTTAACTAGCTGGATTGATCCCTATTCACATTGAGTTGTCTTTATTTAGGATCCACTCTTGGAGGATAAATCATGTTGACTTGATCAAACTTGACCTTGTCCCCATAGTTTAGACGTTGTTCACACATGTGGATGTTTGATATGGTTATTTCATGATCCCTTTTCACACTATGAGGGATTTTTACACATACATAAACAACTTATGAGCCTCCTTGCCCTTTTATTCATCCATCTAGATTTTAAAAGAAAAATTAATATTCCTATTAACTGCAAGCTAATTTAGGAATATTACAGTCTCCCCCTCCCAAATTTTTCTTGTCCTCAAGCAACTGCAAGGGTGCTGCAAAATCTCCCCCTTTCTCCTTGTGGCCTTCTCAAGATAGGAGGGATGACAATCATGGGGAATCCCATAATCAATGAAGGCCTTCCACCTCCATGATATCATCCAAAGGAAATGAACTACCTCCCAGCTTGGTAATTCATAGAAAATCTCCTCCCGTTGGCTCATGAGAGGCATGCCCCAAGGGCTCCAACCAAACATAGGGTCCACCTCATAAAGAAACAAGTGGTATACAATAGTGCCCACATAATTTTCCATGCTCCCCTTAGAACATGTAGTGCAGAAAATGTAGGGACTTTCTTCCCCCAAGGACACATCCAACAAATGTGTCTCTCCTCCAACCATGTTCCCAACAAAGATAAGAACATCTTCAGCATATGGAGTCAGAATTAGAGTCATGCTAGTTGCCATATGCAATAATGGAGAAGGACAATGGTCCCTCAAGTGCAACCAGCGTAGTTTTACTCCTAGCTGCCATAGGATATGATATGACAAGTGTTTTTCCCAACACTTTTTTGCTGCCTCATCCTTCTTGCATGCTTGGAGAAGGTGTATGATGGTTGGTGTTGATGAATCCCACCATGAAGAGTACATCATCTCTCCAATATCTCCCAAGGAATGGCCAACATCACCATTGCTCATGGCCCAAAGTGGTTCATGAAGCCCATCAGAAAAAGTGCCCCCTCTTGGAGCCAAGACCTGCACATGAGTGTTAAGAAAATTAAAGTATATAATAAATACATCATGAGGTTCAACAATACAACGTTTATCATACACTTTTTTCAAATAAGCAAGGTAGCTCATGGATGAGCTCCCCCTCACACTCAATGAATAAGGAGGTGGTAATGATAACTCTTCCCAATAGCTATGTTCCTCCTTAACCAACAAATGATTCATGCACTTAATCATATGAGAGTGCATCTCCTCTTTGAATTTTCCCCACATGAATCCATCTAAGATAGTATGGTATGTCCTAATGAAACCAGTGGGGTTTGAAAGCAAGACCTCATAGGTTGTGTTAAGTAGTTTATTCTTGAGTTTGGAATATTTAGTTAAGTAGATCTGATCATGAACATAAATGATTCCATCAACTACCTTATACTTTCCATCCCTTGCTTGCCCATCAAAAACCTTACATGTGAATAGGTCCTTGGAATATTCCATCAAGATTTTGGACTCCCAATAAGGGTCTAGGCTTCCTAACATTGACAACGATGTAGAAGTCTGAAATGAGGCATATGTCTTATGATGGCTCTCCTCTGTGACATGCTTGATGTCAAAGTCACATGTTGGAGTATTCCCAACTTTCTTTTGCTGCCTCTCTCGCAGCTGGTCCTGCTCAAGGCAAGATTGAAGTTTAGGAGAGTCATCCTCCCTTTGAAAGGTTTTCCTCCTCCAAAACTTCCACAATTTTTCTCCCGCATAAAAAAATGGAAATACTTTCTTGTTATATTCAGAAATTTTCATTATATATTAGAGTATCCTTTGCTTCTCCAAGGCTATGGAGTGGCCTTTTGACACTATGCTCATATCAACACAGATTTCTGAATCTATCCTTTCCAACGCAAATAGATGAATGGAAGATAACAAAGTCAATTTCAGAAAATTGCTTAGCCTCCCATCAATGATTCTCAGCGCTGTAGTGGCTCCCTGCAAGATTCCCTCTCTAGAAAAATATGTTGTTGTTGTATATAGTTGAGAGAACACTTTAGATTTTTTCCAATCAGGGGGTCTCCCTAGTGGAATGCCTCCCTGCAAAGAGACATCAAGGCACCAAGCAGGATGTATAGATGTATGGACTGTTTGGTCTTGGCCTTCCTTGCATAGACCCTCCTGCCTTCTTTGTGCATCAATATTTGGAGATAAAGAGAGGTGTATATTCCCCATCATATGATGCTTTCCCTCCCTCTTATTCTCTTCACCATTTGATAATAATGGCACATGCTGCACATAGATTGTGCCACAACCTCCATATGTGAGATCTTTTGGAACTCCTTGCAAGAGTGCAAGAGTTACTCTTCTTGGAGAAATTGCTCTCCCCTCCCCTCCATGAGGTTCTAGATGTGCTCTTGTCATGACTGCGCCGTTATCCCCAACCTTTTCTTCCTTCCCCTCAACAGTTGAAAAAACCTCATCAGCAACAAGATACCTTAGATCTTCGTTCCATTTTGCAGGAGGAGTCTTCATTTCTTCTTCTTGAGAAGACAACTTCTCATTTAATGGAGATCTTGCCCTTGGAAAGGTATCAGACAAGTTTAAATCCTCTTCAATAGTTTCCAGAAATGGAGTTGGATTTATAGATTCTCCCAACTCATACAAAAGTTTTGTTTGATATGGTTTGATAGCTTCTAGAGAAAGTGTTTTACATGATTCTCCATCAAACCCTTCTACTATTATTTTAATGAACTGTGCATAAGTAGATGTATTTTCATTTCTCAAGGAAAAATATTCAAACAACCACCAAGCATAAACCTTACCTTCAAAATGCAACGCTGCTAATTTGATGGCCTCATTTTCTGAAACTTGATGTTGTTGAACATAGGTGTCTAGCTCCTTCACCCAAGCCTTAGCTGGACATTTAGGCGATCCATCAAAAGTAGATAGAAATAATATACCCACACCATGCTGCTTCCCCTTTGTGCTTCTGTCCTCCTTGATCTTGCAAAATCCTTGGAAGTTCAAGTTATCTTTGAACTCCTTAGACTGACCTTCATAATCCCGCAAATAATCACCAAGAGTATCTCTCTTTGGCACACCTCCTTACTTCCTCTTCATGAAGAAATTTCTGATAAAACGTGGTAGATCTGATGATATGGCTGAGTGCTCATATCCATAAGATGAGGACTTAGAATCTTCCTCTTGTATAGATCTTGTTGAGGGATTTTCAGGTTTCTCCCTCCTCATTTCTTTGATGCCCTTGCTTCCACCCTGCAGATTTTGAAAGAGAAGTTTTGAGAACCCCATTTCTCTAGAAAAAAAGGGTTTGATATGATTTCTTCTACAAATCTCCTCCTCCCCATGAGAAGACTCCATAATTCTTGAAGCTCACAGGCTGAGCCAAGATTGTTGCTCTGATACCCCTGTAATATCCCAAAACTGGAATTTTCTACAACAATAAGAATACCTTAAGGTATTAAAAAGTTGGAGAGTAGCAAGTAATCAACTCATATAGTGTATTTGAACGTATAGCCATCATAGAACAATCACAACAACAAACTATGCCTTTATACAAGTCACAAAGTCGGGAAAAACAGCGATTTTGGCCTAAAAAATGTTATTTTCTAAAGATTGAGTTATAACAGTGAAAAATAATGGTTGTGTCCCTTAAAATAGGAAATATAGGACATGCATGCAAAATGGTTTCAGAAAAAAATGCCTTTATCCTAGTTAAACATGCCTCCCATGCTCAAAATAACTTAAAATTGACAAAATCCCAAGACTGCAACACACAGAAATTGCTGCATAAGAGACTGCGCAGTCTAATGGAGGTCAAAATCAGAAAATAGGAAAATAAATCAGATATTATTATTATATTACTCAATGAAGCATAAAAACATAGATCTAATCTCTTTTATACAGATCCAAGAAGACCCGACAAAGGTTTCTTGACAGAAAAGATATACAAGAGAAAGTTGTTGCAGATCTGTGGCTGAATCACGCTGTATAGCTGAAGATTTGCATAATAATGGCTGAAAATGCAAGGAAATGGCTGTAGACCCTTCTTCTAGCTCTCCTAAAGAAAGGCTGATCCTCCACTTGGGAAACTAGCTCCTCAAAATGGGGTTTTGACCCCTCCCACTGCACACCTTAAGAAATAAAGTAGTTTTCTGAAGGTACTACATTTTTTCTGAAGGTATATGCTTGGTCCAACACCAGGTAGTGGAAAATGCAGCTTATAAATCTCCTCTTAGATTTCTTAGACAAGATCTCCAAGAAAGAGTAGGGAATCCCCACCTTGCAAAACCCTTGCACTAAGCAGTACAACAACTTAGCTAAACAACCAAGTATGCAGGAAGTCTACATAGACCACATGAAATATAATCTCCAATATGCCCATATGATTGCCATCTCCTCCATTATATAGTTGATAAGCTTCCTCACCAAGGGTCCCACCCCACTATGAGGTTGCTTCCATGCAAAGGCTCCTCCACCATAATTACGTTGTCTCTATGTGCCTTGCTCATCCTTTTACAGTGCTATTTGATTTAGTCAACCTTGAATGAATCTTCATGCCCTGTCCCTTTTCACACTCAAGGTGTCTTCATTTTAACTAGCTGGATTGATCCTTATTCACATTGAGCTGTCTTTATTTAGGATCCACTCTTGGAGGAAAAATCATGTTGACTTGGTCAAAATTTACCTTGTCCCCATATTTTAGACCTTTTTCACACATTTTGATTCTTGATCTGGTTATTTCATGATCCCCTTTCACACTATGATGGATTTTTACACATACATAAGCAACTTATGAGCCTCCTTTCCCATTTATTCATCCATCTAGATTTTAAAAGAAAAATTAATATTCCTATTAGCTGCAAGCTAATTTAGGAATATTACATTGGGGAGGGTGGGTTAGGTGCCCCTTGTGACCCAAATGGAGGAGGTTCTCCACCCATAACTTGGTTCCTTGAGTTAGTTTGAATTGTGGAAGTGGGTTGAATAGAGGTGTTAGGTCGAGTGCCCATGTAAACCTATTGTTGGTTAATGCTCCCAGGGTAAATTCCCCAAGTTTCAAAAGGATTCCTAGAAGGTTGTTGACCTCCAATGTCATAGGGTGGTATGAAAGGGTTATTAAAATTATCATGAGCGCACAAATTAATAATATAGAAAGCATTGGTCACCCCAACGGAATTCAATGTATCAAATGTATGACCCTGAGATGCATATCCCCCTAATTATCGACTTCCAAAAGGATTCAAGGACCCAATAGAAAGAAATGTACCCTTAGGTAAATACATTGGACATGAATTGGACATGGTGAAAGGATTCCAAACATAAGTAAATACATTGTTAGGTATAGTCATACCTCTTACTGAGATACCAACACCCATCATGGGCTTGAGAAACCATATGTAAAGGAGAAGTTTGACCCTTTGACATTAGACATATGAATAATAGATATAACTGAGATAAAACCTCTGCTCATTGTGAACAAATATGAGGTGGTCATGGATGTGGAGGTATCCATGGATGTACTAAGTGGAGGGAAAGGAATTCCATGAATATTCTGTCATAATGAGGAGAAAAAGTTATTAAATAATGTAGAATGAAAAAGACATGGGTCCATAGGGAAAAATATAGACATGACGTGTGGAATACCATTAGTCACTACAGGTTTGGACACAACATGTTTTGTTGTAGAGTTAGTAGCATTATCCCTAAAGAACTCAGGTAAGGGACTATTAAAAGATCCATACAAGTCAACACCCCTATATAATGAGATGGGTGTAGAGGTATGGTTATGATGTGGAAGAATATCGTCAAGCACTCAATGAATATATGGTTTAGGTCTCTAAGTATCACCAAAAGTAATTCAAGACATGGATGTACCTATGGTAGAGTTAATTGTACGATTAAGGGGGATTGGACCCACCTCGTAGGGGAAAAGGGTTGCAAGTATATGAGAGCGATGCTAACAAAATTTTGGCATGATGGAAACCAGAGGTGACACAAGCACCAAAAATTACAAATCCTAAGGCCACTAGATACAATTTAACAAACAACATGCACTAGAAAAATCCTATGGAAATAAACCAAAAAAATAGAGTCAAAGGGAGTCATGACTCGTTGCTGGAGCTGGATTAATGAATTCCCAATTCAATGGTGAGGAAATGGTTTGGACATATATAAAAAAAATCCTACCTAATGATTCATATGCTTGGATCAAGTGATCTTATTATCTGTGGGGAAGCCCCCATGTGAATCGAATGAGTTCTGACTGAAATATGTCCCAGGTACAAAAAGGACAAACCCCTCACTGTCGCTTGTGATAGCTACCTAATACTAGTGACTAAGGATACCACTAAAAACATGTTGTGAAACCAACTACAAAAAGAGAAGAAAAGAGAAATAAACGCCTTATAAATAAGCCACTTCGAGGGGGCAACCTCCAATACATTACATGAATGAACAATTCTTGGATGATTCAAATTAAAAAACCTCCTTTCTATATATAGGAGTCCATGGGGCCACAATGTAATCCTAGCCAACCTAACAATAATAATTTAAGGGCACAATAATAACAATATGGGGGTTACAAGGGTACAATAATAACAATAAGGGGGTTACACTAACAACAATAAGGGACTATACTAGTAATATAGGGAACTAGCATGCCCCTCTCCTTCAAAAAAGTGTTGTCCTCAACACTTGAGTAGCTCTGGGTGCTTATGTATAAAATTCTCATTCTCCCATGTATAATCTTCAGTGGGTAAGTTCTTCCACTTGATGAGATACTCTGAAATTGATCGATTCCGTAGCTGTCGAGTTCTTGTTTCCATGATCACTTTAGGTTCCAATATGATTTTTCCTTCCTCATCAAGTTCTGGCAATATTGTTTGAAATGGAAGATTTTCACCTATAACCTTCTTTAAGCATGAAACGTGGAAAATTGGATGCACTTGTGAAGAAGCAGGAAGCTCCAATTTGTATGCCATAGTACCAATCTTTTACAACACCTTGTAAGGATGATAGTACTTTGGTTATAATTTATTATCCTTATTAGCTTGCTTGAGGGACATTTGTTTGTATGGTTGTAGCCGTAAAAATACCCAGTCTCCTACATCAAAACTTCTCTCATTGCGATGTTGATCTGCTTGTTGTTTCATTCGATTTTGTGCCAAATTCAGGTTGTCCTTTAAGAGTTGGAGAACTTCTTGTTGATGCTCGATGTGATCTTCCACTGCTTGAACCTTAAAATTTTCTCTTAAAGATGATGTGATGGATGGTGGATGATATCCATAAAGTGCCATAAATGGGGTCATTTTTGCTGCAGTATGGAAGGAAGTGTTATACCACCATTCAGCAAGAGGTAACCACTTGACCCATTGTGTTTGTTTATCAGATACAAAAAAACGAAGATATCCTTCCAAACATTTATTTACTATCTCGGTTTGACCATCAGATTGAGGATGATAAGATGAGCTATGAGCTAATTGAGTACCCAAACAAGAAAATAACTCCGTCCAAAAATTTCCAGTAAAAATGGGATCTCTGTCGCTCACAATAACCCTTGGGTTTTCATGTAGCTTTTGAATTGTGTCCATAAATGTAGTAGCAACTGTACTTGCTTTAAATGGATGAGATAATGCACAAAAGTGTGCATACTTGGTAAGTCTATCAACTACCACCATGATGACACACTTTCCTTCAGACTTAGGTAAACCAGTGATAAAATCCATTGAAATATCCTCCCAACATTGACTTGGAATGGATAAAGGTTGTAGAAGACACAGGGTCTTAATTGTCTCAACTTTATTCTGCTGGAAAACCAAAAATTCCGCCACAAACTTTTGAATATCAGATTTAAGGCCATCCCAAAAAAAAATCTTTCTTCACCTTGTGGTAAGTTTTTAAAAATCCTGAGTGTCCTCCTAAAGGAGAAGTGCGCAATTCCAAAATAATCTTTTGTTTTAGTTGGGAATTCTTACAAAGATATAAGTGATCTTTGTACCATAAGGAATAATTTTTCCAACTAAATGTATTAGATGTACTAGGATCTTGCTCCAACTTTTGAATGAGTGTCCACACTTCTTCTTCCTTCTTCCATTCATCTCTTTCTTCGGTTATCTAATCTGGTTGGATAATAGAAATGGCACAAAGCAATGCTTCCACCTCTTCATTCTTTCTTGAGAGTGCATCTGCAACAACATTTAGCTTCCCTTTTTTGTATATTATTTGAAATTCATAACCCAACATCTTTGTGACCCATTTTTGCTACTCTTCTGGAGATAGTCTTTGTTCCAAAAAGTGTTGAAGACTATCATGATAATTTTTTACCTTGAAGTGTCTTCCCATTAGGTAATTTCTCCATTTCTTTAGTGCATGCAGTATTTCTAACATTTCCTTCTCATAAATAGGTTTATGTAAATACTTTCCTTTGATTGGACGACTTTCAAAAGCAATGGGTCTTCCTTCTTGCATTAAAACATCACCAATTCCATTTCCTGAGTCATCACATTCCACAATAAAGGTTTTTGTGAAGTCTGGCATGGCTAAGACTGGTGATAGGCACATTGCCTCTTTAAGATGTTCAAAGGCCTTAGTCGCTTCAGGAGTCCATGAAAATGCATCTTTCTTCAATAATGTTGTTAGAAGTGTTGCTATTATCCCATAATTCTTAACAAACTTTCGATAGTACCCTGTTAACCCGAGAAATCCTCGCAACTGCTTTATGGTTGTGGGGACTTTCCATTCCTTAATGGCTTTAATTTTGTTAGGGTCTACTTTAACACCCTCGTGAGATACAATATGACCCATATATTCCACATCTTGTACTCCAAAGAAACATTTGGATGTTTTTGCATATAATTGTTTCTCCTGCAATAGTTTGAGCACCCTGTCAACATGTTCAACATGATCCTTCCAAGACCTACTATAGATTAGTACATCATCAAAAAATACTAGCACAAATTTTCTAAGGAAGGGTTTGAAAATGGAATTCATCAACCCTTGAAATGTAGAAGGTGCATTGGTAAGGCCAAAAGGCACGACCAAAAATTCATAATGACCCTCATGAGTTCGAAATGTTGTTTTCAGAATATCTTCAGTCTTCATTCTAATTTGATGATATCCTGAATGAAGATCCAATTTGGTAAAACAAATTTCTCCATGTAATTCATCCAATAATTCATCAATCATAGGAATGGGAAATTTATCTTTAATGGTGAGCTTATTGAGCTCCCTATAATCCTAACACATGCACCATGATCCATCCTTCTTGTGTACCAATACTACAGGAGCAGAGAAAGAACTTTGACTAGGTTGAATTATACCCGCCTCTAACATTTCTGCAATCATACATTCAATTTCGCTCTTTTGGACATAAGGATATCTATAAGGCCAGATGTTTGGAGGAACACTTCCTGGAATCAAATGAATAGCATGATCATGATCACGAATAGGTGGGAGTCCTTTGGGAGTTTCAAACACCTTGGAATGATTGTCCAAGACTTGTTGGAGATCTGCAGAAATAGATGATTTTGATGTTGAAACTTCTAGTGAGCATAATTGTGCAATTACGCCTCGTTGTTCTTTATTTAGAAGCTTTTTCATGACATTAGAGCTTATTATCCTTCCCGGCTTCCCTTCAATACCCCGTAATTCGACTTCCTTTCCTTCTGAAAAAAATTTCAAGAAAAGTTCTTTAAAATTAAAAGCTACCGTCCCCAAAGATTGTAACCATTGTACTCCTAGTACAACATCAGCACCTCCCATAGGAATGGCAAGCATTGGACTAGTCAATACATATTCCCCTATGGTTAGCTTGATATTATGGCATTTTCCAGAGCAATTTATAGTTCCTCCATTTGCAACCATCACTTGACATTCTGGTGTTGGTTATAGGAAACAATTCAATTCCTTGGCTACCTTACAATGAATAAAATTATGGGTGCTACCTGAATCAATCAACACTATTACCTTTTTATTCTTGATATGTCCTTCTATATTGAGAGTTTGAGGAGTGGTAATTCCCGCCAATGCATTACACGATATGGTCGGACTCATTTCTTCCTCTTCTAGGGCTGGTTCCTGGTGTATATCCTCTTCTTGTTCATTTTCTTCTTCCTCTTCACAATCTATGTAAAATAATTTCTTCTCAGCACACTTATGACCTTTAGTGTATTTACTATCACAACTGTAGCAAAGCCCTTTTACTCTTTTTTCTTCCAATTGTTGTGGTGTCAACCTTGTAGGTTGTGGAAATCTAGGCATAGCAACACTTCCTTCTTTATAGAATTGAGTGGTAGGCTTCCTTGTCGCCATAATTTTACATTCAACTTTTCTTGCCAACCTGAATGCCTTCTCCATTGAATCAGGTTCCAAAACACGAACTTCATGTTGGATGTTATCCTTTAGAGTACCTATGAAGAGATCAATCCTGTGTTCCTCTGGAATATCAGTTACCCTTATATTCAATTTTTGGAAGTCCTCAATGTGCTGCCCCACTAAACCCTTTTTTTTGAGATTTATCAATTGGCTAAAGAAGGTGTTGCTCTTCGTATCCTCATAATGTGCTATCATTTCCTCCGTAAAAATTGACCAAGTGACAATTTTTTTATGGGAGCAAAGCCATCGATACCATACAAATGTATTTTGTTCTAAATGTAAAGTTGCAATGCATACCTTTTGTGTATTTTGCACATTATGGAGATCAAAATATTGCTCCATCTGTAGTATCCATGTTACAGGATCCTTTCCATCAAACTTCCTCATATCCATTTTTGGAATATGGTGGTTCTTCTCGCCAACATTAGATTTTATGAAATCATGATTAACATTTATTTTTTTCTCATCATGAGTTTCCTCTACTATCTTTTCACCATTAGGAAACATTTCTTGTATCAACTTTGTCAAACCTTCCATGTCTGCTTTTAGATCATTCTTCATGTTTTCTATTTTAGATTCCATGCCAACTTCAATGCCATCTATCTTAGATTCTATGCCATCTATATTAGATTCCATGCCATTCTTCTAACCATCCATATTAGATTCCACACCTTTCTTCAAACCATCCATCTTAGTTTCCACGCCTTTCTTCAAAAATTCCATGTCATTTTTTGTTGCTCTTTGCGAGAGTGAAATTTGTTGCACTTGCTCTTGTAATTTTGATATGTCATGTTGCCATTCTTTGTCTTCATGAGTCATAGTAGAGATTTATAAAGGCTCGATGGGTGTTGAATTATTTTTAGGGGCCATTTTAGAATCCAATACTGATATCTATTCTACAATATGCCCTTGGAATCAATTCAACTTGATTCTTCAAACAAGACTTATGCAATTCAGAAAAAAATACACACCTTTTACTTTATTTTGAGGAGCTATATATTGAAATTGAATTATCTCTATAATTGCGGATCCTCAATATCTGAAATTCAGCCCTGTAGTAGCCCTATGAATCTTCTTTCAAATGCCATAGGTTTGATCTGATTTGGATTCTTCAAGACAAAGTTATGTCCAATCTCCCACAATGACCCAATTTTGGACTGGTTCAGTAGAGCGAACTTGTACGACTTGCCACGTGTCACTGTTTCCTCCTTTGGCTCTGAAATTGATAGAAAAAAAACTACAGTCTGTGAACTTGTGGCCACTATTTAAAAAACTCCAATCTGATGCTCAGAGAGAGAGCTATGAATATTTTCCCACGATCACCTCTTTGAGATGAAATTCAGAAGCCTCAAAACGCCCTAACTTCCACAGATCATATCTCCGAAAATATTGCAAACCAATATCTAAAATTTTTGGACGATGTTCTTGAGGATTGTGTCTTTGCACTCTAAAAATTTCAGCTTCTGAACCTTCATAGAAAAAACGTTATTACGAAAATACCACGATGACCTATTTAGGTTAAATTCAGGAGCCTGCAAAATGACCTAACTTGCACAGATCATATCTCTAAAAATATTGCGAATCAAGCTCTGAAATGTTTTGATGATGTTCCTCAGGATTTTTTCTTTGCACTCTAAAAATTTTAGATTCTTAACCTTCGTAGAAAAAAAGTTATAGAGAAAATTCCACGCTGACCTGTTTGGAGCAGCGAAACCCTCGAATCTCAAAGCTCTGACACCAAATGTTGTGAAACCAGCTCAAAAAGAGAAGAAAAGAGATATCAATGCCTTAGAAGTAAGAAACTTCGAGGGGAAGCCTCCAATACATTACATTAATGAAAAATTCTTGGATGATTCAAATTACAAAACTTCCTTTCTATATATAGGAGTCCATGGGGCCACAATGTAATCCTAGCCGACCTAAAAATAATAATTTAAGGGCACAATAATAACAATATGGGGGTTACAAGGGTATAATAATAACAATAAGGGGGTTACACTAACAATAATAAGGGACTATACTAGTAATATAGGGACCTAACAAAACAACACATTCTAGGGGGACAATCATCGAATAGAACTACACACAAGGGAAATGTATCAATCACAAATCCTCCATAAATAGACCCCTCGAGTATGTGAAACTACTAAATATAGTCACCACCAAGACCAAGTGAAGAAGGGCCCATATCACTCTTCTAGTCCCAACATTTCCTAGTGCTTGAACCTTGCGTGAGAAGGGATTCCTAGATGTGTGCCACTGAGAGTGGGTTTATACTCCCTATCATAAGATTCTAGGTGTGTGTTGTATGATCTTAGAAACTTTATCTTTCACTCCTATTCCAAGATCCTAACCCATCTATTATGTGTTTTCTACTAGAGAAGAAAATAAATTTCGAGTTAATTTTAGTTAATGTGTTACCTTTTAAGGTTGTTATTTAGCTAAGGGGTGTGATGGATGAGAGTGTGTGATGTGAAGACTCATCTTTTCAAGCAAACCATGCAAAATGATGAACATGTAAGCTTTGATTTCAATGAATTCTACCTAAGGAAAGGAGAGGATATTTTATTTTAAATGCAAGTAGGCGTAAATTCCATTTTATCTGTCATCCAACTCTTATATCCATAAAACAAATAAAAAAACCAACTACAAATGTACAACAAACAAAATTGAAAGGAAACAATAAAAAAATCTACTCAAAAGACCAAAACCCTAACTCTACAAGCAAGTATGCACTAAGATGTGAAAACATTCAAGAAAAAACACACATATGCAAAAACAAAATTATGGCTTATTATAACAATGATGGCAGAGAGGTATCTAACCACCAATATCGTTGATGGGAATAAAACCCAAGAGGTAGGCTTAAAACCCTAGTAAAAAAAACCAAATTCACAAAACTATATGCAAATCTAGAAAAAACACAGTAATCAAGCTCTAAAACTACAAATCCAAAGATAGACTCCAAGTGGGATTACAATGATGCCAAAAAAATTGAAAACAAATTGAGTTAAACCCCTCAAAAATCTTAGGAACATGCCTTTAATGCTCTGTTCATGAAGAAACTGAGCAACACAGAGCTACCAACACTTCATTATAGAGTAACTAGTGAATGAGAGAGGCCTTCAATGCCATAGTCTGAACTGTGGGTGAGAAACAAAGGAGAAAACCTCAATTTTAAAGCTTTTTAACATCAATATTGTTTTGGATCTAATTTTATGATGACACTTAGGACTACTTTAAACTTAGATGAAAAACTGAATCCAATAAAAAGAGGCAAAGACAAAGGCTACAAAAAATCCTCTCTCTTGGGTCTCCCAAGTGTAGTCACCTTTTTTTTTAATGGTAAATTTATACATATAGTAGTGTGATACTTTAATCCTAGTAGGCCTTCCTAGCATCCTCCCCAAAGGAGGGTGTGTGAAGAATGTGATATAACAAAAGAAGACACTCATAATCATGTAAGCAAGAATTGAAAAGGAAGAGAAATAAATGTCACTATTTTATCATGAAAACCTATCTTTGTTGATGCTTCCATCTTGAGATAAGATCTCCCAGAGATCTCATCTCCTCCTTCTCTCCTAGATCTTGCACCCAAAAGAGAAAACACCCACTACTTTCTTGCAATAACAAGATTAGTGCATGAAAAACATATCAAACATGAAACATATAACAAGAATACATGGACAAACATGGGAAGTAGTATTTTAATTTTCATTAATAACACTAGAAAATGTACAAAGTTGAAGTTCCTGCAATATTTTCCCAAGTAACTCTCTCACATATACTCACTGATATCTAGATTCATGAATATAAGAATATTGCAACATCACTCTGATAAAATTTTGGCATAGTAACATTTCCACCTATATGACATATGGAGAGTTTTGTTTATATAGATTTCTCTTAACCTAGATATATTCTTAACTATATTCGAGGTTCGTATTATAAACAAATCAATCATGAATTGATAAAACATGACAAAATCAACCTTATCCATGAAAAATATTCTCTCTGTTTCTCCATTGCAGTGACAAAATGGAATTTTTAGGCTTTGTTGTGCTTGAGTACATCGACAGAGAGCATTGATAGGCCTACTGTTCTTCTTCTAGCACAATAGAAAACCATTGAAATCACTAAAACAAATTTTTTTGAGTCTTCCATTGATCACACTTTGAACCTTTGACTTGGCAAGGGTTGTTCCCTTTTATTGGACCCTAGCGAGTGGCATTTTGAGCTATACACTTGGAGACTCTTTATCCCTTCTAGTGCACCTTTGGAGCTTTTTGATCCCTAAAGGGAATGGATTCATTCTTACTAGGGGCTTATGGCTCACATATGTGGGCAGTTATTAGCATATTTTATTTTTTGATCTAGTGGGTTAGCTTGAAACCCATTTTATTTTGTCTATATTCAAAATTAAATTTGTTTTAGGGGATTTCAATGGATTATTAGAGATTATAGACCTTCCATAAAAGGAGGATCACTTATTTTCATTTTTCATCGTTTCATTTTTTGTGTTTTTCATCTTTAGAAGATCTCAACTTAGCTTATTATACTTTTTTGCTTGAGGAGATGTGATCTTATATGGATTTATGACATTCTAGACTAGTTTTTGTGTTGGAGACATCATTTTGAGATTCAAAGAAGGAATGTTCTTGGATAATTTATGAGTATTTATTGCATATATATTATGGTTTTACATGTAATGAAATATTTCTAGGGTTTCTACTTTTTCCTTGTCGAAATGCAAATTTTTATTGAAAATTCTTGGTAAATTATTGCATGTTTAATATATTCTCTTTGAACTCCCTAGAAATCTCCTAGTGAGAACTTATCTAGTTAATTTCTCCCCACATAAAATGCTATCTAGGGTTAGAAAGTGAAAACTAGTGTTTCCCCCCTTACTCTATGCAAAAATTAGATATCTCTATGGTTTAAGTTCCTAAGACTCCACCACCAAAGTGGGGAAAAGGCACTGGGGTCCCCTTTGATGATCACAAGTCTAAAAAAAAAATATATGTTTTCCTTTCCCTTACCTTTTCATCCCTTTAAGGACAACCACTAGGTTTAGGGCAAGGGATGAATTCAACTAACACTTGAGGCACCAAAGAGTTTGAGCCTATTTGACATATTTTCACCTTGTTTGACCTCACAAACTCAAAATCTAGATTTTTCTTGGTGAAAATTACCTTGTTAGGGTTGACATCATCAACCTTAGGAAATTTCACGCCCCAATAAGCCCTAATTATATACTAGGCTTTAACTCATGGCTTGTTGAAATTTTACCATTCCTGATTATTGAGCACACCTTTAAGTGAACCTTTTCTTTGTTCTTATATACCTATATTGTGTTGGCCTATTTGTGTTTCCATTGATGTCACCTGTTGAAGTCATTTACTCATGAGTCTATATGTCAAGTCTTGAGTCTTTTTTATGACTATTAAAGGATTTCATGCTGATGTAACATGTCGTAATAAGTCCTAGAAGGTCTGTAGGAGAGGTGTGATGAACTAACAAGGCCTCATCTAAAGATGAGAAACACTTTCCTAGAGGTCTAGTTGATAATGTGTGCTATGTCATGTTAAAGTTTATGCAGCTGGAATCACGATGTCAAGATGAGTTTGAAGGGATGTTTTACAGGTCATTTCACTCCCTTGAAACTCTATTTCAAGTTTAAGGGTTGGATATTTTGTTTTAAGCTATTATTTGCCCCAGTCGCATGGATGGAGGCTCATCAGAGTGTCAGAAATAGTAAAATTGATGAGAGACATACTTGTGGGAGCGATTGGAGCTTGCAAGTCGGATTTGTTCAGTGTAGAGAGAACGAATAAGGAAGTAAAGTCATAGTCACATGGATGAAGAGTTGTGGCAGCAAATGGACCTCTATAGTCATTGGCTTGAAGAAATTGTGGGAGCGACCAGAGCTGAGTTTTTCCGGTGTTGTGCGTGCAACTGAGGAAAAAAATGAAAATATATCTAGATTTATTGCGCTCCCTTGGAAATAAATTGTTTTTGGTGGAGATTATTTCATAATTTTCTAGAAAAAGGTCGGGACGAGTTGTGGGGACTCTGGAAAGTGATTAAGTTTGAAATTATCAAAGGACTAGTGGAAGGAGTGGTTTGATATGGTCAATATTCCAATCTCAATCAATTTTAAAGTGTGTAAAAAGGTTTTGTGGGAGCTCCATCATCTGAAAAACTAATAGACTTAACCATCTCTAAATTCTACAAATATGAGAAGAAAAGAAGTTCATTGTTGGTTCGAAAGCACTGTGTGTGTGTGAGTGTGCTTGAGTTGCAAGTGCAAAACTAGTGAGTTCTATAGTGAGTTCAGAATTTCAGAATTGTAGTGTGCTTAAGAGAATAATATTCAAAATAATTTCATAGTAGTGTGCAATGATTGAAAATCTATTTGGAGTGTGTGTGTGTGGAGAGAATTTTTCTCTGAATTGGTGTGTGGATTGTGTATGCATGAGTGTGTTTATTTGTTGCATGTTTTGTCTATGTAACAATATACTCATTTCTAAATCATATCTTTTTAGAGCAGAAATGTTTTTACTTGGAGTGGGGGCTTCAAGTACTGCATGTTATTTTTCTATTGTAGGAGTGGGTGCTCCAAGTTGGTTGTGGCCAACATTTATAATTCAGTCAAGGGGTGTGTGCTCCAATGCTAGTGGGTGCTCCCTGATGTAATGTAATGAGAAATTTTTTGAAGCAATAGATAATAAGAAGAAGTAGTAAACAATTCGTTCATTTTTTTCCCTGGAGGGGGTTTTTTCCACCTAAAATCTAAGTGTCTATATGTGATGGTTGTTTCAGTTTTTCATGTGCTTGATCATGTTATATTTCTGAAGTAAATTTATTTAGAAGTTTTATATTTTCAGAAATAATTTTATATTTCCGTAATACTGATTAAACCCCCCCTCCCCCCCCACCCCCACCCCCCACCTCCCCCATTCCCAGTATTACTTTTGTCTAAAATTTGGTATTAGAGCAGGCTCCTTTGCAACACCTTGACTGCTGAAAGGATAATTCGAGAAGGGACAATGGTTGGCCATGATGTGAAAGTTCCATTTTTTATGGTGAAAGCTACAACTTATGGAGAATGAGAATGGAAGGGAATCTCATGAGTTTGGGTGTTACTGTGGTGTCAAAATATGTTTTTCCTCATGTTCTTCCTAAAGACACTAATGAAAATAAGAAGTATGAAAACAATTCCAAAGCCAAAAATGCCATCATTACAACACTTAGTGAGAAGGAGTTGATAAAGGTCATGCATTGCAAATCATCGAAAGAATTTTGGGACAAAATTGAGAATAATTATGAAGGTGATTCGAAGGTGAAGAAAGTGAAGCTCCAAACCTATAGGATGAGGTTTGAGATCTTGAAAATGAACGAAGATGAAACTATTGCAAAATATTTCAGAAGAGTTGAAACAATGACCAATTTGATCAAGAGTATCGATTTAAAATTTCAATATTAAGTCATTATTCAGAAAATTTTGAGGTATTTACTAGCAATATTTAACCCCAAGATTTATTCTATTGAGGAAGCAATTGATTTCAACACTCTCACTATGGATCAATTTCTTGGAATTATTACAGCTTATGAGATGCACATTTTAGAAGAGAAATCTGAATATAGTGATGCTACATTCAAGGCCTCCAAGAAGTTCAATGCGATTACCAAAAAGATCAAGAAAATTCCAAAGAAAATAAAGGAGGAGGAAGAGAACTCTAGTATGGAATATGATGGAGATTTTTCTCAGTTTTCCAATAAATTAAAGAGAGGTACTAGAAAGTATAAAGACATGCTTCCTTTTAACTGTTTTGAATATGGATAAGTTGGAAATTTTTCTACAAAATGTCCAATAAAAAGAAGTAAACAGGAGGAAAAGAAGAAGAGTAAGGATTAATCTCAGCAATTTTGAAAAGGTAAAGCTCAAAAGAGAAGGAACTACTACTCCAAAGAAGGAAGTGATATTTCAGATGAAAGGAATGAGAAATATTCATAAGAAGAAGAACACAAGCAAAATGAATGTGTTCTTATGGCTTTTGATTCTAAATATGAATTAGATATAGAAGATGGAGAGATTGATTATGAAGGTGAGCTCATTACTGCACTTGATGAGCTGAACAAAGCTAGAGATAAAAATAAGTAGCTGAAAGGGGAAATACACAAATTAAAGGATAATAAATCTTCTTTGGTTGTGAATTCCTTGAAGACTCAATTTGACAAGCTTCAGAAATTCAAGGAAATATTGTTGCAAAAAATTGTGCTTCAACAAAATAATCTGGCCGAGTTGGAGAAAGAAAATGAAAATTTGAAGAAGAATATTGAAGGAGCTCCCATTGCATGCACCCATGAAGAAGACATCATCTACTTAAAGAGAGAATTGGAGGAAGAAAAAATGACGGATATGCCCACCAGTCAGATAGAAGAATCAAAATAGAGTTGTCACAAACTTGAGGAAGAAATTATTGCAATAAGGGCCAATCTATCAAAAGCAAAAACTAAAGCATTCCTAAATCAGAAATTTGTCAAGGGATCTGAAATCTTGCAAAATATTCACAACATGCAAAGGTGACTAGATGATAAAAACTGGTTTGGGGTTTAATCCTCCTCTACAAAATATCAAATATCAGCTAAGTACTAGTTATGCAAATGCTTTGAAAGGAAAATAAAACCAAACAAATTTTGTTGCAACTAGAAAGAATGAGAAAAATAATGAAGCTAAAATTAAATCGGAAAAACAAGAAGTGAAACAAGCAAGATCCTCAAATTTCACTCCTCCATCATGGCAACAAAAATTCAGGTCTATTAAACTATTTTGTGGTTATTGTTTTGCATGTAATAATTTTGGACACAAAACCATTGTGGGTTGAAGATGTTTCCTAGAAGAATTTTTTATAGATCAAGAGTTGCTCAAGATTCAAATATTTTGCATGCAAATGGAAATAATTCTCTTGCTCCACTAATGAATGAGATCGAGTGTTTCAAATGCAATAACTTTGATCACAAAGCTAGTGAATACAGATCTAGCCATCCAAATTCCTCTATGAAACATCCTCAAGATAAATCTAATTAATAGAAAACTAAGAAAATATGGAAGAAAAAGGTTGAAAATTTTGAACTTGTTTTGATAGCTCATGATGAACATGAGAAATGGCTGATTGATAGTGGTTGCTCCAAGCACATGAACGATGATAAGAGTAAATTTTTGCAGCTAAAAGAGTACAAAAGAGGCAAGGTTAGTTTTGGAAATGATGAAAAATTTCCCATTAGAGGCAAAGGAACAATTAGATTGGACAAGAAGACCAAAGCTCAAAATATGCTTTATGTTTATGGATTGAAGCACAATCTCCTTAGTGTGAGTCAGATGTGTGATAATGGACATGGGTTGATTTTCAGATTTAAAGAGTGCGAGATCAGAAATGAAAATTCAGGAAAGTTGGTGGCAAAGGTTGTTAGAGTGACAACAAGATGTATGTTTTTTATGACACCAAACACTGTTATTGCATGAGTAAAATAGAAGAATCTTTGTTATGACATAGAATACTGGGACATGTTAATTTTGATAATATAATCAAAATTAGCAAGAGTGGAGCAGTTAGAGGTTTACCAAGATTGGCCAAACCAGAAAGCACAATATGCAAGTCATGCCAATTTGGGAAACAAACAAGAGTTCATTTTAAATCCAATGATTTCACTACAAGAAAACCATCAAAGCGAGTACAAACATATATATGTGGACCTGCAAGGAAGTGAAGTCCAGGAGGTGAGAAGTATTTTATTTTATTTGTTGATGATTTCACTAGAGCCACCTGGAGTATGCTTATGAAAGAAAAATATGATGCTTTCAACAAAATTAAATATTTTAAGGCATTTGTTGAAAATGAAGTTGATTTGAAAATAAAGTGTCTTAGATATGATAGAGGAGGTGAGTTCATGTCCAAAGAATTTGATGATTTTTGTGAAGAGCATGGGATCAAGAGGATATACTCCATAGCTAGAACTCCACAACAAAATGGAGTAGTGGAGGGGAAAAACATGCTTGTCCAAAATATGGCATGTGCTATGATGGATGACGCTGGTGTATCAACTACTTTTGGGAGAGAAACAACTCAAACAACATTATATTTGGCCAATAGTGTTCTTCTTAGGCCTAATAGTGATAAAAATCCATATGAGTTGTGGAAAGGAAGACCAAAAAAATTTGACCACTTCAAAATATTTGGGAGCAAGTTCTACATCAAGAGGATTGAAGAAAAACTTGGCAAGTTCAAACCAGGAGATGATGAGCCAATATTCCTTGGATATTCATTCAAAACAAAGGGACACAAATGCTACAAAAAGAGAACCAATTTATAGGTAATAAAAGATATTGATATGGTTGTTGATGAAGATTTTCCTATTTCTAATGATCTCAAATATGTTGCAGTTGATCACGATTTCATAGAATATGAGGACCAATAATTCTTTGAAGAAGAAGAAGAAGAGAAAAAGACATCCACTACAAAGAAGGATCCACCAAGTCATATTGAAAATAAGAACCCAGAAAGTCAAATTATTGGAAGCAAAGAACTTGGAGTGCAAACAAGGAGAAAGTTGTTGGATAGCTTCAATCGAGCACATTTTTTACTATCATCTCAAATAGAGCCCAAAAGCTCTAATGAGGCCAAAGAATATCAACATTGGGTCAAAGTAATGAATGAAGAGTTAGATCATATTGATAAGAACAACACATGGGAGCTTGTGCCAAGGCCAATGGAAAGAAACATTATTGGAACCAAGTGGGTTTTCACGAACTAGATGAATAAGGAAGAGTGGTAAGGAGTAAATCAAGGCTTGTGCAAAGGGTATACTTAGGTAGATTGATTTTGATGAAAATTTTGCACCTGTATCGAGATTAGATTCTATAAGAGAGTTTTTTCTCTTTGGATGCTGTTAGTGTCAGTCTAGTCATACTGCCATCAGTGATCAAAGTTACTCTTTGCATTTGCATATTAGGAGTCCCATAATAATCAATTTCACCATTCTGCTAGGTCATGGATTCATTGATGGTAGTAATTTTTCATCAGTTTTTCCCTCATGAGGTACTTGCTGATTCTCCTTTCTATGGTCTTTAGTCATTAGCCACCTTCATTCTCAAAAATCATATTAGTAGGTCATAGGATGGGTCTCATTAGTTTCTAGGGTCTCACCATGGTCAAATTAATGAGTCAAATATCAATAATATCAGCAAGGTCATGAGGAAATCAATAGACTCAAAGTCGCAATTCAGAAGTTGTTATCTCCACAAAGTGATGTCCCTACCTTCAGAGAAGTTTTACACAGTGTGCTTAGTGCCAGATCATCTTCAAAGAAGATCCATCAGAAAGAGCCCGGAAATAGCTTTCCAACGGTATACTACACTCTTAAAACTGACTTCTGGATTGAAATTTATGCTTAGGTGAAGTAAAATGCCCTCTATTCCCTAAGCCCCCCTATTTCCCATGTTCCCCCTTTAAAATTTATGTTCAAATCCCTTTAAAACCCCCTTTCTTCCCCCTTCCGATTATAATATTGCATTATAAAACCATTTAATAAAATATGTGATTCTATTACCCAACCACTTCCCCTCCATGCCTTTGGACTTTATAATAAAAAAATTCATATTACAAAGTCCCTCCCCTTAAACACTTCTCTGACCAATACTCCACAAACTTTATAACAAAGTTATATCATATATATAAACCCCACCACTTTAGCGCAAAATCGCAAGATCGCAAGTTTATAAATTCAAGTGTCTTGTTGATGTGGATATTTGCGATGTGCGATCATCGCAAATTCCCATCGCAAAAATCCCCGTCGCAATAATTCCCATCGCAAATTCCCATCGCAAATATCTGCGATGCGATCCCCATCGCAAATCCCCATCGCAAAATCCCCGTCGCAAAATTCCCATCGCAAATCCCCATCGCAAAATCCCCGTCGCAACATTCCCATCGCAAATTCAAATTTTGCGATTGCAATTTTATCCTCGGGCCCACCATACGACACTTACTCCCCATTATAATATAAAGGCCCTTTCCCCTTTGTAAGTCCCAAATTGCATTTTATTACGTTTATTAAAGGACTTCCCATGGTTTAATCCAACCGCATCGAAAGTTTTATTTCGTATATATTTTCCCGCTCCCCGATCCCGATTGCGATTAAGATGTGGGTCCCGCCTCCTCTCCCTTCCTTCTTATTCACCACTTTTCCCTTCACTAAAGGCAAAGTTTCATTCAAAGTCATTTTTATTAAAAAGTCAGAGAATAAAGAAATAATGGAAAGCGGAATGACAGTGGCCGAAGAAACAGAAATGTAACAGTCGCATCTTCAGCAATGATTCTAAAGGATCCACGCTACAGGTTTTGCCTCCTCATTGGATATCCGAAAATTTCAAATGAGATAATGTAACACAGCCCTTCCTTTACGAAGAGATGGTTGGCTTTTGGCCTTCCATCTTCAGTTGAGATTTCTCCTCTTCCCATCGATTTGTATTCCTGCAAATCCGTCTATTTATTGTAAATTCTAATTATTTGCAAGGTCTGAAAATCTGAGGTCTGAAAACTCAGAAGTAAGGGAATAGTGTGGCAGTGAGCTCTGCGCTCCGTTGTACAGTTTGGCAGGGAATTAATAAGGTGATGCAGCTCTGATTTGTGGGATTCATGTGGTATGAGTTTTAGCATATGTCTCTTCTTTGTGTTTCATATGTACATTGTTATGTTTTACCATTCATTCATAAACACTTCCAGTTGAATGTTTTCAAGTTAGAAAGGTAGAATCCATTTTATATGCTCTTCCTTGGGGAATCATTCATACTCTGTGTATTTTCTTCTGTTTGAAAAATATCCATTTAATGTGCCCTTTTCAGCTTCGTAACAGTCTTTCCACTTCATCTTATTTCAATTTGATCGCTAAATCTCCTGCCTATCTTGCCCCATGAAATACCCTATATCTTGTTTTAATTCCTCAGCTCATGCTGTCCTTTTGTCCCATACATCCTTGAAACTTCAGTCATTTATTAAAACCCTTCTTCCTGTATATATATCTAGCCTAAAATCAGTTCATTATTGTTTTATTGAATATCTATTCTACGGAGAGAGCCCTCTCCTGTCCTTGTAGGGCTAGCTACAAGGCTGAGCGTGGTTTAGTTGTTACCCTGATTTGCCTTTTTCAGCCTGAGGTTCAGATTGGGTGCTAACAGATGCTACAATAAAATTAAAGTTTATCAAATGGATGTAAAATCAACTTTTTTGAATGGTGAACTAGAAGAGGAAATGTATATAGAGAAAACTGAAGGTTTCTTATTAGGTGATGATGAGAATCTAGTGTGCAGGTTGAAAAAGGCTCTTTATGGCTTGAAATAAACTCCAAGAGCATGGTATGAAAAGCTAGACAAACATCTACAACAACAAGGCTTCAAAAAGGTATTCACGAACAACAATTTATATATCAAATTTGAAGATGATCAATTTCTAATTATTTCTGTGTATGTAGATGATATTATATTTGGGAGAGATTTGGAGAAGATGGGCCAAATTTTTGCACAAGAAATGAAAAAACAATTTGAGATGTCAATGTTGGGAGAGCTTACTTTATTTCTTGGTTTGCAAGTTATTCAATATGAAAAGGCATTTTTATTTCTCAAACAAATTATCTTAGAGAGAAACTAAAAAAAATTGGGATGGAGGATTGCAAACCAATATGCACTCCTATGGTTACCAATTGTAAGTTGAGTTAAGATGATGAATCACCAGATGTAAATCAGTCCATGTGTCATTCCATGATTGAAAACTTATTGTATCTAATTGCTTCTAGACCATATATCATGCAAGTTTTAGGATTGGTCTCTAGATTTCAAGCTAATCCCAAGGATACTCATCTTAATGTTGTAAAGAGGATCTTCAAGTACCTTGAAGGCACTCTTGAATATGGACTATGGTATCCCAAAGGTAAATATTTAAATTTGATTAATTTTACTGATGTTGATTGGGCTGGTACTATTGATGACAGGAGAAGTACTTCAGAAGCAATGCATTTTTTGGGTGATTGTTTGGTTTCTTTGGAAAGTAAGAAACAATGTTCTATCTCTTTGTCCATGGCTAAAGTGGAATATATAGAAGCAACTACTTGTTGTACACATATATTATGGATGAAGCAAACTCCTCAAGACATGCATGTTGAATATAAAGAGTATCTTCCTATCATGATAGATAACACAAGTGAAATAAGAATCTCCAAGAATCGAGTTCTTCATTCCAAGACCAAGCACATACCCATCAAATATCATTTTGTAAGAGAACAAGTGGTCAGCAAAGTTGCGAAGTTGGAAAATATTGCTTCAAATGAAAGAATTGCATATTTCTTCACCAAGCGACTTCCATGAGAGAAATTTGAATATCTTAGAGAGAAAATGGGTGTTGTGCCTTTTTGAAGGCATCAAGGAGTTTTTCATGGATTTAGTTTTTGTCATTAGACTTAGCTGTGAAATTTAGAGAATGGGTGGTGTTTGGCTGTTTATATGATTTTCAAGGCATTATGATTTGTTTTCTTGCTTCTTCTTGCTTTAGTTTAATATGGGTTGCTTCTTCATGTCTATTACATTTTAAAGATGGTGCGGTCTCATATATATTTAGGGGGAGAATGTTCAAAAAATCAAGGGAAGTATTTGTTAGACCTCTTCATGGGGAGTTCTTAATTTTTGGCCATGTATCACATTGATGTTATGTATTATTTATTTCCATGTAAAACCCCTTGCCATTAATGCCAAAGGGGGGGAGAGAGTGAATTTTTGTACGTACTTAGTTTCAGATTGTTGTATGTAAATGTAATATTTATTTTCAGAAGCTACATGTTGACATCATTGGCAAAGGGGGAGTTTGTTGGCCTATTTGTGTTGCCATTGATGTCACTTGTTGAAGTCATGTACTCATGAGTCTATATGTTAAGTCTTGATTTTGATGTATACCTTTTAAAGGTTGTCACGTTGATGTAAAATGTTGTAATAAGTCCCAGAAGGTATGTAGGATAAGTTTCATGAGGTAACAAGGCATCATCTAAAGCTGAGCTACACTTGCCTAAAGGTCTAGTTGATGATGTGTGTGATGTCATGTTGAATTTTATGGAGTTGGGTTCTTGATGTCAAGATGAGTTTGAAGGGATGTTTTACATGTCATTTCACTCCCCTGAAGCTCTGTTGCAAGTTTGAGGGATGGATATTTTTTTTTAAGCCATGCTCTGCCCCAGTCGCATGGATGGAGGCTCATCAGAGCGCCTGCAATAGTAAAATCGCTAGGAGACAGGTTTGTGGGAGCCATTGGAGCTTTCCAATTATATTTTGTCAGTGTAGAGAGTGTGATTGAGGAAGTAAGGTCTCAGTCACATAGATTAAGAGTTGTGGGAGCGACTATACCTCTATAGTCATTGGCTTGCGAATACTGTGGGAGCGACCAGAGCTGAGTTTGTCCAGTATTTTGCATGTGACCGAGGAAAAAAATGAAAATATATTTGGATTTATTGCACTCTCTTGGAATTAAATTGTTTTTGGTGGAGCTTATTTTCAGGATTTTCTAGAAAAAGGTCAGGACGAGCTATGGGGCCTCGAAAAAGTGATCACGTTTGAAATTATCAAAAGGACTAGTGGAAGGAGTGGTTTGATATGGTCAAGATGCCTATCTCAATCAATTCTAAAGTGTGTGAAAATGTTTTGTGGGAGCTCCATCATATGAAAAATTAATTGACTTAACCATCTCCCGATTCTACAAATAGGAGAAGAAAAGAAACTCATTTTTTGGTTTGAAAGAAGTGTGTGTGTGTGAGAGTGTCATTGAGTTGCAAGTGCACAACCAGTGAGTTTTGTAGTGAGTTCAGAATTTCATAATTACAGTGTGCTTCAAAGAATAATCTTCAACATATTTTCAGAGTAGTGTGTAGTGATTGAAAATCTATTTGGAGAGTGTGTGTGTGTGGAGAGAATTGTTCTCTCAATTGGAGTGTGGATTTTGGATCCATGAGCATGTCTATTTGTTGCATGTTATGTATATGCAACAATATACTCATTTTTGAATCATACCATTTTAGAGCGGAATTGTTTGTACTTGGAGTGGGGGCTTCAAGCAGTGCATGCTATTTTTCTATTGTAGGATTGGGTGCTCCCAACCTGGTTGTGGCCAACGTATCTCATTCAGTCAAGGGGTGCGTGCTCCAATGATAGTGGGTGTTACTGATGTAACATAACTAGAACATTTTTGAAGCAATAGATAATAAGAATAAGAAACAAAAAATTTGGTAGTTTTTTGCCCTAGAGGGGGATTTTTCCACCTAAAATCTAAGTGTCTATATGTAGTGGTTGTTTGTGTTTTTCATGTGCTTGATCATGTTATATTTATGAAGTTAATTTCTGTAGAAGTTTTGTATTTGTAGAAATAATTTTATATTTCCGTAATACTGATTCACCCCCTTCCCCGCCCCCTTCTCAATATTACTTGTGTCTAACATATTCTCTCTTATTGAATCGTATCTTGAAACCCTTGATCCCAAGCACTCTTTTCTAGGCTTATTTAATGGTATATTGCTCCTTAACCTAAATATTTGTGTCCTAATCCAACTAAGAAGAACCTTTATTTTGAATTTCACTTACATCACCTTAAACCTATTGAATTAGAATACCTTTTAGGTGATATATACTAGGAAGCCTCTTCTCGGCTCTTGAATTGTTCCAAGGATAGAGAACAACACGAAAGGACACTCATTGAGGATATGAATCCTCCTGCTTCAGGTTTAAAGGGTTGGCCTCCCTTAACCTCAGGGGGTATTCCCTGTGTCTAATGTTAGCTAAATGAGTTTTCTTTAATAACAAATAGAATAAGGCCAAATTAACGATAAAATAATATTTATTTTAAAATTGAGATTTAAGAAAAATAAAGGTGGTAGGGCTCATAAAATGCAACCACAACAAGTAAGTTATGGCTTCAAAATAAGTTTCCATCTCCCAAGCCTACCATCCTCTAATCTCCTAAAAAAAAACTCCCTTCTAATGATTAATCTATCCCCAGAATATAACTTTCAGATACTTTTATATGAAATTGTTTTTCATTTTTACATTTGATAACTTTTTACATTTGATAACTTTTTTCATTATATGTCCACTAGAATACATTCCATATGCATATTTAGGTGCCAGTAGAGGTAAAGCATGTGCATGTGGTGTTTGGGGTGAACCATAAAGTGCCCAATGTATCGCTCCTAGCCCACCACCTCAACTAGGATCTCTGAGTCAATGATGCAATGCCATTCATCAATGATGTCCTTCTCGGCTTGCACAATTTCATCCTAAATTTATGACAAAGTGAATTCCTAGCATCGATTCGCGAAGCTTTATGCTCACTATTGCACTTTGGGACTACCAATGTCCCTGTGTTAGTGTGTTTGGTGCACGCATGTACGAAATCACACCAACTTAAGGGGTGTGGTTTACCCTCTTAAGTTATTGGTCAGCAAAAATTATATGGAGTCAAGCAAGTTAATGGAACATGCTAGAACATAAACATACTAGAAATAACATGTATATTCAAACATAAAAATTAAACTAAAACTACAACAAATAAAACAAAAGCTCTAAATAGATTCAAACAACTACAATAATCCAAACGGTGGCGCTTACGGCCCCTCTTATTGAGTGCTGGTAGGAAATGAGGATGAAACTTTAACCCACTTGCCAAGGGGCCCTTAGAACTTGTGTTCTAAGTCCCGATGCAAGGATGTCTTTACTTCCAAGCTTTCCTTGGTGAAAAGTCTCCCTCTCGCTACTTGTTGGATGGCTAACAATTGAGTCCCCTCTATCTCTGCTCAGAATCACACACTGCTGGTATTGCTTGGGGAAATTCTGGCCAGCATAACAATGCGTTCTAAAGTTGTTCATCTCTTGGTGGCCTTTTATAGGAGAATTCAAATCTTCCCTCTCTCTCTTGGTACATTGTGGATGGTGACCCAAGAGAGGGGGATGATTCCATTGTGTGCCACACTTATTCCATTGTGTGCTCCCTTGATGTACTAAGGAGGCTTTGGTGGTTGTCTTTAGGTGGCTTCAGTGTGAAATCACTGTCCTGGAGTGTGATTTTTGTGGTCCCAGAAAGTGACTTCCGCCACTCCTAGGATTGCGTGCTTTTCGGGTCTAAAGGCGCGAAAAGGTGCTCTTATCGAAGGATTTTTCACGCAAAAGCATTTATGACTTGCTCAAATTTGATTTTTCCTCAGACCTTAGAGATTTTAAATACTTTCCAAATTCTCTAATGTCTCTCAGCCCTGTAAATCCTTCTGCCTGACATTAAATAATGTCGTCTTTTCTTGTACTATTTTCCTGTGTTAACAGTTGACCCCTAATGTGTGAGGTCTAGGAAGAATTGTATAGCCGAAATACATTATAGTTTCTTTTCTGTATATTGTGCGTAGAGAGAGAGAGAGACCTGCGTGTAGCTCGGAATTGGAGACACCCTCCACCGGTTCGAAGAATGACCATGTCTTGTGGGACCCCTGTAAGAAAATATAATACAATATATACAAATTTTCTATGAGGCAGGCATGTCCCATGCTCGTAATGTTGTGGCTAGTTTAACAAATCTATTTGAAAGATACATGTTATGTCTGTGTCACTAATATGGTAATGATCTGTTGGTTGATGACGACGACTGTTGATGCCCTTAGGGGCATTTTTATTTGACAATAGGTGGAATGTGGTACCCATATACCTAAATTGGTATGGCATATAATTGTGCATTGTATGCATAGGTGTTGGCTGGGACCTTCCCGTGTAAGCATTGCTAATAGAGACACTTATGAAAGCGTGGGTCTTTGACGAATTTGATCAAAGTGCAATGGTTGTAAGGTACAATACCATCTTGACATGAAAGCTTGTGTTGTAGTCGAATGTCAGGAGGATCGATGACATCTGTGGGCAATGATGTCTCCCACAGTGCCACTTGAGGATGCTCCTTTTATGGAGAGGGGCGATCCAAAGTACTGCTTCCTTTTTGGAAAATGGTTGTTGAAGTCGACAAAAAGGAAGCCTCAACCGAACGAGGGGGTCGCTGATATGAAGGATCAGGATCCTGGATGTAATGGGTTTAACATAGGCATGGTGGCGAGGGGTGACATAAAACTGATGATGGGGATCCAGTGGCCCAAGGTCGAAGTACAATAAGCAGCTTGGCGACAGTCATAAATATTTCTAATGGGGAAATCCCTAGAGTCGGTAGGACTTCTAGGGTGGGTATAAACTATTATGAATGTCATAGTGGCTGTTGTGAGAGGGTGTGATACTTTGAACAAGGGTGTTCAGGGATTGCTGCCATGGGAGAAAAAATGAATGAGTGGGTGGGGGACATAGTGCACCTTTTGCAGTTTTTGTACACTTACCAAAAGAATAAGATAATAGGGTTTGGTTTGTACAAAACACAGAGACAGGTGCCCCAAAACATGAAAGTGTTCGCTCACATGACGTCAGGAAGGAGTTTTTCTAAGGGTGGGGGGTCCATTGGTTGGCCTCATGTGTGCGGTTGATGAAGCAAATGAAAAAGTATCGTAGATGGGATTATGCTGGTGAAGGTATGGTGGGCCAAATGCGAGGCGCAGTAGTGCATTTTTGATCTACTTGTACAACTGGACCATCCAGGAAAGGGGTTTTAGTTTATATGGTAAAACTTGACCTTATGCATGGTGGATGGATGGGCATAAGGTGCTTCCCAGACTCAAGTGGTATGCCCATGACGTCACTTTTGTTGTGATATATAGTCTACTGTGGGTGACGAGTGCCATGGAGGGGAGGCTCTACTGACCAATGAAGATGTTTATCATGTGCAGGGCGAGGTGACGATAAACACAGTCGGATATGTGGAACCTATGGTTAATTTCTGATGGAGAAATGATGTTAAGATATGCAGAGTTTTCTCGGACTCTATCATGCTGGGGGTAGAATGATACCTGCTCTGGAACTTTCAGTGGATGGAGTTGTGGATGGTTTGCGAGTTTTCTTGCAAAAACAACTACCTCAAGTGAAGGCATCTTCTTTATCAAATATTATTGAAAGTCATGAGCTTTAAAAAAGAATATGAGAGAGGGAAAAGCTGCCGGCACTGAAAAATTATTATTTTCAGGAGTACGAATGTGTGGCATCACCTTTGTTTGTTATGGAGTGCTGATCACAGTGCTACTTTCGGTTCAGAGAACAAACCTTATAATATCTTGATATGGTCCTCCAAAGTTTTTGAAAAGGGCTATATATAGGTGAATATGGCCCTAATTCAACTCATTTGTACTTGTCGAGTTTTTTGAGAGGTTAGAGGCTTCTGCGGAGCAGTTCTTGCCGTTGTAGTCAACTTGAGCACCAGGGATTAGCGATATCATGCCCAGGCAACCTCCATGACGTCATGCACTTTAATTTTTCAGTCTGAGGGTGACGGGGTCCGTACAAAACTGGTTTGTACGGATTCTAAGTAATTTTTTCCCTAGATTGCACGGGTGATCAGGGTAAGAGCACGCCCTCTGTGCACATTTTCTGGGGTTTTGCGTGCCTTATGCGTTATATTCCTTTTGTTTGCGTGCCTTATGCGCATATGTTTGAGGGACAGACGCGCAAAAGGCTGAGGCAATTTTTTTTGAATTTTTTCCTATTTTTTGATGTTTTTTCTGTTGCTGATGGGTTCTTGTTTGGATTACAGGTTGTTGTGGAGGGAGAGGGATTGGCCCAATCTCTGTACTGCATTGGATGCTAATGCTAGGGCACACCAACAGTTGGTGTAATAGGGGCTCCTGAAGTTCGTGGAGAATGAGATTCTTCCGTCTCAAGACCGACTGCTACGTTACTTGATCCAGCAATGGCACAGGAGGTGCAACATGTTTGTGTTGCATGCGACTAATGTGAGATGGATGTATACTTTGTGACCAGGCTACTGCCTCATGGTGAGGCGTTGCGGTATCCATTCCATTCTGGGAGGGTGGATTTAGAGAGATTCTAGGCATGTCATTGTGGCGGGGTGCATCAGCATTGCCTCAATGACAGACTTGGTCGAGTGATGCACTCTAGCAGCTATTGTGCAACTCGCAGGGTCATGAGCTCCACATCGAGCATCGAGCCCGCAGGTTGGAGTCTTGCGCCGGCTGAGGTCCAGGCACTTCTTTGATTTTTCCTATTTCTGCTATGACGGGATGGTGACACATCTTAACAAGGTTTGGAATGGATCAAATCTGTTTACGTATGCCAGTATTATATGCAACATTATGTACGAGAGGGTAGTGCTATTGAGACCAGTGGTGGTGGTGCCTCCTAGGGGGCCACGGGAGCCTCGCATGAGGAGGTGGAATCCTGTGATGTCCCAAGGGGGTGGGGGCATGGTGGGTTGTTACTAGAACGCCATGACGAAGGCCTGGTTTGGGGTCAACCACTAGATGTTTCTACCATTCCCATATGTAGGGATGGAATTCCGGGGGAATCCAGAGATGGGTCTCCCTCCTGGTTACGATTGGGGGCCGACATGTATGTTTTTCTATTTTCTACATTTATTTGAGTATATATATGCTTATGTGTTTTGATGGTGACACTGACATAGTTTTGGTTACTCTTGTAGATGTTGGCGAGGTGGGTCACCTCGTGGCTCGATTGGTCGGCCGCGGTCCTCTTTGTAGGCCTCGGGGCGGTCATGGGGGGCCGAGAGGAGATGCTGCCCAACTTCAGGGTGGTGGTGCTGGCCCTTTGGGAGAGGGCAATAGCTTGGCTGCTGCCGATGTTGTGACTGAGCGAGCTCGTGCCGATGCGAAGGTGGTGCGTGCTGATGCGGCAAAGGATCGCATTGCTGAGCTGACTACTCGGGTGTCATTTCTGGAGGATGCTTGGGGTTGTGTGGACCACTTGACCCAGGGGATGCCTTCTTGAGGTTTTTTGGATAACCTCGAGGAGGTCTGGATGCAGATGGTGATGGCCTGGGAGAGGGACTATCAGCTTATTTTATGTCGGGTGGTAGTCTCAGTTTTGAAGGTTGCTCCAGTAGTGGTACTGGGAGCAGTTGTGGGTCTTGGTGCCCCGCTTGGGGGAGCACCACCCTAGAATTTACTTGTACATGGGGACAACACCCATTATGAGGATGCCTCCCCCTATTTTTGACGAATTTTTGTGTATCTTTGGGCTGGCCTTTGGGTCGACGACACTATTTTTTTTACTCAGACATATACACCATGATATATATATATATATATATATATATATATATATATATATATATATATATATATATATATATGAGAGATATTTTTTGCGGCTCTACATGTTGTGCCCCTTGTTTCTCTTTATGGATGATGTTATGCTAATGGATATCTATGTTTTTGGTTTTTTGTGTATGATGGTTTACTTGAGATGCATTCCAGTTTAGAATATTGTTAGCTATGTGATAAACTGTTTGGTTTTGACTCCTTGGTACATGTGTAATTGTCTGCTTAATATTTTGCACATAAATATTTTCTAAATAGATGTGAATCTCTTGTCTCAAATGTTTGGTTTAATTGCGACACTACTAACTAGGAATCAAGGTATACATGCATATGGCGTATGCCCTAATGGAGAGCATCGCACATAAGTCCGATGACGGCGTCATATTCTACATGATTTTTTGTTGCTGAATCGATGCACACGCCGCTTGTGTAGTGTGGTGATCGGTCAAGGTGATAGATGACCTAGGTAGTTACTACTAAACTTTGAGACAATCTTTATGCTGCATCAGAAAATCCGAAGTAAGGTTCGGGTTGGTAATCCATTGCGGTATTCAAGCGTGTCTTGTAATAAGTCTTTTGGTCAAAAATTTAAAGTGGTTGGGTTTGTGTACGTTCACTCTAAGGTAGGGATAGCTTGGCCCTCATGGGTAGAGCTTATTGAGGTAAAGGCTGTTGACGGGGTTGTTGAGGCATGACCCATTCGGTTTCGTCAAGATGTATGCCCCCTGATAGACGTAATGTTTTACGATGTAGGGTCCTTTCCACAAGGTTTTGAATTTTCCTGGCCCTAGGGCTTCTTTTGCGACATCATAGCGAATGAATAGTTCTCCCTTGGTGAATGAGCGAGGGTTGATGTGGTGGTCGAACGATGCTTTTACCCTTTATGGGCCTTGTTGAGTTGCATCGACTATCGTGGGCTTTCGTCAACGAACTATAGTTGTACTAGGCATTGTTCTAGAGGCTGGGTGTCATCAAGGAGTTGGATAGCGTCATGCAAATTCTAGATTTCACGGAATCAATGTAAAAGCGCAAGGTACCTTGACCTTTTGCGATAGGAATAAGGCGGAAATATTGGGACGTTGGGGCAGCTACAATCCTATTTCCGATATGCGATGATACAAATTGTATGTGGTGTATCGTGTCGTCGGCATTCGGTGGGGGAATAATCTCCGTGATGGGAGTTTGAGTAAGCACAAGGTTGGGTTTCCCGCTAGGATGGTTAATTTTCTGTGGGTGGAAATTGTGCCTAGCGCAAAGGTGCCTAAATGTTTCCATTAGCAGGCATACCTCTGGGTCGTGGTGTTGGCCCGTGGAAATGGGGAATGGTACCACTGTGCCAATTTATTAGATTGTATGGGAATCAACACTACTCATCATCCCCGATGTGGATGTTTGGAAAGGATCTGTTGTAGAAGAGGTGGTCTTCTACTTCCATTTCCATGTTGTTGGCTTGGATGTGTCTAACTCTTTGGAGGAGTGTAGAATTAACACTACTCATGCTGCTCTTAGCTTGGGGAGATGCTCACATTTAATCGTATGGTGAAAGTGTGAACAAATCCAGCAATAGGTACGCATGATATTCTCTTGGTTAGAGAGAAGTCTCTATGGTAGAGAAGAGACTATGTGAAAACTGCTTGCAAGGGGCTGCAGTTTTTTGCACTGATTGACTCAGTGGTCATTTAGGTCACATAGTTTGCATGTTATCCTATATTTGGCTTGGTTCATGCTTGGTTAGCAAGTCATCCTAGTTTTCCCATCACGCCCGTGTGGGTGTGGGGTTTCTGGCCTAGGGGTGATTTACTTTCTATATCGTTTGAGCTCATCGTCTCGTTTCTTCTCTATTGTATGAATCATATCAATGAGGGGACATACTCGTGGGATATAAGTACAGCGCTGTCCACAGTGATTGCCGTGACATACAGGGAATAATAACCTAGATATGGGGGTCCCGTCATGATCAGTTTGTGGTCTGGTAGGGTACCAGCATTGTAACGCTGCTAACTTAGGGCAAATGGCGACCACATGATTGGGCATTTTTCATAACGCGCATGTTGTTATTCTCTGTAGAGAGCGGTTTTGGGTAATTAGGGGTTGCTTGATTGGTCACTTTTCAGCTGAAAAGAATAGGATGGATTTTCTCATCACATATTCTAGGGTTGTCGAGTTGTTCATGGATTCCAAGTCCATGTCATCTTCTTCATAGAGGCGGACTATGGCTGAACGTAAACTAGTGACGGCTAACCGGAATTGGGGGATATAGTGACAATTTTCCAGAAGGTGGTTGTCGGTGCATAAATGGCATGTGAATTGTGCTGCCTGCAATCCAACGTAGTAAAACCATTTTGTCGGATACCATCTATGGATTAGTTCCAGGGCTGTGCACTCTTCAAGGAAGTGACCATGTTCATCGCACAGTGTGTAGCGTATGACGGGAGGGGTTACAACTGGGAGTCTTTCTGGTGCCCATCATTCCTCCTGTAGGTAGAGGATGATACAAGGTTCATCTCCAGCCAACTGAGTGGAGGGACCCTCTTGATAGGATCACTCAATGAAGTGTAAGGCATCCCTATATCACGGGATCTCTAGGCAATTATGGGTATAGTGCCCATAATTGCTGCAAATAGCACATGCGTGATTGGTACGCAATGCTTTGCCTTTACCTTTGGTGGCAGGTTCCTTTTTACGGGAACGTGGCGTCGCAATGTTTGCCTCAGAGCCGAGGAGTTGTTTTAACTCATTTAAATTTGGGAAGATATGGGTAGGGTGTCCTATTACGTCGCATATGGCACAAACTGGGGAGTCCCGTTGTATGGAAGGAGTTTCCAGCTTCTTTCCTCTCTTCTCGGTTTTCTTAGTTGTAATCATCGGTTTTAGAATGGGAATTTCCATTGCAGGAATGCTTTCGACCGTTTCTTGAATGGGTGGGGCCTCCTTGGGACTGAGGGGCTTTAACCTTGTGGCAGTGATGTGTGTGTCTCCTGTCCCCGTAGGGGGAATGAGATACCAAAATGGTATTGCAAATGATATGTTTGGTAACACCACTGTTGCCAAAACTTGCTGGGAGATGAAACCAGATGGGGGGTAGAGGAAAGGGTTTTGGGAAGCAGCGTAGGCTAGAGAGGTTGCCGTGGCTGAGGACTTGATGTCATTAATACTTGTGTCCGTGTCTTGACTAGCTTCGATGCTTGATGTGGACATCATGCACACCGAGGCCCCTGTGACATCAGGTGATGACCCAGGTATAATGGAGGGGTCTCCTAGAAATGAGCCTAGGACGAAAGACTTTTTGAACTAGCCAGGGCCATATTCTTGGTACCTTGAAAGTGCGTCCGAGAATGTATCTACATAGGGTAGAATTACATCAGTGTTTTTTAGGGGTCATTTCTCGCTATGCGTTAATTGGTCGACAGTAATGATGCGGTCCTCGTGGGGGAACATCATAATGCGGAAGATGAAGGAGGCTATGGTTGACATGGCGTACACATAACTCTGACCAAGGAGTATGTTATAGTCCAAGTGAGCATCCAATAATTCAATGTCTATAAGGACCATATTTCCGGCTAAGCAGACTGGGACGTTTTGGTAGAGACCGACGGGGGTTGAAGGACGACCATCGTATGCTCTAAGCGTGATGACTGATGGTTTTAGTTCGGGAGACCCTAACTTCTGCCAAATTTTTTTTGACATGATGCATGTTGATGCACCCTCCTCAATGCCACATCAGTGAATGGTGATATTTTGGACCGACGCTAGTATATGAAAGGCAGCCATCAGAGGAAGCCTAGGGGTGGCTTTGTCTAAATCAAAAGCCATTAGGCATGTATTAATAGGGTCGATAGCGCCTAACACAGAAAGCAAGGATTTTCGTTGTTTTGGGCATGAATGCAATAATTTTAAAGCTGACATAGTAGAAGGAAAATGCTATAATTATGGGCCACTTTGGAATAGTTTCCTGCTCACCTATTTGGTCCCTTAGCCATCTTAGGCAATGGTTAAATAGGAATCTTTGAAATGGTAAAAGGTGTAGTTGGTGCACTAGTACTAGCCCCTGATGTGTTGGTGTCCAGTTGGGCATCGTAATTGCGATTCCGTGATTGAAAAAAATCTCTTTTCCAATCATGTAGATTTTGCGGTTGTTTTTTCCAAGGTCGTCTGGATTTTGTTGTTGAGTGCTAAACGTCCCTTGATGGGGGAAAGGTTCCTGCATCACAGATGTCTACTGGGAATATCCTCCTTGTCCTCAGTTACTTTGCATCTTCTTCAGCTCAGGGAGATCGGGACAGTGGTGAGTGTAATGGCTGTACTCACCACAGATCTAACAAGAGTGGTTTGTTCAAAGAGGTGGCCTTTTTCTCTGCCATTGTGCATTGCTTGGCTCCTAGTTTGGATTGCGGTTGGAGTTTCCTATAGCCTGAGATCGTGGAGGGCGTTGCTGGTTGTTGCCTCCCTGTCTAGCATTCCCTTTAGGCTTGTTTTTCCCATTTTTCTTAACCATGTTAGGAGAGTAATTCTCTTGGTTATATGATTAGTGTGGTTGGTTTTGGGACGACTACACAAATTTCACCTGTGCATTATTTTTCATAGGCGAGTCTTGTGCTAGGGACTGAGCATAACGCGGTCCTTGGTTTTCACTTCGATGTTGGGGGGAGCTCTTCCGCCAGTATATCTATCTGCGTACTGGGTCCCCTGAGCTAGAGGATAGGGTCCTCCATGGTGATATGATGATTCCCTATTGGTAAAATTTTGCTGAGGCATATGATGACTTTGAAAACTGAGTTGTGCTACGTTCTGGGTAGAATCATACAGATAACCGGGGTTTTGATTGTTGCTAATTAGGGAACTTTGGGTCAATGACCCAATTATACTATCTACAGAGTTATAATCACCTGGAAATTCTTTACAGGTTTGTAGGTGTAGGGAGTTCGACATGATATTGAAAATATATCCTGACTGTGTATAAATAAGCTCGAGCTATTGGGCCTTGATGATGGCATCCTCTTTGGATATGGGCCTTTGTTGCACCACATCCTTTGAAATCTCTACTGTGAGAGTTCTGAGGAACAGTTCTAATAGTACATGATGGTCGAGTTTGGCTTTACATAAGCTACGACACCGTCGCCATTCATGGAGATGGTCTGAGATATGGATGGCAGGGGTTTGCATAAAATGTGTTAGTAATTCCATTCCAGAATCATGGTGGATGGGTAACTCAAATTATGTTAGGAACGCAGTGAAGAGGGCGCTAAAGGTTCCATGTGAAGCAGAGGGTTTCTCCATGTACCATTTTTCTGCTACTCCTGTTGGAGTGCATTGAAATAGTCTCAATAAAATAGTGTCGTCAATGATACTCTTCGATGAGAAACACAGGTGGAAAGTCATGACATGATTTCATGGGTCTTCCTATTGCTTTCCTTCGAACTTTGGAATTTCTGAAGGGAGCTTTGTGGGAATGGGAGGCCATATAGGGTTGTGTGCAATGAGGTCATTTGTTAACTTGGTTAAATATGGTAGATTCAATGAAGCTAAAAAGGGTGACTGTGAGGTTGAATCCATTGCAACTTGTGAAAATACACCATTCTAGTTAGGAAGAGGGTTTATCTATGATGTACCCTATTGTGGATTTGACTGGCTTTCTGAATGGGTAGCACTCCTCTGCCCTCTAGGGGTTGTGGGAGGAGTTGTATGTGGTGTGGCGTAAGGAGACTGACCAGGGTTCCCAAATAAGAATGCCCCAATAAAGGATGAACCAATAATGGTGGCAGCGTTCCGTCTTTGATGCCTAAATGACGAAAGACCTAGAACCCCTCCCGGTAATGGGGGGAGGTCCAAAATATGTCTAGATCGACGAGGTCCCGTTGGGTCCATTCTGGTGTCGACTAGGTCTGGCTTTGGAAATATTTGAGAGGATAGAGATTATGATCAAAGAAAAATTCCAATCGCATACATAAAACAAAGCGAAAATAAAATAAATTTTCCCTTTAAATTAATCCTATGTGACCAGTCAATAAAAAAATGTAGTTTTTGTTTGTTTTGCATATGATACTCAAATCCTAGAAGACCTAATCATCCTCACACACTCAAATGTAACTGGGCCTTGAGAAGATATCTTGTGAGTGCTGGCACAACGTCCTGTAAGAGCTGGCGATGCCCCCAGTCAACCGAAGAAAATCCACCAAGATAAGGGTAGAGGATATAGTGCTTTCCTGCACCGTCACCTATAGGGAAAGGATGCCCTAATTTTTTCCACTAAGTACCACCGTCCCACATGAGCGTTCGAGTCTTGGGATTCTTGGTAAGTCAACTAACAGTATCGAGTATCAGTCGGGTCAGGTAGCCCCAACTAATACCGCACACACTGTGCCTAAGCCTAACCCCCTCTGAATCGGGGTTCTGCCGCGCTCGGGTTCTCTTTTCCGTGGGTTGATAGGTAGATTTAAAAGATCCTTAAATAGTCAAATTATATGTTTCAAGATGAAGAATGATCAAGGAGGCTTATTGGATGCCTACCCCCTTGATCCTATCTTAGACTATAAATTATTTTGTGGCCCCTGTGGGGAGAATTTAGTGAGTTTTGTTAAGTTAGTTTTAGGTGTCTTTGCTTTGCCTAGTGTGTTGATGTGTATGAAAAAAAAGTGAACAAGCACATAGTTTGAACGTGTGGATATGGGATGATCCTTTTCAAAATCCCCTATTAAACTATGTTCTATTGTTCCTTGCTCAAGAGAAAAGCATATGCGGATATGGGTCACTTTCTATTTTTCCTAGTTAATCTATGTGATCAACTATAGGGAGATGGTGAGATGTGAATAGAGAGTGGTCATATGTTTTCCTAGGATTAATAAAGGGTGCAAAGGCAACAAATATTACTTGCTCTTCTATCGACAATTCAATCCCGGTCCCGAAATCCTAGTGCAAAAATTGAACTAAACTAATGATTTTTACACTAGAAAAAGAAACTATCTAAGCATGCGTGGACTTGGGCCACTTACTTTGGCTAATTATATAAGTGTGTTGGTACCTAAATTTGCAAAACATATTTTTTTTTTCAGAGTGCAAGTTAATTTCCCCCCTACTTAAACTATGTGTGAACTTTGCAAAAATCAACTTGAAATAAAACTAACACCAAGCCTACCAAAAGCAACTAAGAGTGAGATTTAGCAAGCTGCGGGGCACCTCAACCAGTGATGGAAGATGTATTATGGGCTGCCAGGCACTTTACAAGGAGGAAAATATATTAATATGGGATAAATTTCTCATTCTTTCTTTTGTGCGCAAAAGGCTACCACAGGCGTGATGTCTGTGCGCAGGTCAGCTCTGAACGTGCACCCTAGGCGCGACTGTCTGAGGGAAAGCATGTAAATTCCTGTAAAAGTAATTTTTTGGAGTTGTTCTGCTTCAGTCTGTGACTTGGGATGAACTAGGGACTAAAGGAGATAAACGGGGCAATTTCATCCGAACTCCACAGCACAGATGGAGGTCTCTGCAAAAAGGCACAACCACATAAACTTCAAAATAAATGTTAGTGGAGTCGAAAATCTTATGTTAGTGTGTTTGGTGCAAGCATGTATGAAATCACACCAACTTAATGGGTGTGGTTTATCCTCTTAATTATTGGTCACACAAAGAAAATATATGAAGTCAAGAAAGTTAATGGAACATGCTAGAACATAAGCATACTAGATCGAAAAATAACATGTCTATTCAAACATAAAAATTAAACTAAAACTACAACAAATAAAACAAAATATCTAAATAGAGTCAAACAACTGCAATAATCCAAATGGTGGTGCTTACGGCCCCTCTTATTGAGTGCTAGTAGGAAATGAGGATGAAAATTTAACCCACTTGCCAAGGGGCCCTTAGAACTTGGGTTCTAAGTCCCGATGCAAGGATGTCTTTATTTCCAAGCTTGCCTCGGTGCAAAGTATCCCTCTCTCTACTATGGTGGATTGAACTTGTTGGATGGCCAATAATTGAGTCCCCTCTATCTCTGCTCCGGATCACACACTGCTGATATTTCTTGGGGCATTTCTGGCCAGCATAACAATGTGCTCTCAAGTTGTTCATCTCTTGGTGGCCTTTTATAGGAGAATTAAAATCCTCCATCCCTCTCTTGGTACATTGTGGATGGTGACCCAAGAGAGGGGAATGATTCCATTATGTGCCACACTTATTCCATTGTGTGCTCCCTTGATGTCCTAAGGAGGCTTTGGTGGCTGTCCTTAGGCAACTTCAATTGTGAAATCACTATCCTGGAGTGTGCTTTTTGTTGTCCCAAAAAGTGATTTCCGCCACTCCCAGGATTGCGCGCTTTTCGGGTCTAAAGGGATGCAAAGGTGCTCTTATCGAAGGATTTTGCACACAAAATCATTTATCACTTGTTCAAATTTGATTTTTCCCCATACCTTAGATATTTTAAATACTTTCTAGATTATCTAATGTCTCTCAACCCTGCAAATCTTTCTTCATGACATTAATTAATGTTGTCTTTGCTTATACATTTTTCCAGTGTTAATAGTCCCTGTAATAGGTAGCCTTGTGATAGAACCACTCACGTTGCCTTAACATGTTAGGACCCTACAAAATAATTAAAATTGAATTGTTTCTAAGATAGAGAGCCTCGAATCTGGAAGAAAGGACAACAAAGGATGAAGGAGGTGGGAAGGTGGCATCTAAGAGGGGGAAGGGAACTGAGGACATGGAAGGGGAGGCTAGAACTAGGGAGAAATGATGGGAGAAAATTAAGTGAGGGGTAAGGCTAGATAAGAGGAAACTTGAGTTGGAGAAAGATAAATAGCTAGGAAAGCTTCCCCTTCTCCATAAGATCTAGAGGAAAGATAGTAGGAAATTCTAGGGGGGGTGAAAGTAAAGAACTTAAAAGTCCTCAACAACCATACGAGAAACATTGTACCAAAAAAATCGTGGAGCACCAAGTCAATAGCTCCATGAAATTGCAGGTTCCATCATACTTTAGGTGCATGAAACAAGAGTGAGGACCCTGTAAACCAGATTACCCATGTGCATAGGGATTATACTGCATGCTGACATAATTGATAGCAGCACGACATGATTGATGTGGTCATTTTTGGCCTGCTCAAAAAGTTCACTATGCTCCCTAACACATAAAATGTTAGCTAGCCAATATACCTACATATGAGCATGGAGAGCTTCCATTAACACAAGAACAATTGAAATGACCAACTAATTTAGCACACAATCAAGGCTCATTAATCTTTAAATGATGTCAAATACATGGTGAACTTGGAGAGGCATGTTGTTGTTTCCTCCCTTCAGTATGGCTGGATGGACGACGAATTCATGCATCTCCACGTAACTTGGGGGAAACACCCCATCTAGTAATATACAAATGTTTATGTTTAAAGTGTAAATATAAATATAAATTTAACCAATTTTTTATTTTATTTTGTTCATTATATGTATTTAAAATTAGTAAGAGTTTGAAAAAAGGAAATTGTTATTATAACATATGTGTGTCTTTTCATCTCTTTTAAATCTATGAAATTAATAGGTTATGTGACACGGATATTTTTTTAGTAGCCAATCCTTATCTTTTAAACAAGCTTATTATTTATCATCTTTAAACATAATGTGAAATACCAAACTTGACAAAAAGCTTGTAAAAGGCTACGAATAGAAAGAAATAATTGTAGATAAAATAAAAGAACACAATAAGATTTATAACGAAGTTCACCCAATGTGGGATACATCTTTGGGTATGCTTCCATTGGAGTGGCCTCTTAAATTATGATGTAAAATGACTCAAATTACATTAAATTCCTCAATCTCTAAACCTGACTCTCTCTTCTTCAACTATACAAAAATCCTCAAAGAACCCCTCGCAAAATATCTCCCTTATTTGATCTCCGAAAGGGCATAAAAATGGTGTAATACCACATATACAGTGATATCACATGCTACAAAATTAAGGAATTTGGCTTTTTTTTCGCAACCACACAACTTTATACTAACCGAAAAAACCTCTATCATAAACCTTTCCTTCCTTTCGCTCTTCAAAATGGGTAAAAGACTGCCATTTTTCCAGAAAAATTCTCAAACTTGGGCTTCAAAAAATGCCATGTACAGATGCCATGTGACATTGTACGGCCTTGTCACATGGTGTTGTACGAACGTTCCATGTTTTACTTTATCCAAAATTTTGTTGTTTGGCGCGAACTTCAAAATGCCATAAATTTTGCATGTAGACTGGATTTGATGTGATTCAACTTGTGTTGGAATCGTCTCATTTATTTCTTTAACATGGCACTATTTCCAACAAATTTTGGGGACTTTAATTTTTAGGTATTTTTAGATCCTCTTGGATCAATCCTCTCCACTCGGAAGCTTTTGGACCACTAAAAGTTACATTAATCAACAAATGGGGGAGGGTATTTCTCCCTCACTTTCTCAATATCGATCCACCTCTCTTTTCTTTTCATTCATTCCCATAAGGCCCACTCGAAGATATTCTGCATTTCCTTAATGTGAAGTTCCTCATCTTCTTGTCTAGAATGAAATCCTTTTGCAACTCATTCAGATAATCATGATCAAAATCATCAATGGAAGGAACTTGAATACTCTCATCTTGATCTATGATCATTGGAGGCTCATACAGTTTCAAGTTCCATACATTCACAATTGAATACATCTGCATGTACGACGATAAATCTAAGAAAAAAACATTAGTGCCAATATTCTCAAAAATAGTATATGGGCCATTCCCCTTGTGTTAGTATATTTGGTGCATGCATGTACGAAATCACACCAACTTAAGGGGTGTGGTTTGCCCTCTTAAGTTATTGGTCACAGGTAGAAAAGATATGGAGTCAAGTAAGTTAATGGAACATGCTAGAAGATAAACATACTAGATAGAGAAATAACATGCATATTCAAACATAAAAATTAAAATAAAACTACAAAAAATAAAAAAAAGCTCTGAATAGAGTCAAACAACTGCAATAATCCAAACAGCGGTGCTTACGTCCCCTCTTATTAAGTGTTGGTAGGAAATGAGGAAGAAACTTTAACCCACTTGGCAAGGGGCCCTTAGAACTTGGGTTCTAAGTCCCGATGCAAGGATGTCTTTACTTCCAAGCTTGCCTCGGTGCAAAGTCTTCGTCTCTCTACTATGGTGGACTGAAATTGTTGGATGGCCAACAATTGAGTCCCCTCTATCTCAGCTCTGGATCACACACTACTGGTATTGCTTGGGGAAATTCTGGCCAGCATAAGAATGTTCTCTCAAGTTTTTCATCTCTTGGTGGCCTTTTATAGGAGAATTCAAATCCTCCTTCCCTCTCTTGGTACATTGTGGATGGTGACCCAAGAGAGGGGGATGATTCCATTGTGTGCCACACTTATTCCATTGTGTGCTCCCTTGATGTCCTAAGGAGGCTTTGGTGGCTGTCCTTAGGCGGCTTCAAGTGTGAAATCACTGTCCTGGAGTGTGATTTTTGTGGTCCCGAAAAGTGACTTCCGCCACTCCAAGGATTGAGTGCATTTCGGGTCAAAAGGCATGCAAAGGCGCTCTTCTCGAAGGATTTTTCACGCAAAAGCATTTATGACTTGCTTAAATTTGATTTTTCCTCAGACCTTAGAGTTTTTTAAATACTTTATAGATTCTCTAATGTCTCTCAGCCCTGTAAATCCTTCGGCCTGACATTAAATAATGTCATATTTTCTTGTATGATTTTCCAGTGTTAACAGTTGCCCCCTAATGTGTGAGGTCTAGGAAGAACTATATAGACGAAATACATTATAGTTTCTTTTCTGTATACTGTGCATAGAGAGAGAGAGAGAGAGAGAGAGAGAGAGAGAGAGAGACCTACGTGTACCTCGAATTTGAGACACCCTGCACCAGTTCAAAGAGCGACCATGTCCTATGGGACCCTCACAAGCAAATATAATACAACATATACAAATTTTCTATGAGGCGGGCATGCCCCATGCTCGTAATGTTGTGGCGAGTTAAAAAAATCTATTTGACAGATACATGTTCTGTCTATGTCACTAATATGTTAGTGATGTGTTGGTTGATGACGACCACTGCTGACACCCTTAGGGGCATTTTTTCTTTGAAAATAGGTTAAATTTGGTACCCATATGCATAAAATTGGTATGTCATATAATTGCGCATTGCTGAAAGAAATGCTGATGAAGGCATGGGTCTTCGACGAATTTGATCAAAGTGCAATGGTTGTAAGGTACGATACCATATTGACATGAAAGCTTGTGTTGTATTCAAATGTCAGGAGGATCGATGACATCTGTGGGCAATGATGTCTCCCATAGTGCTACCCGAGGATGCCCCTTTTATGGAGAGGGGTGATCCAAGGTACCGCTTCCTTTTTGGAAAATACGTGTTGAATTCGACAAAAAGGAAGCCTCAACCAAACGAGGGGGTCGCTGATATGAAGGATCAGGATCCTGGATGTGATGGGTTTAACATAGGCATGGTGGCGAGGGGTGATGGGGATTCAGTGGCCCAAGGTCGAAGTATAATAAGCAGCTTGGGAAAAATCATAGCTATTTCTGATGGGGAAAGCCCTGAAGTTGGTAGGACTTCTAGGGTGGGTATAAAATGGTTATGAATGTCATGGTGGCTGTTGCGAGAGGGTGTGATACTTAGACCAAGGGTATCTAGGGACTATTTCCATGGGAGAAAAAATGAATGAGTGGGTGGGGGACATAATGCACCATTTTCATTCTTTGTACACTCATCAAAAGAATAAAATAATGGGGTTTGGTTTGTACAAAACAAAAAGAAGGTTGCCCCAAAACATGAAAGTGTTCAATCAATGATGATGTGAGGAAGGTATTTTGCTGAGGGTGGGGGCCCCATTGGTTGGTCTCATGTGTAAGGTTGATGAAGCGTATGAAAAAGTATCGCAGATGGGATTGTGCTGGTGGAGGTATGGTGGGCCAAATGCGAGGTGCGGTAGGGTGCTTTTGATCTGCTTGTACAATCGAACCATCCGGGAAAGGGGTTTTAGTTTATATGGTAAAAATAGACCTTGTGCATGGTGTATGGATGGGCATGAGGTGCTTTCTAAGACTCAATTGGTATGGTCATGGCGTCACTTTTGATGTGATATATGGTCTACTGTGGGCGACGAGCGCCATGGAGGGGAGTCTCTACCGACCAACGAGGATGTTTATCATGTGCAGGGCGAGGTGATGATAAAAACGGTCAGATATGTGGAACCTATGGTTGATTTCTGATGGAGAAATGATGTTAGGATATGTAGATTTTTCTGGGACTCTATCACGCTGGGGGTAGAATGATACCTGCTTTGGAACTTTTACTGGATGGAGTTGTGGATGGTTTGTGAGATTCCCTGCAAAAAAAACTACCTCAAGTGAAAGCATCTTCTTTAGCAAATATTATTTAAATTCATGAGTTTTAAAAAATAAGATGAGAGAGGGTGTACCTACCGGCGCTGAAAATTTATTTTTTCGGGAGTGCGAATGTGTGGCATTGCCTCTATTTGTTATGGAGCGCTGATCACAGTGCTACTTTCGGTTCATAGAACAAACCTTCTGATCTCTCGTTATAGTCCCCCATAGTTTTTGAAAAGCGTGATATATAGGTGAATATGGCCCTAATTCAATTCATTTGTACTTGTTGAGTTTTTGAGAGGTCAGAGGCTTCTACGGAGTAGTTCTTGTCATTGCGGTCAGCCTGAGCACCAGAAATTAGCGATATCATGCCCAGGTAACCTCCATGACGTCCTGCACTTTAACGTTTTTAGTTTGAGGGTGTCGGGGTCCATACAAAACTGGTTTGTATGGATTTTGATTAATTTTTTCCCTAGATTGCTCGGACAATCAGGGTAAGAGCGCACCCTTTGTGTGCATTTTCTTGGGTTTTGCGCACCTTATGCATGCCTTTGGGAGATATAGGCATGCCTTCAACACGCCTGTCTGAGGGAAAGTTGCACAAAAGGCTAAGGAATTGTTTTTGGATTTTTTTCTTATTTTTGATGTTTTTTCTATTTCTGATGGGTTCCTCAGTGGAAGACAGGTTGTTGTGGAGGGAGCAGGATTGGCCCGAGCTCTGTACTGAATTGGCCACTAATGCTGGGGCGCGCCAACAGCTGGCCCGATGGGGGCTCCTGAAGTTTGTGGAGAATGAGCTTCTTCGGTCTCAGGATTGGCTACTACGTTACTTGATCAAGAATTGGCAAAGGAGGCGCAACATGTTTCTCTTGGGTGGGACTAACCTCGCTATCCATCCTGAGACGGATGTATACTTTGTGACTGGGCTACTGCCTCATGGTGAGGCATTATGTTATCCACTCATTTCTGGGAGGGTGGATTTCGAGAGATTCCAGGCACGTCATTGTGGCGGGGCTCCCCTTACGGTGGGGTGCATCAGCATTGCCTCAGTGACAAAATTGGCCGAGCGGTGTTCTCAGGCAACTATTGTGCGACTCGAAGGGTTGTCGGCTCCTCATCGGGCATTGGACCCGCAGGGTGGAGCCTTGCACCAGTTGAGGGATTTTGCCCGTTTCTGTTATGAAAAGATGGTGATGCAGCTTAACCAAGTCTGAAATGAATAAAAGCTATTTGCGTAGCTAGTATTTTATGCAACATTATGTATGAGAGGGTAGTGATGCTGAGACCAGTGGTGGCAGTGCCTCCTAGGGGCCACGGGAACCTCACATGAGGAGGTGGGCTGCTATGATACCATGAGGGGGTGGGGGTATGGTGGGGCATTATTGGAACGCCATGACAGAGGCATGGTTTGAGGTCAACCCTCAGATTTTTTTGCCATTCCCATATGCAGGGATGGACTTCTGGGAGGATCCAAATATGGGTCTCCCTCTTGGTTATGCTTGTGGGCCAACAGTTATGTTTTTATGTTTTCTGCATTTATTTGAGTATATATGTTCTTATGTGCTTTGATGGTGAAACTGACATAGTTTTGGTTACTCTTGTAGATTTTGGCGACGTGGGTCGACCCATGGCTCGATTGGTCAACCAAGGTCCTCTTCGAAGGCCTCGAGGTGGTCATGGGGGGACGGGAGGAGATGCCACACAACTTCAGGGTGGTGGACCTAGTGGTGGTGTTGGCCCTTCGAGAGAGGGAAGCAGCTCGGATGCTGCTAAGGCATTTCAGAGGCGGTGTGTGCTGATGCGGCGGAGGCTCGCATTGCTGAGCTGACTACTCTGGTGTCAGTTCTAGAGGATGCCTGGGGTCGAGCGGACTGCTTGACCGAGGGGACACCTTCTCAAGGTTTTTTGGATAACATTGAGGAGGTTTGGCTAGAGACAGTGATGGCCCGAGAGAGGGACTATCGACCTATTTCATGTCGGGTGGTAGTCTTAGTTTTGATGATGGCTCCAATAGTGGTACCGGGGGCGATTGTGGGTCTAGGTGCCCCACCTAGGGGAGAACCGCCCTAGATTTTACTTGTACACGGGTAAAGAACCCATTATGAGAATTCTTCCCCTATTTTTGACAACTTTTTTTGTATCTTTGAGCTGACTGTTGGGTCGGCAACATGATTTTTTGTACTCAAACATATACACCATGATATATATAAGATATTGTTTTATGGCTCTACATGTTATGCCCCCTGTTTCTGTTTATGGATGATGTTATACTGATGGATATCAATGTTTTTGGTTATTTTTATGTATGATGGTTTACTCGAGATGCATTCCAGTTTAGAATATTTTTAGCTATGCAATCAACTGTTTGGTTTTGAATCCTTGGTACATGTGTAGATGTGATGTAGTCAAATTGTCTGCTTAATATTTGTGCGTGCAAATATTGTCTAAATACATGTGAATCTCTTATCTCAAATGTTTGGTTTAACTGCGACACTACTAACTGAGAATCGAGGTAGACGTGCATATGGCATATGCCCTGATGTAGGGCATTACTCACAAGTTCGATGGGGGCGTCATATTGTGCCTGATTGTTTGTTTTGAACCAATGCACACACTGTTTGTGTAGAGTGGTGATCAGTCAGGGCGATAGATGACCCAGGCAACTGCTGCTAAACTTTGAGACCATCTTGATGCTCCATCAAAAAATCGGAAATAAGGTTTGGGTTGGTAATCCATTGTAGCACTCGAGCGCGTTTTGTAATAATAATTTTGGTCAAAAAATTTAAAGTGGTTGGGTTTGTGTACGTTCACTCTAGGGTAGGGCCCGCTTGGCACTCATGGGTAGAACTTCTTGAGGTAAAGGCCGTTGACGGGGTTGCTGATGCATGCCCCATTTGGTTCTGTTAGGATGTATGCCCCCTAACGAAGGCAATGTTTTATGATGTAGGGTACTTTCCACAAGGTTTTGAATTTTCCTTGCCCTAGGGCTTCTTTTGTGACATCATAGCGGAGGACTAGTTCTCCCTTGGTGAATGAGCGAGGGTTGATGTGGTGGTCGAATGATGCTTTTACCTTTTTCTTATGGGCCTCGTTGTGTTGCAATGACTGTTGTTGGCTTTTGTCAACGAGCTCTAGTTGTACTAGGAGCTATTCTAGAGGCTGGATATCATTTAGGAGTTTGATGGAAACATGAAAATTCGGGATTTCGCGGAAATCAATGCAAAAGCGCAAGGTACCTTGAACTTTTATGATAGGAATAAGGTGGAAATCCTAGGACGTGGGGGTGGTTGCAATCCTATTTATGATATGAAATGATACAAATCATATGTGGTGTATTGTGTCGTTGGCGTTCGGTGGGGGTAGAATCTTCGTGATGGGAGTTTGCATAAGAGCAAGGTTGTGTTCCCCTCTACGATGGTCAATTTCCTATGGGTGGAAATTGTGCTTGGTGCAGAGGTGCCTGAATGTTTCCATTAGCGGGCATACCTATGGCTTGTGGTTTTAGCGAGTGAAAATGGTGCATAGTACCACTATGATAACTACGTAGATTGTATGGGAATCAACACTACTTGCAATACCTGATGTGGACACTTGGAAGGATCTGTTATAGAAGAGGCTGTAATATTCCCAAAATTTATATTTTTATCTAAATTGAATATTATAGCTGATTTGATCCTAGATAGGTAAATAAAGGGGTAAGAAGGAAGAATAACACTCCTCATGTGAAAGGATGAAGAATAAAGCAGCTGATTTGAGCACCACATGGTGTGAACAGGATTGGATCATGTTTGATCTAGTCATTTTGACCAAGTCCACATGGCCTGTCTAGATACAATGTATCTCCTTGATGGAATGCACAGTTTTAGATAAGGGTAACTTGCATGAGTTGGGAGGCACATGTGGATGGGACCCATGGTGGAGAGGATCACTTGTTATATATGAAGAGGAGGAGATCCATTGTCATTCATGCTTGATTATTATTTTCTTGGGTCCGCTGAGACTACGCTCCTCTTGCTGTTTAGCAAGGGTGCAGTGCTGCATAGCACAAGGGTGTTCGCGGTTGGGAACCCCTACCTCATCCTCAAGGAAGGAGAGGTTCTAGAGCTACATTTCCTCATTCTGGAATTTTTCCAAAGCTACCTCCTTTAGTCACAACGTTATTCCTGAAGCAGGATAACGTTGTGTTGCAGGGTGCAGCAATAGAGGATCTATTGAGTCATTCCTTGGCTTGTTTTCAGTGGAGGGCTTGGCTATCCATTGGAGGATCAGTGAGGAGGACTCCCGGGCATATTTTCATATCATTGGCTTCTGGCCAACAATTCATCTTCCCTCACAACGTAGTTTCCAGCTAGATTTGCATTATTTTGGTAGGCAGTTGCTGGGAGGGTCATTTGTGCTCATCAGGAGGGGTTGTTTCTGAGTAAAGGGATCAAAATTTTGCTTTAAGAGACTATAAGAGGAGGGCATCATTATTTCAGATCTTCTACAACCTCATTTCATATTTTGATTCAGTTGCAGTGAAAATTTAATTGTCGCATTGTACATTCTCCGACATTTCTAGCAATATCTCCTAGATTGGCCAGAAATCTTGTATTAGAGCCCATTCCTCTATTATTTGGCATTTATTTGTATATTTCAGCCATATTTCATGTATATGCATCTACAACAGTAGCTACTCTAACATAGACTGTGCAGTCACTGCTCTTCAACATTTTTCACTGTTGCAGTATCTCATGTATCTATTGTTTTGATCATTGGAGATTGATTCCCATTGTTTGAGTGGCATGTCCCTCAAGATATTTATGTATATTGATGCTGATATATTAATGAACATGATGTCTGAATTATATTCCATTTATTGACATGTTCATATTTGCAGAGTTTAATGATTATGTTCATATATTGCTGTAGCTCACTCTTTGAGCACTTCTCTAAGATACCGAGGGGTGGGAGATCTGTTTAACCTACCTTAAGGGATTTCTTTGAGCTCAACTTCTGGAAGTGTAATGTATGATGTGTTAAATAAGGGATCCAACTCCCCTTACATCTTATTTTTGCATTATCTTCCTTATACAACGTCCCTTTGGACCATATTGCAAAAATTCCCCGAAAAAGGGATATTGCGGTGGCATCAAAGCATCAATCTTGACTCGACTCTGTGCATCCAAGATAATATGCCATTATAAGGATAAGCTCCTCACATGGAAGAGGAGTTATACAAAGGAAAAAAGAAAATAGGAATGACAAAATAGGATATCTCCTTGCTTCTTTTCCAAACTATGGAAGCTATCATAGAAGATCTCAAGGATATAGAAAAGGGGAATTGTAGAAAGTTTCTAAGAGGGTTTGAAGATGAAGAAAGCCCTAGATATTATCATTATGGGTGTGGGAATTCAGCCACACATGTAGATCCACGATGCGAGTTCATTTCCCACTTGCACTTTGCAGGGAGAATGGAGGAAGAAGATGAGGCCATTGGAGGAGCAAAGACTCTGAATGCGAAAGGTATGGCTCATGGTTGGTGGTTTGAAAATTCTGTTTCATTTTATCATGTAAATGCAAGATCATATGATGAATTCACTAAGGGATTTGTGAGGAAATTTGATAAAAAATCAGCGTGAAACATCATGTATCAAAACTTCAAACACTTTTTCATGCATTGGAGGGAACCATGAAACAAACTCCATTCCATATTTCTAAAGGGGATGAAGACATGTATGATGGCTTTCTAAGGGAAAGATCCCCATTATGTAAAGGGCCCTCTTCCATTTGTGAAGACATGGAGGTACTTTATTCAAGATATGACCAAGATCTAGGGTCTCTCCTTGATGATGAGGTATTATCAATTATTTATGGGTAGGATGAGCATAAGAGATCTAACAAAGTCTGTCCCATTGGAAGGAGATCCATCACCACATGGATGTGAAAAGGGAGCCATTGTTTCCATTAGAGGAGCCCTTGTATCTTTACAAGGAGTTCTAAATGATTCAACATGTGGGAACCAAGGCACAATTCCGGAGCCATATGCGGTAGTTTTTTGGGGATTGTGAGATGGAGGAGAAAGAGAAGGATCAACATCAAGGGATGATACACTCTTATCTATTCCAGAAAGTTTTTGCACAAGAGAAGGAAACTATATTGTGCAGGTGAAAAGAGGGACAAACCAGTCCACTCATATATACGATCCACTTCTAAACTAGATGTCTAACTATATGGAGGCATTCCACACGGGAGGCCCCCCGATCTAGAGTTGATGAGGGACATCTTGTCATGTAGTTCACCACTCTTGGATTCGGAGAGGTGAAGAATTTGGAGGAGTACAACACAACGCAGAGAGTTTGGGATAGACTCAAGGAGGAGGGAGACACTCTCTCATTTTCAACATCACCCACTCTCATTACCCATACTGTGTCTTTGACGAGAGATTGTCTGAGGGGATGGAGGATAGCATCTTCATGATGCCCGATGAATGCTCCACAGATTTGGAGAGATAGAGGATAATTCCTTTGAGGAAGGACTCTTTCACACATGGGAGTGGATGGAGGCCACTCATGCCTACTTTGGCCAAGCTTGGGAGATTCCTTTTGGATGACAACTTCTCATGGGAGGCCAACTTACAAAGGTCACCATTACTATTGGAGCATGAGCATGTGCATGATGGGCATGTGATGCGGGGCTAGCTCGCAATACCAGGGATCTCCATAAGTTTGTTCATGACAAAATACATCTCGATAAATGCCCAATCAAAACCTCCAATTTAAGACAATTTTACCCACTCGGCAATCTCAACTAATATACTCGAAGCTTATCTTTCATGTGGTTCAAAATCATTCACCATTGATTTCATACTTTCATTAAAAGCCATCATATATGGAATTATCTCAATTCCAATATCTACTCATCTTCGAGGCAAATTCATAATTTTTTGAAACCTTCAATTAAACCCAATGACTCAAATCATTCAAATGCTCCCTTAAACCATATCAAGGTCTTAATTCCCTCATTCACTTAATCACCACATTCACATGTATTTATACACATCATCCCAAACTACCATCTACATTTCCAATCCAATTTTACACACTTTCATACCAAAATAAATATCATTCGATCCCAAAGCCAAATCTTGTACATGCGCCTTTTTAAACATTGTCTCGATCAAGTAATTGAGATTCAATTAAAGACCAAAGTCTAATGTAAACAACAATACGGCCATACGGTGAACATACATTCTCCATACGCTTTTCTCTTGCGCAGAATTAGACCCAGTTTCTTCATTTCCTCTTCACACGGATCAAATGAATTCCCAACATAGAACCCGAGTTCTGCATGAACTCAATCCACATATCGTTGTTCAAAACTCCGACAATAACAATTCAATATTAACTCAATCTCCAGTCCCTTCACCGTTCGATCCCAATCAATACTCTGCTATTGTGGCAAAGTTATTATAAACGCAGACTTTGATCAATTGCCCGACGATCTGCCATGCACTAATTTGCGCAGATGGACATTTCAACTTTAACGCCCTTCCATCCCCGGTTTCTTCCTTGAAAGATCAATTGATCTCGGTAACAAGGTTTGATCACCTATTCACAATATTTACGGACTCGTTCTTTTTCATTTTGTGTTGCTTTGAATATCTGCGTAAGCTTCATAGGTTTTTAAACAGTGTCGGACCAGCTTGTTTGACTTCTAAAGTCAGTTTCTCTCCTGCAATTAACATACACAACTCCATTTCCAAACTCAAACCCAATTCATCAATTCGAATCTAGAATCGATTGAATTAAATCAAATAATGCACCTCATGCCCATCAACAAACCCAGATTCACAAACTTCACATAAAGAACAGGTGATCGGTCTTTCATTCAAACTCAAGTTTTGTTCTTTCAATTCATTAATTTCAAACGATGTATAAAATTGAAAACAATTCATACCTTTGCACCCAATTAAGCACCCAAGTTGTGCATTTGCACCCTTTACGGAATTGCGCACCTCTATAAATTGGCGACTGTGCCTCAACCTCTTGAACGCTAAACGCAATTACGGTTGGAGTACTGATTCATAAAATTATGACCGAACGCAATCACGCATTCGGTACATTTGTCATTAAAACTGAATAGATCCTCTATTTTATGATGAAAGCGAGTTGGGCGCTCGATTTTTCCATTGCTGGAAATTAACCCAGGGATTGATATAAAATAGTCTCTCATTTATTTCTGAATTTACATAGTGTATAAACCTACGCCCTTTTTCACTCGAGCCACCACCAACAGTGCGCAATTAAAACTTATTCATTCATTACGGAACATTCAAATGACAACATCATCCTTTTTCACACGGCTACCACCACAGCATTCAATTAACACTTATGAACTCCACGGATTCACATTTGATGGCGCACTTTTTATTACGTATTGCTATAAAAAACACGAGATCAATACACAACATAATCTCTCCCCCGAATTTAACAATTGTCATATGAATATCGATCTCTCCAATCTTATGTGCATTAATCAAACTTTACAGATTCTTTCATATTGGCACTTTATTCAATCGATCGATACATAAATCCGGATATATATATGTTTGTATACAATTTTTTTCTCAATCAATCCACGATATATATATAAATCTGAAACATTGTTTTCATATAAACAAAAGGAGATCACTTACAACCTTTTTCTTTGGCCGGATACTCAACGTTCATGGCCCTTACAATTTGCCGGAGGCTACAGCCCTTTGTTTCGTTCAAGCCTGCTCTCAACCACTCTCACTATTCAAGTGTCTCATTTGCCTTTGAGGCCTTCTAATTTATACAAATTAAAAAATGCACTAAATTGAATTCTATCCCTTTAAAATCTCAACAAATCCCTAAAAGATAGATTTTTATCCCTAAAACTTAGAAAATAATTCCAACTTAGGCTCCATCATTAATTCTAAACTATCTTGAAACTAATTTCTCTCATGTTTCCAGTTGTTTGGAAACATTTACAAAATCTCACAAATAATTAATTAAAATATAATTAATCACTCAAAATAATATTAATATTTACATGAAATTTAATATTTCTTCAAAACATGAAAACCCCCCTAGCTTAAATAAATTACAAGGTGTTTTTCGGAGCTAATGCTCCCCGCATCGGGACTCCCCATGTAAGAAAATTGATGACCACCTGGTCATAAGTGCTGGATAATTTATTTCCTCCCTGGATCCCAAATTTTATTTTGTAATCTTTCCTTGCTTGTCAATTGCTTTACTACTTGTTGTCCTCCAGGTTTCCATATTTTGTCTCTGTAATGCTCCACTTGCTTTGCTCTCGCAATCTTTCATCGTCTTTTTCTTGTTGTCGCTCCTTTTCTTTCTTGCTCTTTGTCTTTCTCTCGAGACATTTTCATCATTAACCTCCTTATCAATTCAATTTCTCCGTCCCGGTATGTCCTCCGTCTTCCCGATTGTTTCCATCTCTTGATTGCTGAATTCTCATTCTTACTTGTTCTTCACTTGTTTTGATTGCTTCCTTTTCACCCTTCACTAGCTGTTTTTGCACCTTTTCTGTTCTTCGCTACATTGTCTTTTAGAACAATTTCTTGCCTCCAGTTTTCTCCATCTCGTCAATTTCTTCTTGATTATTATTTATGACAAAGTTGCTTTGTCATCCTTCTTCAACAAATCTATCCCGGACATTCATCCTCTCGCTCTTCCAATTTCCTCCTTTGAAAGTATAATTCTCTATATAACTCAATGATTTTACTTGGAGTGGACTTTGGAAATTTTACACGATCTTCCATTTCCTCATTTGTTATTGTCTCATTATCACATGGTCTTTCTTCTGCTAAATCTTCCTTAACATCCTTCGAGTAGATGTTCTTCCTCTTCTTCCAAACTTGCAATCATACACAAATCATTAGTTTTAAAATCACAAGACCTTACGGTCTTGTCTAATGCTTCAGATCATCAAATCTTCAAATTTGCTTCGAATCATTCATATGATTCAACTCCTCTAGCTCTTCATCACTTTCAAAAAGTAATGGTCCACTTTTCCGGGTAACATATCGAAACTTCAAAATCTTCTTCGAGCATCTTCCTTTTTCTTTGTAGCTCAACTCTTTCGAGCTTCTCTATCCTCTCGTTTGGCATCAATAACCCGTTCAAGTTCCCTTAGTTCCTTTATCAACTGCATATTCACTCGATGATTTCTCTTCTCTTGTAGCCTCTCGCCACTTCAGCTTCTTTCTCATGACATAACCATGCTTCGGGTCTACCTCATTTCTTTGCAACATCTCCATTAACACCTCAAGCTGAATTACTATCTCAACCTTCTCCCTCTCATATTCCTCTTTGCTTAGCATGTCTCTGTATGCCAATTGCCTTGGCATCCTTCTCCTTTTGTCCTTTGTCGTGGTTTATTTCGAGAACCTCTCGTTACGGTTTGTCATTAGTCATCATCCTTTCCATCTCTATGAGTTTCTCACTCACTTTACTATGAGTTGCACTAAAGCCTCTTCGAGCAGTAAGTCTCGTCTCGTCGCCACTTACCTCACCAAGCTCTCCTCACTCGGTCTTTTGGCAAGCAATTGGTTCTCTATCTCCGGAACCTCCTTTGAGCACTTCTCTTTTCTCTTCTTGGGCTTCAACTCATCTTCATGTTCTAAGAACACAACTGTTCTCCTTTTCCAATCTCTATTGGAATTCCCCAAGGTTCTGCTACATCTCTGTTTTCACTTAGAACTTTCACTAGCTTCCTTTATCTGTAAGCAATTTTAACCACATTGCCTTTTGGGAGTTGCAAAGACTACAATATTCTATTCTTCAAATCCAAATAAAACCATATCATCTTACCTCCAAGATCTCGTCTGATCTTTTCCTTCCATTCACCTGCACTTCAATTACCTTCAGAATCTCATCATTTACGCAGATCTGTTTCGACAAATCTTTATGCTTCTCTACGCACAATTTCTCGTTATTCAACTATCGTCAATCGAGATTTTTAAAATCTGATCCTCTTTTCCAATCTTCAGGCTTTAGTGGCAAACTTCGATTGTTAGCAATAATTCCTTCTTTCTTGAGTTTCTTCCACTCGAGAAATCATTAACAACTTCTTTCATTACTAACCCTTGATCTCCTTTCTTTGAGATACTTCATTTCTACAACCATCAATCCTCGATCTATTTTTTTGTTAGTGAAACTCAATTCAAAATTAAACAAACACAATACACGCACAATTCTTCATTCATTCAGAAATTTGTACTCTGTTGCTTAGTGCAGTCGATTAGAATACGATCTCTCTTACACTGCATACACATCTCTCGGTTACGAATTCCTTCAAGAAACTTTCATACGAGCTATTCCGACTTTGATACCAAAAATGATGCGGAGGCTAGCACTACGGTACCCAGGGGATCTCCATAAGTTTGTTCATGAAAAAATACATCTCGGTAAATGCCCAATCAAAACCTCCAATTTAAGACAATTTTACCCTTTGGCAATCTCAACTAATATCTGAAGCTTATCTTTCATGTGGTTCAAAATCATTCACCATTGATTTCATACTTTCATTAAAAGCCATCATATATGGAATTATCTCAATTCCAATATCTACTCATCTTGAGGCAAATTCATAATTTTTTTGAAACCTTCGATTAAACCCGATGACTCAAATCATTCAAATGCTCCCTTAAACCATATCAAGGTCTTAATTCCCTCATTCACTTAATCACCACATTCACATGTATTTATACACATCATCCCAAACTACCATCTACATTTCCAATCCCAAGTTTACACACTTTCATACCAAAATAAATATCATTCGATCCCAAAGCCAAATCTTGTACATGCGCCTTTTTAAACATTGTCTCGATCGGCAATTCAGATTCAATTAAAGACCAAAGTCTAATGTAAACAACAATACGGCCATCACGGTGAACATACCTTCTCCATCGCTTTTTCTCTTGCGCGGGACTTAGACCGGTTTCTTCATTTCCTCTTCACAGAGATCAAATGAATTCCCAACATAGAACCGGAGTGCATGAACTCAATCCACATATCGTTGTTCAAAAGCTTCGACAATAACAATTCAATATTAACTCAATCTCCGTCCCTTCACCCAGTTCGATCCCAATCAATACTCTGCACGTTGTGGCAGTTATTATAAACGCGAGACTTTGATCAGTGCCTGACAGTCTGCACGCACTAATTACGTAGATGAACATTTCAACTTTAACGCCCTTCCATCCCGGTTTCTTCCTTCGAAAGGATCAATCGATCTGGTAACAGGGTTCGATCACCTATTCTAATCTTTACCGGGACTCGTTCTTTTTCATTTTGTGTTCTTTGAATGTCTGCGTAGCTTCATAGGTTTTTAAACGATTAGTGAGACCACTATTTGACTTCTAAAGCATTTGTTCTCTCCACTGCAATTAACATGCACAAATCCATTTCCAAACTCAAACCCAATTCATTAATTCGAATCTAGAATCGATTGAATTAAATCAAATAATGTGCCTCATGCCCATCAACAAACCGATTCACAAACTTCACATAAAGAACAATGATCGGTCTTTCATTCAAACTCAAGTTTGTTCTTTCAATTCATTAATTTCAAACGATGTATAAAATTGAAAACAATTCATACCTTTGCACCCAATTAAGCACCCAAGTTGTGCATTTGCACCCTTTACAGAATTCGCACCTCTATCAAATTGGCGCGAGTGCCTCAGCCTCTTGAACGCTAAACGCAATTACGGTTGGAGTCTCGTTCATAAAATTATGACCAGAATGCAATCACACATTCGAGTAAATTTGTCATTAAAACTGAATAGATCCTCTATTTTATGATGAAAGCAGTTTGGCGCTCGATTTTTCCATTGTACTGGCAATTAACCCCTGATTGATATAAAATAGTCTCTCATTTATTTCTGAATTTACGAGTGTATAAACCTATGCCCTTTTCACTCGAGCCACCACCAGCGAGTGCAATTAACACTTATTCATTCATTCCGGAACATTCAAATAACGGGCATTCATGATTAACCTACGTCCTTTTGCACCGCAGCTACCACCACGGTGATTCAATTAACACTTATGAACTCCACTGATTCACATTTGATGGCGCACTTTTTTATTCAGTATTTCTATCAAAAACAGAGATCAATACACAACATAATCTCTCCCCTGAATTTAACAATTGTCATATGAATATCGATCTCTCCAATCTTATGTGCATTAATCAAACTTTCTGATTCTTTCATATTGGCACTTTATTCAATCGATCGATACATAAATCAGGATATATATATGTTTGTATACAACTTTTCTCAATCAATCCACGATATATATATAAATGCTGAAACATTGTTTTCATATAAACAAAAAGGAGATCACTTACAACCTTTTTCTTTGGCCGGGATACTCAACGTTCATGGCCCATACAATTTTCAGAGGCTACGGCCTTGGCTCATTCAAGCACACTGCTCAACCACTCTCACTATTCAAGTGTCTCATTTTGCCTTTGAGGCCTTCTAATTTATACAAATTAAAAATGCACTAAATTGAATTCTATCCCTTTAAAATCTCAACAAATCCCTAAAAAGATAGATTTTTATCCTAAAACTTAGAAACTAATTCCAACTTAGGCTCCATCATTAATTCTAAACTATCTTGAAACTAATTTCTCTCATGTTTCCGATTGTTTGGAAACATTTACAAACTCTCACAAATAATTAATTAAAATATAATTAATCACTCAAAATAATATTAATATTTACATGAAATTTAATATTTCTTCAAAACATGAAACCCCCTAAGCTTAAATAAATTACAAGGTGTTTTTTGAGACTAATGCTCTACCTCATGAACTCCCCATGTAAGAAAATTGATGACCACACTGGTCATAAGTCTGGATAATTTATTTCCTCACTGGATCCCAAATTTTATTTTGTAATCTTTCCTTGCTTGTCAATTGCTACTCTACATTTGTTGTTATCTGCTGTTGTCCTCCAGGTTTCCATATTTTGTGCTGTAATGCTCCACTTGCTCTGCTCTCGCAATCTTTCGCTATCTTTCTCTTGTTGTCGCTCCTTTTCTTTCTTGCTACTGTCTTTCTCTGAGACATTTCATCATTAACCTCCTTATCAATTCAATTTCTCTACGTCGATTATGTCCTCCTGTCTACTGATTGTTTCCATCTCTTGATTCTTTGAATTCTCATTCTTACTTGTTCTTCACTTGTTTTGATTGCTTCCTTTTCACCCTTCTGTCTGTTTTGCACCTTTCTGCTGTTGCTGTACATTGTCTTTTAGAACAATTTCTTGCCTACATTTTTCTAGTCATGTCAATTTCTTCTTGATTATTATTTATGACAAATGCTTTGTCATCCTTCTAGACAATCTATCTATGGACATTCATCCTCTGCTCTTTCAATTTCCTCCTTTGAAAGTATAATTCTCTATATAACTCAATGATTTTTACTTGGAGTGGACTTTGGAAATTTATACGATCTTCTATTTCCTCATTTGTTATTGTCTCATTATCACATGGTCTTTCTTCTGCTAAATCTTCCTTAACATCCTTGGTGGATGTTCTTCCTCTTCTTCAAACCTTTGATCATACACAAATCATTAGTTTTTAAAATCACAAGACCTTATGGTCTTGTCTAATGCTTGTATCATCAAATCTTAAGTTTGCTTCGAATCATTCATATGATTCAACTCCTCTAGCTCTTCATCACTACCAAAAAGTAATGGTCCACTTTCGAGGTAACATATCGAAACTTCAACATCTTCTTCAACATCTTCCTTTTTCTTTGCAAGCTCAACTCTTTCAGAGCTTCTCTATCCTCCTGTTTGGCATCAATAACTCTGTTCAAGTTCCCTTAGTTCCTTTATCAAATTGCATATTCTTTTGATGATTTTCCCTCTTCTCTTGCCGCTACTGCTACATTGCTTCTCTCTCATGACGTAACCATGCTTTCCGGTCTACCTCATTTCTTTGCTCATCTGCGTGCTAACACCTCAAAGGTGATTCACTATCTCAACCTTCTCCCTCTCGCATTATGCACTCTCTTGTCACTGCCTTGTATGCCAATTGCGCGGCATCCTTCTCCTTTGTCCTCTGCTGTGGGTTTTATTTCAGAACCTCTATTACGCTGTCACTTTCAGTCATCATCCTTTCCATCTCTATGAGTTTCTCGCTCACTTTACTATGGTTGCACTAAATCTCTGTAAAAAGCGACAGTCCACGTCCTGCCGCCACTTACCTCGCCAGCTCTCCTCACTAGTCTTTTGGCAAGCAATTGGTTTCTCTATCTCCTGGGAACCTCCTTTGAGCACTTCTCTTTGCTCTTCTGCCAGGGCCTGAAACTCATACGCATGTTCTGTGAACACTAGTCGTTCTCTTTCCCAATCTCTGTTGAATTCCAAGTTTACTGCATACTCGTTTTCACTAGAACTTTCACTAGCCTGCTTTATCGCTGCTAGCAGTTTTAACCACATTGCCTTTTAGGGAGTTGCAAAGACCTGATATTCTATTCTTCCAAATCCAAATAAAACCATATCATCTTACCTCAAGGATCTGTTAGATCCAGTCTTTCTTCCATTCACCTACACTTCAATTACCTTGAATCTCATCATTTACGCGACTACTTTGCACAAATCCGTATGCTTCCTCATCGCACCGTTCCCGTTAATTGCAACTTTCGTCGATCGCATAAAAATCTGATCCTCTTTTCCAAATCGTCTCGGCTTTATCTCGGCAGGCTTCCAGTTGATGCCAGCAGACCGATTCTCCTTTCTGCTCGAGTTTCTTCCGCTTTTCGTAAATCGTCGCGCAACGCTTCTTTCGCCCTTGACCACGCGCTCGATCGTGCTTTTCGCGCGAGATGCCAGGATCTCGCACAGCCATCAGTCACCTCAAATCTAGCGCACGCCGTGGTTGAAACTCAGTCAAAATTAAACAAACACAATGCCACGCACTGGTTACCTGACTCAAATTCAGCCGTACCTCCTGGTTGCTTGACCGTCGCAGGTTAGAATATGCAGTCTACCCGCACCTCTGCATCCAGGTCTACTCGTTCGAATTCCTTCAAGAAAATTTCTACACAAATGGGCTATTCACGACATTTCGATACCAAAAAGTGATGCGTGTGGCTAGCCTCCGCGTACCCAGGATCTCCGCCGTTTGTTCGCGAGCAAAATACATCTACGCAGTGCATCCACCGTCAAAACCTCCAATTTGGAGACGTGCCACAGCGGCTAATCTCAACTAATATACCGAGCTTGTCTTTCATGCGGTTCAGTCATTCACCATTGATTTCATCACTTTCGTGTAAAAGCCATCGCCTGCTGGAATTATCTCCAGTCCAATATCCACTCATCTTCGTGTGCCAGTCGTAATTTTTTGAAACACTTCGCTCAGCCAGTGACTCAAAGTCGTTCAAATGACGCATCTACCTTTAAACCGCGTATCAAGGTGCTTAGGCCACTCATTTCACTTCGTCACCGCACGTTCGCACGCCATTTCTACACATCATCCCAAACCACCATCTACGTTTTCCAATCCAGGTTTGCACGCTTTCATACCAGAGCAAATATCGTTGGATCCCAGAAAGCCAGATCTTGTACGTGAAACGCGCTTTTAAAGCATTGTCCCAGACTAAAGACAGTCGCGTTGATCAAAGACCAAATTCTAATGGCAAACAACAATCGGCCATACTGCGAACCTGCCTTTCCTCCTTCGCTTTCTCTTTGCGCTGGACTTAGGACCAAATAGCTTCTTTCATTTTCCTCTTCACACGGATCAGGAAAGTGAATTCCCAACGCATAGCAGACTCTGCGTGAACTCAATCCAGCATATCAGTTGAAACCATCTCAGGCAATAGCAGTCAGTATGTGGCCAGCAATCTCCGTCCCTTCACCGTTCGATCGATCAATACCGCGCCGTGGCAACCGTTATTTATAACCACGCGGACTGAATTGCCCACAGATTGGCCGACGTTACACGTAATTACGCAGACTGGACATTTCAGCTGCAATGCCCTTCCATCCCAGCTTTCTTTAGCACTGAAGATCGGCCTGATCCCGCCAGCAAGGTTCGAAATCACCTATTCTACAATCTTTACTCGGACTCAGTTCTTTTTAATTTTTGTGTTGCTTCTGAATATCCGCGTAGCTTCACGGTTTGCTCGATGTCGACTCTCGTTTGACGTCTAAAAGCCGTTCTCGCTGCAATTGGCATACGCAAATCCATTTCCAGCACTCCGGCAATTCGTCAATTCGAATCCAGTCGATCGAATTAAAATCCGATAATCGCGCCTGTGCTCATCGGCAAAGCGGATTCGTGGCTTCACGTAAAGAACGTGGATCGATGTTTTCAGTATCCAAACTGGAGTTTTAGCTTTCTTTTCAATTCGGTAATTTCAAAGCGTATGTATAAAGGTTGAAAACAATTCATACCTTTGCACCTGCGTCGCACCCAAGTTGTGCATTTGCACCTGTGCATGACGCACCTCTATAAAGCTCGCGCCGTGCCTGATACCTCTTGAGCGCTAAAGCGCTTAATTACATTTGGAGTCCGTTCGCCAAAATTAAGTGGCCGAACGCAATCGCGCATTGAGTTTGACGTTGTCGTTAAAGCTGAATAGATCCTCTATGCCGCGATCGAAGCACATTTCTGGCAGCGCGATTTTTCCATTCTTTGTGGCAGTAGCTACGTATTGATGCCGAAAATGGTCTCTCATTTGTTGCGAGTTTACACGCAGGTGTATAAAACCTCACGCTGCGCCACGCGAGGCGCACCAGCGACGCGCGCAATTAACGCTCATTCCGTTCATGCCGGAACGTTCAAAGTGACGGCGATGGGATTAATCACGCTCCTTTCAGCACGGCTGCGGCTATACCACACGTTGCTCAGTTAACGCTCATGAACTCGGCTTCGAGTTCGCATTTCGGTGGCGCCGCCGCATTTCCGTGTTGCTATCACGCACGCGTATCAATACGGCTGCATAATCTCTCCGAATTTAACAGTGCTCGCCCTATGAATGCCAGATCTCTCCAATCGCCATGTGCCATTAATCAAACTGCACAAAGGTCTTTCATATTGGCGCGCATATTCAGTCGATCGATGCATAAATCCGGTGCATGTATATCGCGCTTTATACTGGCCTCGAAGTCAGTCGATCCACGATACGCACGCCGATCACAGAGCATTGGCTTTCATGTAAACCGAAAGGAGATCCGCTTACTGCTGTTTTCGTCGCTCTGGACATCAACGTTGCATGGCCCTGGTGCACTGAGCCGAGGTATGAGCACTTTGGCTGTTCAAGCTGCGTCTTCGCCCGCTCTCACTATTCAAGTGCTCTCGTTTGCCTTTGCGCCTGCTAATCTCTACACGTAAAATGCGCTAGTGAATTCTCATCGCTGAAAATCCTCAACGAGGATCAAAAGATAGGATTTTTCATCCCTAAAACTTAGAAACTAATTCCAACTTAGGCTCCATCATTAATTCTCAACTATCTTGAAACTAATTTCTCTCATGTTTCCAGCTTGTTTGGAAACATTTAAAAACTCTCTACAAATAATTAATTAAAATATAATTAATCACTCAAAATAATATTAATATTTACATGAAATTTAATATTTCTTCAAAACATGAAACCCCCTAGCTTAAATAAATTACAAGGTGTTTTTTCGAGCTAATGCTCCCGCATCAAGCATGGCAAGATCTTGGAGGATAAATTTGGCATGGGGGATGTCAAGTAGCGATGCAAGAACGTGAGGGGAGCTTCACATGCTAGATCACCAATGTCAGTCTCTAAGTAGGATTGATCCGTTTTGGAGATCTCATCTCTGGTAGAGTACTCCAAGGATATTGGTGCATGCATGATTCTTGATGACCCGGATGGAGATTAAAGATACATGGTGGATGATGTGGTCATCTATTGCTACAAAAAAATCTTCTTGACTAGGGCTTACTAGTCTCAAGGAGAAACTATTACATGCGACACATAAGGACTTCCTAGCTATGCACCTTGATGCATATCTTGTTGTGCTAGGGGAGTTCACTTGGGAGGGCATCCAACGGACATATATTAGCATATGGAGAGATGCATAGCCCAGGATGGTGATTGAGAGGATAGCATAGCCACCTTCCTACTCATTGGGAGTGAGGGAGCTTTTTCAGATGGAGCCATTTCGACTCCAAGGCCTCAAGTACATAGTAGAGAAGGTATAATTTCACATTGTGCTTTGTGTACTTATTTACTTTATATGAGCAGCATATTGTACCAAGGGGGAACATCCCTTCTTGCATATTGTAGTGTATGTACTTTCAGCCTACTTGTAGCATTTATTTTAGCTACCTTAATGGTGGTTTGTGGGGGAAGCCACATGACTCTTGGTGTGCACCATTGACACCATATTGTACATTCATGTTCACATCTTATGGGATGAATATGGAAGAAAAAAAAGTGGCTCGTAAAGCACTTGTTATTACTTGTTTTGATGCTCGCAAGGGAGTGCACTCATGACTGGTTCCATTGGTGGAACTATGATTCACTCTCCAGCTTGTCATTTGGGAGCTTGTTTTTCATTGTTTTTTGCTTCCATATATTGCTAATATGTTTATACTCATGGGAAGCTTTACTTGGAGAGTGGGAATGGAGTTGAGGATGCCCATTTGGAGTATGATTCTCCCATTTTCACATGTTTTATGTTTCAGGAGAAACAATGGGCACACCATGATTGTCACATCACTCCCTTTTTCCCTTAATGTAGGAGGAGCCATGGGGAGAAGATGCATTGTTGGAGGAGGCACTTCATGGTTGATTCATTTTGTGGGGAGGCTTGGGAAAATCTTGGAGGCCATGAAATTTCAGTCCAATATCGGCAACCCCTCACACTTATCATAAATGGAGGGAGAAACCACTTGGATGGAAAAATCTAAACTCTCCATTCAGCCCCAACACATTGCATAGATCCGGGGTTGAGGATTTCTTGGATGAGCTACCTAGGATGGCTAATTTCATTTCGATGATTGCATGGGTGAAGGAGTCACTCATTGGGAATAAGACTTCCCATGTTTCTAGTCACTCCTACCTTGAGGAGGCCATTGAACAAAAATAAGATTCCTACTTACATCACTCTTTGCCTCATGATGCACACTTCTATTTGATACACTTGGAGGGATTCATGGAGAATAGATTTATTGCATTTTATGATGGACCATGGTGAAGTCTATTGATGAGGAGGCCATAGGAAGAAAGGGGGGATAAATTTTTTCTCTACCTTATAGTTTCTTGGGGACAAGCAACATTTTGAAGGGGGAGGAATGTAATATTCCCAAAATTTAGATTTTTATCTAGATTGAACATTATAGTTGATTTTATCCTAGATAGGTAAATAAAGGGGTAAGAATGAAGAAGAACACTCCTCATGTGAAAGGAGGAAGAATAAAGCAAAGTTTGATTTGAGCACCACATGGTCTGAACAAGATTGGATCATGTTTGATTCAGTCATTTTGACCAAGTCCACATGCACCGTCTAGATACAATGTATCTCCTTGATGGACTCGCGCAGCTTTAGATAAGGATCACTTGCATGAGTTGGAGGCACATGTGGATGGGACCCATGGTGGAGAGGAGAACTTGCTATATATGAAGAGGAGGAGAGCCATTGTCACTTTAAGCTTGATTATTATTTTCTTGGGTCTGCTGAGACTATGCTCCTCTTCTGTTTAGCAAGGGTGCGATGCTCACATAGCACAAGGGTGTTCCCGTCGGGACCCCTACCTCATCCTCAAGGAAGGAGAGGTTCTAGAGCTGGCATGCTCCCGAAATTCTGGCCAAAGCTACCTCCTTTAGTCACAGGCGTTATTCCGAGGCGGGGATAACGTTGTGTTGCTGAGGGTACGAACAGAGAGGATCTCTTGAGTCATTCCTTGGCTTGTTTTTGCGTGGAGGGCTTAGCTATCCATTGGAGGATCAAAGTGAGGAGGACTCTCGGGCATATTTTCATATCATTGGCATCTAACCAACCATTCATCTTCCCTCACGGCCGTAGTTTCCAGCTAGATCTACGTTATTTTGGCAGGGCGGTTGCTAGGGAGGGTCATTTGTGCTCATCGGGGAGGGGTTGTTTTTTGAGTAAAGGGATCAACCTTTTGCTTTGAGACACTATCAGAGGAGGGAATCATTATTTTAGATCTACTACAGCCCTCGGTTCATATTTTGATTCAGATTATGCAGTAGCGAAGTTAATTTTCACATTGTACATTCTCTGACATTTATAGCAATCTCTCCTAGATTGGTTAGAAATCTTGTATTAGAACCCATTCCTCTATTATTGGGCATTTATTTGTATATTTCTAGCCATATTTCATGTATATGCATCTCAGCGGTAGCTACTCTAACATAGACTGCGTAGTCACTACTCTTTGACATTTTTCTTCGTTGTAGTATCTCATGTATCTATTAATGAACATGATGGCGGCATTATATTCCCTTTATTGACATGTTCGCATTTGTAGAGTTTAATGATTATGTTCATATATTGTTGTAGCTCACTCTTTGAGCACTTCTCTAAGATACCAAGGGGTGGGAGATGCTGTTTAACCTACCTTGAGGGTTTTATTTGAGCTCAACACGGAAGCGTAATGTATGATGTGTTAACTAAGGGATCGAAGTCCCCTTCTATATTATTTTTGCATTATCTTCCTTATACAATGTCCCTTTGGACCATATTATAGAAATTCTCGAAAAGGGATATTACTAGAGGGCGTCTCTCTCGCTTCCATTTTCCGTGTTGTTGGCTTGGGTGTGTCTAACTCTTTGGAGGGGTGTAGACTTAACGCTACTCTTCGTTGCTCTTAGCTTGGTGCAGATGTGCACATTTAATCATATGGTGAAAGTGTGAAAAAAATCTAGCAATAGTTACGTGTGATATTCTCTTGGTTAGAGAGAAGTCTCTGAGGAAGAAGAGACTATGTGAGACCTGCTAGGAGGGGCTTCAATTCTTTGCACTGATTGACTCGGGTGGTCATTTAGGTCACATAGTCCACATGTTATCCCTAGATTTGGCGGTGTCATGCCCGGTCAGTGTGTCATCCTAGTTTTTCCCATCACGCCCATGTGGATGCGGGGTTCGTGGCTTAGGGGTGATGTAATATCTATATCGATCCGAGTTAATCATCCCATTTCTTCTCTATTGTATGAATCTACGTAACAATAAGGGGAAAAAACTCGTGGGATATAAGTACAATGTTTTCCACGGTGGATTGCCACGACATACTAGGTAAAAAATCCTAGATATGGGGTTTTGTCATGCTCGCTTTTTAGTCATGCAAGGTACCAGTGTCATAACCTACTAAATCAAGGAAAATGGCGACCACATGATTGGGAGTTTTTCATAATGTGCATGTTGATATTCTACGTGAAGAGCGTTTGGGGGTAACTAGGGGTTCTTTAGATTGGTTGCTTTTTCAGTTGACAAGAATAGGATGGATCTTCTTGTCACCTCCTCTTTGGGTTGTCAATTTTTTTCATGGATCTGAGTCCCGGGTCATCTTCTTGGGAGAGGCAGACTATGGATGAGCGTAAAATAGCAAGGGTTAACAGGTGGGGGATATAGTGGAAATTTTCTAGAGGTGATTGTCGAGTGCATAAAGGACATGTGAGTCTGCATGCTCACAAGCCAACATAATAAACCCGATCCGTGGGATACCATCTCATGGATGAGTTTCGGGGTTGCACACTCTTCGAGGAAGTGACCACATTCATCTCTACAACGTGCAACGTATAATGGGAGGGTGTGTAGTGACTGAGGATATTTCGGGTGCCCGTCATTCCTCGTAGGTATACGATGACACAAGGTTCCTCTCTAGCCGATTGGGTGGAGTGATCCTCTTGATAGGATCGCTCGATGGCGTGTAAGGAATCCCTATATCGCGGTATCTCTAGGGAAATGATGGGTATAGTGCCCATAATTGTGCACGGATAGCACATGCGTGATTTGTACGCAATACTTTGCCTTTAACTTTGGTGGCGTTCATTTTTATGGGAACGTTGCGTCATGATGTCCGCCTCGAGCGCCGAGGGAGCAGGGTTTTAATTAGATCACGACTGCGGGCGGATATGGGTAGGGTGACCTATTACATCGCATATGGCACAAAATGGTGAGTCTCATTGTATTGTATGAGTTTCCAAGTTCTTTCCTCTCTTCTTGGTTTTCTTAGTCTTAATCATCGGTTTTGCAATGGGGAATTTCCTTTGCGGGTATGTTTTCGACCGTTTAGTGAATGAATGGGGCCTCCTCTTGACTAAGGGGCTTTAACCCTATGGCGATGATGTGTGTGGCTCCTATCCTCATAGGGGGGAATGAGATACCAAAGCTCGGTATTGCAAATGATATGCTTGGTAACACCACTATATGTCAAAAACTTAGTCGGGAGACGAAACCAGGCTGGGGGTAGAGGGAAGGGGGTTTGGCAAGTGGCGTGAGCTAGAGAGGTCGCGTGAGCTGAGGACTCGATGTCATTATTACTTGTGTCTATCGTGTCCGACTCAGCTTTGGTGTTTGATGTGGACATCATGCACACAGATCTCCGTGACATTGGGTGATGACTCAAGGATAATGGGGGGTCTCCCTAGGAATGAGCTCTAGAATGGACGATGGTTTGAACTGCCAGGGTGCCATATTCTTGGTACCATGAAAGTGCATCCTAGAATTTATCTACATAGGGTATAATTACACTCAGTGTTTGTTAGGGGTTGTTTCTCAGCTATCAATTGGTCTGGTGTCAGATGATTCGGTCCTCATGGGGGAACATCATAATGGTAAGATGGAGGAGGCTATGGTGACATGGAATACATATAACTCTAACCAAGGAGTATGTTATAGTCCAAGTGAGAATCCAAGACTTCAATTTATATAAGGACCATCTTCGCGGCTAAGGCTGCGGGACATTTTGGTAGAGACGCGCGGGGTTGAAGGAAGACCATCAGTATGATCTAAAGCGTGATGGCTGAGGTGGTTTTAGTGTCGGAGACCCTAACTTCTGCCAAATGTTTTTTGACATGATGCACATGGATTCATCTTCGTCAATGAAAGATCGGTGAAGTGGTGATATTTTGGACCAACACTAGTATTTGAAAGGCGATCATTCGAGGAAGCCACGAGTGTGGAGCTTTATTATCTTGTTTATTTTGTATCATAGTGTTGGACCCCATTTATCTTTAATGGGAAGGCGACAGCGCCCGTAATTAAACACTACATGGGGGTTCCGGGCGGTCGCGACTTTATGGAGCTCCCCTCAGTGGGGGTTTCGGGAGAAGCGCCCCAAAGCTAAAAACATATGTAAACTTGCCTTGTAAAAGTATAGTAATTTCCAATCAATTTGGGCCATTCATTAGGCGGGATGATCCGATGGTAGAATTTATGTTTTGTTAAGGTTGTTTCTCCTAGAAATCACCCCTTCTTTTGTATGAGCACTGAAAGATTTGGCCCAATTTCTAACGGCCAATTCGTCGCTTTATTCCGACACATAGTACGTCGTAAGAGTGATAGTTTGAGGACGAACAAAACATGGTTTGCCATCCAGTCACAATTTTGGCGCACTTACAAAGTGTCGCACTACCAGGGACACTTTTTTCCGTCTCTCCAAACAAAAGCGCCACTCTTTTCGACGTTCCCAAGCGTCACGTTTTTTGACGTTTGTAAAGTGTCAAACTTCCGACTGTAAATGTGGTCCGATGTTTTGCAAGCGTCGCTCTTCCGACGTTTGTAGTATCGCTAGTTCGATGAAATGTGGTCCGACGTTTTGAATGTCGCTCTTTCAGCGTTTGTAGCTGCCGCAATTCAGATGAAATGTGGTCCGACGCTTTTGGACGTCACTCTTCAGATGAAATGTGGTCCAACGTTTTGAACGTCGCTCTTCCGACGTTTGTAAGCTGTCGTAATTCGATGAAAATGGTCCGACGTTTTTATCATGTCGCTCTTTAGACGATTTTAAGCTCGTTGCAATTCCAACGCTTACAAGCGCGTCGGTATACCAACGACATGTTCAATTTAAAAAAAATGAAACTTTGAAAAAGCAGTAGACGTAGATATCCAATATTAGTTATGAATTGTGGGTGTTTCAATGATCGTGAAATATTAATATAATAAACCACCCCGTAAAGCTTCGACTATAAAAGCAATCATATAAACATGGCTCGTATTTCAAAAAAACGGGTTTAAAATAGAAACAGGGGCAACATTTTTTTCCAATTGTTATGAACATAATTCGACGTGAAATATTAATATAATAAACCACCTCGCAAACGACTTCGACTATAAACACTCATTTTTTTTCATAAGAGAAAAAAAATGGTTTTAAATATATTATATGAAGTAAAAGCAGTCCATGAAGTCATTACATTTTCACATCTCGAAGATTGGAACCCAAATATCCATCAGGAAAAGTGGAAGTCCCACCCCTGGACAATGATAGAAAAAATACCCCATGTCACATACGGGGGACATGATATAAAAACCCAAATGAATGGTCCACATGGAGATTATCGACAATCCGAGAAAGCATCCAAATATGCCCGAGGCATCTATAAGAAAGTGAAATAGTAGTATGTAGAATAGTAAAGCAGAGTATAGAGTACCAAGCGTCCATTGTTCCAAATACAAATTAAAGTACCCAAAATCCTTGAACAGAGAAAAACTCTAATCATGTGAGGAGTGTGATATGTCCAAAATATAAAAAAGACCATCAAACCATATCAATAAACCAACAACATAGACTAGACATCGCTAGTTTTTAAGGCAGTGATAAACATTAATCATTTTTTTTCACAAGAGAAAAAAGATCGTTGCTTTTGAATATATTATATGAGTAAAAATAGTCCATGAAGTCATTACATTTTTACATCCGAAAATTTGAACCAAAATATCCATCATGAAAAGTGGAAGTCCCACCAGGACAATGATAGAAAAATACCCCATGTCACATACGGGGACATGATATAAAACAAATGCGGTCCACATGGAATTGTATCGACAATCGAAAAGCATCCAAATATGCCCAGAGGCATCTATAAGAAAGTGAAATAGCAAATATGTAGAATAGTAAAGCAACGGATAGAGTGCACAGACGTCCATTGTTCCAAATACAAATTAAAGTACCCAAAATCCTTTGAACAGAAGAAAAAATTCTAATCATGTGAGGAGTGTGATATGTCCAAAATATAAAAATACCATCGTACCATATCAATAAACCAACATCGTCTAGTTTTGAAAGGCAAGATGATAATCTGTCAACACATAAAATAGTATCATAAAGCGAATACGGGAAATGTGCGGAGACATGTCTCTCGTTGATATACGCCTCACACAAAAAAGCATCCATGATAGAGAAAAATATGTATAAACCTGGGGTCAGATTGTATGTTCCGGCTCGCTTGTTCCCGGGAAATAAAAGACCATTTGCGAGAAACCCGGGCTCGCTTGTAAGATCGGGCTCGCTTGATTCCAAAATTGGTAACCATCACATTGCATCCGAGATGTAAGGTTCGGGCTCGCTTGTTTCCATTAGTAGCCCGCTACAGCATCCACCACGTTCATAGAAAAAAATGTTCTTGTAGATATACGGAGAAAGAGTATAATACGTAGACCATATAAACATGGCTCGTATTTCAAAAAAACAAGTTTAAAATAGAAACGAAGGCAAACAATCCAATTGATTATGAAAATAATTTGACTACTGAAATATTAATATAATAAACCACCCCGAAGCGCTCGACTATAGATAAATCATATAAACATGACTCATGCTTTCAAAAAAGCGAGTTTAAAATAGAAGAGCAAGGCAACTTTTTTTTCTAAGTAAAGTTAATCTATTAACGGTGGGAATAAAATTACACGAAGTCAAAAACATTGCCCTAGAGACTCATGGAAAATTTGTCATCAAAAAATCAAAAAAGAAGCGCCCTCATACGGGAAAACCAGGGTCTTGAGAACGTTTACAAAAATTCAAAAAATATTATAGAGGTCCAACACAGAATATAATCTAAAAGTGGCCCACTTAAGTGGGCACGTAGCAAGAAAAAACAAATTAGCAAACTACTCACTCCGATGGTTCACGCAGCGATTCGGCACCATCCTTCGGAAGGTCCGGGATCGCCGAGTGCTACTCTCCACATTCATGCCACCGCTCCCTCCCAGGGAAAGCGCGAATACTGCAGCCTACATGAGCTCGGACCCACCCAGACGGTGTGCATTTCTCTTCCATTTGGGCCTCCTCACCGGAAAAGCTACGATAGTGAAGGCGTGATTCGTGGGCGGTTTAGAGAGAAATTAAAGGAAAAAATCTTAGTGCGCGTCGTGGGGGAAGGTAGGTGAAAGCGGGTGAAAGTGAGGAGTAGGGGGAGCCCATATGGTGGCCGGATCCTAGAACCCGACCCCGCCCACTTCTAGTGTCCCGGATAGCGACCTCGCACGATAATCACTAGAATAGGAAGACAACTTGGTTGAGGGGCTGGAGGGGAGCGCGCGCGTTGACCTCTAGTTCTCCCCCGTAGCAACGCATCCTTTGGCCGGAGAGAGGCATAGGGTACGCTCCGATTTCATGGTGCGAAAAGAGCGAGACGGAGAAGCAATTCCAAGAAACGAGGAAAGACAGAGACACAAACCGGACAGAGAAATGAAGATATGCACCAAGGTCTAAGAAGCGGTTCAGTAGGCCACTTCTCCTTCGTCATCACGGTGAAGGCGGTTGACCCGATGACAGGCTCCGTCTAAAAAACCATAGCGAAACGCCATTTTATCGACCCGAGCGCAATGCAATCCGAAGACGCTCGTCATAATTAATCTCTCATTCATGACGAGCGGAAAGCCGGATCATATTGGAGCATGCGAGAATCGCTAACGGGGAGTGGAGGTCGATCTTGAGTCGATGTTAAAACTTAATGCGATTTGATGTGAAAACCTTGGAACTTAAATATCGGCTAATTGAACAACGTTAAAACTTAATGCGATTGATATGAAATCGCCATATCCATGTCCCATCGCCTTAAACACGCCATCGAATGCACCCGCATCAGGGAACGGGGAAAAAATTTTTATTGAGGACACGTGGCGAGAAATTGATTGGAGCGGATCTTTGTTTGAGCTGCTCATGCAAAGGTGAAATCCAGGACTCAGAAAAGATTAGGGTGAATCTGATAAGAAATTCAAAGTCGCAAATCCCTCCAGTACGCCAACCCAACTTCGGACCACGAAAAATATTAGGGTGGAATTCATTTTGGTTTTAACGTCTAAAATTAGCCCGATGTCGGTAGGCTATTTTGGAACAATTTGAGTTTGGATCATGGTTTATTATCGTCGTTTGAAGTCAGGTGGGCTCGAGTTAAGAACAATTTTATTTGATCCCATCTTATAAAATTTGTGTTGGTTTTATTTGATAATACACATATTTATAATAAATCATGGGAATATGACACTAAACATGTGGAAACGTTATATAAATTATTGAGAACAATCATTTTTATGTAAAATTATCCAAATGTGCTTTTGGGAAATAAAGAAATTCGAGTATTTGGTTCATATTGTTTTAAAGGAAGGAGTGAAGTTGGAGCCTCAAAAGATGCAAAGCTATTAAAAAATGACCTATTCCTAAGAAAATCAAGGTTCTTAGAAGATTTTTTAGACTTACATGATATTATTGATAATTTGTTAAAATTATACATGCATTTCAAGTCCACTCACATATCTCTTGAAGAAAATATCATTTATATGGAATGATGAAGCTCACTGGCATTCTCTCTTTTAATGGATGCCATCGTCTTCTACCCTGTCATTGGTTACCTAATTTTTGGTAAAACATTCATGGTAGAGTGTAGAGGCACTAGGACAAGAATTTTATGTAACATGTAAAACACAATAAGGGATATCATTGGCTTTAAAAAGCAAAGGAATTCAAAGAAAATATTTGGTGAAATCTACGTATGAAAAATAAATGGAAGTAATATTACATGCAATAAAAAATGGGGATATTATATCATTTAGGGAAGTAATTTAAAGTCAAGATATACCATGATAGCATCAAAAGTATTTTTTTGAAACTGATTTCCATTAGAAGATTAACAAAAAATTAGGAGAAAAAATGCAAATTTTTAATTTTGAGATAATCTGCAAAAAGAGGTAAGGAAAATATATTACATGATGCTCTTTCTAAAATAGAAGAGGCCTCATAATTTATATCCAATTACATTTTCTATTACTAGAGTGGCTAGAAGAAGCTTTCACATAATGGAAAAATGACAATAGTACTAAACAAAAACTAAAATTTATAAAGGATGGGATGAACTCTATGGAGCATTGGGAGTGAAAGAGAGATATACTTTGGTGCAAATGTAGAATATTTTTTATTTACACGCAATATTTAATAAACAAATATTAAGGGAGTCCCATGTCTCTCGATGGTAGGATGCATGGTTCCTTAAAACATCTCAAAGGGTCGAAAAAATATATTTTTGGAAGGAATGAAGAAAGATATTCAAAATTTTGTAAGAAAGATTGGAAGTTTGCATAATAGATAAAAGAGAGATAGTAAAATGGCGGCAACAACGCAGAAAGTAGCCCCTCGGGAGAGTTTTTCTCTAATGTGATCGCGGCTTAGTCAGGCATTCCCACGATGTAGCTTATATTGCCTCCACATGGTCTTCTTACTTTCTTGGAATTTTATTTATCAATTTTAGAGAAAATTGATAAATAAATACATTAAATAACCTTAGAAAAATCAACTATATTAGCCCTTATAACTCACGAGATAATTCCAATATAAAACGAAAGCATAACTTGGATTTAACTATATGGTAGAATTAAATATATTACGAACTTTTATTTTACCACCGAACCTTAGAACTTAGGTTACAACCCTATCGTACTTAATATGTTTTCAGGGCCCCACCTCCATGACCAATCACCCAATCAAATGAACGCCGTACTTTAGATTATCGTTCGATCATCTCCCAAACACAATCACCGTCAGATGGCATCTCCCTGATCCCTGACGATGTCTAGCGATATCACTCGACTTCCTTATATGAACTTTAATGTGTGATGGCATGAGAAGAAGAGGTTTTGGCATCCATCACTGGGCCACGTGTCGAAGGCTCTATGGAATCGCTCACGATTGGAGAAAACTGCTTATTCGAAGAAAAGAAATGCGATATGGAGCAAATCGGGGTTTGCAAATCCACTCGTGGTTTTGGTACAATGATTAAGCGGGAGTTCACGTCGGGTTTTGCATTGTCCTTCGTATGCCTTAACTCAGGTTCGCAATTTGGGTTTGTTCAATAGAGTTGGTCGATAAAGATCATCCAGGAGAAATTTCATAGTATACGAACAGAGGGCTGCGTCGGAATTCACCTCGCGGGGTTTGTCCAAACAATTCACGGGAAAATGGACGAGAGAAAGGCGGAGATTATCATTACACAATCGCCTCACGGTTAAACAATTCTTCACAATTAACAGTTTGAGACAATTTAATGGCCAACGAGACACGAGATTATCTAACTAGAAACAATTGTTAACATAGGGATTTTGTTACTGGAAAATATCTCTTCTCACTTCGCTTTCCCCCTCCCAATACATCCAAGGAGTACAATTTGCCATACATTACAATGTGACTCTTCGGTTCCTCGCGTGAGGACCGTTTAGAAAATCGAAAGTCTAGTTACAATAATTCAAACTAAATCGAAACATGATAGATGGGTTAAGCTGAACTATTATTACTTCTACACATTCTAACTAATCTAATTGATATAGATCAGTGTGAGGTATTGACACCTGTTGTATTTACAATTTAGATGATTTCAAACCCTCCTAGCCACAACATGTGAGACAAAACCTCGTATTGATGGCTAGTGTCTAGTGCCCCACGCATCGGACTCAGGGGAGCAATTTTCTTCATGGGCTCTGTCCCCAGAGCTCTTCCAGCGATCGCTATCTTCTCGCAACATTCCTTCGAGTCGACCAAGTGGCATCTTCCTCACGGCTTATCATCCATTTGATTAAGATGCTGAAAGTAGTCTTGTCCTCTGGTCCTATTGAACACTCTTTTGTCCAATATCTTCTCTGGATTTTGCAATGGTTGCGGCCGAGTGTCGTTATTTCCACTCAATCCTGTCCCTTGTTTGTTGATTTTTCTTCTGCACCAACATCTTCATACTTGTACAAATCGCAACATTAAAAAATGGGAGATATTCCAACATCGAGGAGGTAATTCAATCTCATAAGCATTTCATGAAAAACTTTCTAAGTATCTTGCATGGCCCTATCTTTTGAACTTCAACGTTTGTCTTTGCTTCCTTGGAATCTCTCCTTTCTCAAGTGTGCAGAAACCAAATCTCCTACTTCAAATGAACTTCTTTTTCTACTCAATTCTACTCTACTTTTGTATTTTGATGCTTTGCCTTGTGGTTTATCGTTTCACTTGTTCATGTGCCTCGGATCTACGAAGGGAATTCCTCTCCATGCCTCCTCAACTCGCTGCCTTCCAGTTCTTAACTCGATATTCCTCACAGGTGCATTCCACAAAAATATGGAATGGACTCACTTCACTGTACTTTCGTTTGATGAGTCATTATATGCATATTCTTCACTGAAAACATGTGATCTGCCTCAGGATGCTCTCCTGCAAGGCTTCTCAATAAATTTCCCCGGACTCCGTTCACTACCTCGGTTGTCCATCGGTCTGGGGATGATAAAGTTGGGATGAAACTCAATTTGGTACCAAGTTTCTTCCATAGTGTCCTCAAAAAATGACCCACAAACCTACGGTGTCTCTCGATTTTGAAACAATACTCTTGGAAAACCCATGCAATCTAACAACTTGTTGAAAAACAAGTTGGCAGCATGGGTGGCATCACTAGTTTTATAACATGGAATAAAATGTGCCATTTTTGGAGAATGCAGTCCACTACAAAAAAAGACTGCATCGTTCCCTCTGCTGAGTCTTGGGAAATCCTAGAAAAAATCCATACTCACCATGTCCCAAGGCACCATGCCGGAATAGGCAAGGGAGTGTACAATCTTGCATTAGCTCACCTTGCTTTAGCGTGTGCGGATCTTGAAATTATTTACAAACTTATCCGCTTCTATTCTCATCCAGGGCAGCATGTAGAAGTGATTCAAGTGCACTCATATGTTTTATCGGTACACAGTGTCAATAGTCCACCACTATGCTTCTCCTTGATCAAATTTTCTCTCATGGAACATTTTGGGTACACCTGACAGTTCCTGTCTCGAATAACAAGTCTTCCATAGAAATAATCTGCCATAGCTTCATATACGATAAAATAGGGTTACAACATGCCTCAAAGGCTTTCCTTAAAATCCGAATACATGTATCAATTCTTTTGGAGAAAAATCAAACTCTACAACTTCAAAATTAGTTTCTTGAACTAAAGCATGTGCCTCCTACTCAAAGCATCATCTACTTTATTTGCTTGGCCACTTATATGTTTCAAAACAAAATTAAAACCTTGGAGATACTCAACCCATTTTAGCATGTATGCTTCAACTTGGGCTCTCGTACAATATGCTGCATAGCGTGATTTTGAGAATAGAATACAAATTCCCTGGACATCACAATGTCTCACTTTTTCAATTCTCGAACAATTGCATAGAATTCCTTCTCATAAGAGGAATAATTTCTCTTGGTGTCATTCAAATTTTCACGCTGAAATAGGCTATAGGCCTATCATCGTGACTCAGCTCGCAGCTCAATGGCCTCTCCATCGGCATACATTTTACTTGAAATGGTTTAGTAAAATCGATGCAGAATCAAAATAGGCTTCTTAGTTATCTTTTGCTTCAAAGTTTAAAGATTGCTGCTTCGCTTAGCGGTCCAATTAAATGGCTATTTTCTCTTTCTTTATTGTCATCGAATTATGGGTGCATTGATCTTCTTTGAAGTTTCTTATAAACTTTTACGCAAAAAATGATCAAGTCCACGAAACTTCTACCTCAAAAAACATTCTGGGTGGGTCATTCCCACGATTGCCTTAACCTTTTGCCGGGTCCATCTTCAATCCTGCTATGAAACAACAAAAGACCCAAATACACTAACTCTTCTTTCGTGAATGAGCATTTCTTTAAAGTTTTATCGTGAGTTTCTCTTGGTGCATCTTTTTAAATACATGATTAAGATGCCTTAAATGTTCTTCTTTGATTCTGCGGGAAACTAATATATCATCCAAATATACTATCTAAATTTCCCAATGAATTCTTTCAATACTTCATTCATAAGCCTCATGAAAGTGCTAGCTGAGTTGACAACCTCAAAAGGAATTACCATCAATTCATACGGTCCTTCATTTGTTTTAAAGCGGTTTTCCACTCATCACCCTCTCTTATTCTAATCAGATGGTATCCACTTTTCAAATCTATCTTTGAAAAATACTTAGCACGCCACTCAAACAGGTCCATTAAATCCTCAACTCAGAGAAAGGGAATCACGTATCGATCGTGATCTTGTAATTGCTTCCGGAATCGGTACACATTCTCCGACCTCCATCCTTCTTTGGGCTCAATACCGCGATATTGCGTGGACTCAAACTTTCTATGATCAACCCTTTGTCCACCAATTCCTGCGTACTTGTCTCCACGATTTCCTAATTTTCTTTGGGAGTCATTACAGCCAGGCCGCTATTTGGCGATTTGAACCCGAGATAAAATCTATCCGATGGCTGATCTTTCTCAGGGAGCGACTCATCGGGTAAATCATCCACGACAATGTCACAATAATCATCTAGCATCTCTTGGATTTCTCTTTGGAAAATCTGAAATCTTTAGTAGAAGTAAAAATTACCTTAGGTTTTCAAAGCGAAGCAAAACTTACCTCTTCTTCTTCTATCTTCTGCGGATATTCTTTACAAAGCTCAAACGACAAGGTCTTACGGGATCAATCACTCTGCTGGGATGGCTCTCCTTCTTCCATAGGTATCAATGTGTGGTGTACCCCATCTTTGAAGAACACGTCAGTGTTCTTCTTGCCATCATCTGCTGTTGCTCGTATCCAAAGCTGCGAGGTCTACCAGTAGTATATGACACACATGCATGGGAATTACATCACATAGGACCTTATCTTTGTGTTTCCCATTTGCAGGTTCTATCTCACACTATTTCTTTCACAACCAGTGGTGCCCTTTGCAAGCCTAGGGACACCTTGCAGGGAGTTGGATGCTCCCTTGTCTTCAGACTTCAAATTTTCTATCACCTCGGTGGAAACAGATTATACGTGCGCCACTATCGATGAATAGTGACGACATTTCCTTTGGACTTTGCATATGCTCCTAAACAAAGTCTTCCTTGTGCGAGTCTCGGTGACCTCTTTGGCTTGCTTCAAAGAGACTTATTTACCACCAAGGACTCTCCCCTCTCTGGTAGAATTTCTTCTTCAATTCCTCGCCTCTTCTCTGGTGCGGGCAACAACGACATTTCTTGGACCAACACCCACATTCTCCGGACACTCATGGTGCTTATGTCCCACAGGCATCTATAGCACCTCAACTCTCTACCCCCGCCTCTTGTCTCTGCCTCCTTTTCCTTTTCCTCTGCTAAGAAACCCTTCGCCCCTTGCATCATCCTCTCGTGGATGCATGTCGCAGGGGTGAGCTACTGTCAGCTCCATCCACGGGTGTATTAGGCTTTCCTCTACCACTGCGGCTTCCCTTTCCATGGAAAGTACCTCTCTTCTTGGCAATGACTTGTTTCCTTAGGGTTTCTCCCTCCGCTTTCAGAGGCCATCAGTAGGCCTCTTCCATGTCTTAGGAGACAGGAGACCAATCTCATCTGTATCTCTAGCTTGAGACCATTTACATATCAGCGAGTCTTGCAGTGTGTCTCGAGAATGCTCCCGGCTCTTATGCTTACTCACGTCAGAATTCCTCCGTGTATTCTTGTCTACATCGCAACCTCGTCTCGAGGTTATACATTTGCCTATACAATTTTAAGTTTTGATAATCACTAGGCAAGAATTTACCTTTTAATTTAGCCATCTTTCTGGTCCAACTTTTGATAGGATTTGCTTGCCAAAGCTCTCCTCCTTTCTTCTGCACTCCATCACCAAAGTGTACGGCATGTCCTTTCACTACATTTGCAAACTTGACCTTTTTATATTCACTTATTTCTTCATCATCGAAGCACTTTTTCATTTCATTTATCATTCCACCGGCTCCTGCTGGATTCGGTCGCATAACTCAACACTTCAATTGCCCGGGCTTAGTAGACAGTGAACAATTGAGAGAGCCTCATGTTAGGAGGAATTTCAACATTTTCTTCCTCTTCTTTTGTTTCAAGTTCAGCTGATGTCTTCAGGGATCTTTGTCGTCTTCACTCCATGGCATCCATTACAGCCTCGACCCTCGCAACATCCCCAACACCTGCGCGTGTGGCAATAGGTCTCCTCTGCCCGGCGCCTCTGCCAATTCGGATTGCCATGCGACTCACGCAAAACAACTCAAAAACAACAACTGCGATACCACAAATGACGGCAGCAACACCGAAAGTCGCCCCACGAGGAGAGTTTTCTCTAATGTGATCGCAGACTCACGAAAAGTCGACGTTAAGACAATTAGCTTATTTCGCCTCCATGTAGGTATTCTTACTTTCTCGGAATTTTATTTATCAATTTTAGAGAAAATTGATAAATAAATACATTCGATAACCTTAGAAAAATACAACTATATTAGCCCTTATAACTTCGCGATACTTCCAATATAAAATAGGCGTCAACTCGGATTTAACTATATGGTAGAATTAAATATATTAGAACTTTTATTTTACCTACAGAACCTTAGAAATAAGGTTACAACCCTTCATACTTAATATGTTCCGGGCTACCTCCATGACCAATCACCCAATCAAATAACACCCATACTTTAGATTATCGTTCGATCATCTCCCGAACATAACCACCGTCCGATGGCATCCTTCTGAATCGACCCGGTGTCCAACGATATCGATGCTACGGCTTCCTTATACGAACTTTAACATGCGATGGAATGAGAGAAAAGTGGTTTTGGCTTCCATCTGGGCCACGTGTCGAAGGCTCCTATAGAATCGCTCATGATTGGAAAACCGCTGTCCGGAGAAAACGTTAGGGATATGGGCAACCGAGAGTTGCAAATCCACTCGTGGTTTTGGTACGGTGATTAACCAAGGTTCACGTCGGGTTTTGCATTATTCTTCGTATGCCTTAACTCAAAGTTCGCAACTTGGGTTTATTTCAATAGAGTTGGTCCGATAATCCGAAGGAATTTCATAGTATACGAGATAGAGGATTGCGTCGGAATTCACCTCGCGAGGGTTTATCCAAAAAATTCATGGGAAAATGGACGGATAAAGGCGGAATTATCATTACAAAAGTCGCCTCACGATTAAACAATTCTTTCACAATTAACGATTCGAGACAATTTAATGGCCAATGAGCATGAGATTATTTAACGGAAACAATTGCTAACATAGAGATTTTGTTATAGAAAAGCTCTCTTCTCCTTCGCTTTCCCCCCTCCCAATACATCGGGAAGTACAGTGTATACACGGAATACAATGTGACTCTTCGGTTCCTACTAGTGAGACCGTTTAGAAAAGAAATCGAAAGATCCAGATTACAATAATTCAACTAACGAAACATGACGCGATGGGCTGCGCGAACTACTGAGCTTCTACAATTCTAACTACTCTAATTGATACGATCGGTGAGGTATTGACACCTAGTTGTTACACATTCCAGATGATTTCAGAACCTCTAGCCACAACATGTGGAAAAAACCTCCCTACATTGCTGAGCTACTTCTAATCTACGCATCATAAAATCTCTAGGTTACTTCAACCATTCCACATACATATTCAAAGACTAGAAGATATATCAATAGACTTTATTACGGGAGTTACTAGAAATATAAAGGTAAGTATTGCAGTTTTGTGGTCATTTATATGAGACAAATTTTGTAATGTAGAGCTCAAAGTACATAAACAACAAGCCAAGTGGCGAGTAGTCACAGTGAAAGAAATTCATAGTCTTCATGGTTTTTCCTAAAGTAATAGTAGCAAGAAAATTTTGGAAATAATTATTTAATATGAGTGGAGAAACACTAGTCTGCCATGAGTTCTACATATCAAACACAATTAAATGGTCGAACAAAAATAGTTAACAAATGTTTTTAAGGTTATCTACAATGTTCACTCTTATAGAAAAGCAATATTAATGGATGAAGTGGGTTCATCGAGGAAGAATGGTAATATGATAATACCTATCACACATCTACTAAAATTTCCCCATTTAAGGCCCTTTATGGATATCCAACTCCTAGTATCTCATACTTTTTGCAAGGTAAGTCCAAAGTATAGGGAGACGAGAGTCACATATGGAAAATACTAAAGAAACTTTGAAAATTATTGTGGAAAACCTTCAAATGACATGAAACATGATAAAACAACAAGGGGAACAACATTGAAGTGAAAGATAATTTGAGGAGGGTAAGCAGGGTATTTTTTAGATTATAGCATTATAAGCAATCTTCATTCGAAGAAAAAGAAGAATAAAGAATTAGCTCAAAAAATGTTATGGCCTAAATAATTATTCATAGGATTGCACAAGTGGTATAGAAGTTATATTTTCCTTCTTCTTGCATTCATAAGGTTTTTCATGTATCTTGCCTAAAAAAGGTTTTGGGAAAAAATATGCCAATGTAAATAGAACTTCCAAAATTAGATGAAGAAGGAAAGTTGATTCTTGAACCACAAAAAGTTATAGATAAACATTACGTATCTCTTTGACATACAAACCATTATGAAGTACCTATATCAAGTGGAATAATATTCCTCTAGAAGAAGGTACATGAGCAAAAAATGATCAATTCGTGATGAAAATACCCACGACTAAAAGGGTTCGTTTGAAGTTTTTGACAAAGGTTTTGTTATATGTTTTATATAGCAGCGTGGCGAAATAGTTTTATTTTTTTTAAGGTCCCTTTACGGTGATCAAATTTAAAGGGCAGGTCCTAATTTCAATTGGAAGGGCATATATATATGTCGCCCTTCCATAATGAAAAACTTTAAAAAAACTTTTCAATTGACCACAATAAATTATTTTTACATTTCATTTTCGGAAAGACAAAACCATCAATCTTGATATTAATAAAATACTATTACATATACAACAATGAAGAAGGCTCCATCTTTCATTGCTTAAATATCTCATTGGAAATGTCAACATAAGTCTTGAAGACACTATTATAAGAATTTGGATACATACCAGGGATATAGGAGATTCTTGTGTGTAGTATAGTGTAATGCAATTTTGACTTTGTCTCACAATGAGCTTGACGTATGGAGGTCACGGATTTTTCTTATAGAAATTTTTTATTATTATTTGAAACGTTGTTTATAGATATGAATACAACAATGAAATTATGAGCATGGTGGACAATTAGTCAAGCTCATGATGCTGCGAAACCATGATGATGTAAGTTTGGAATTTAACATTTTTACATGTTAAAGACAAATAGATCAAAATCATGCGACAACAGTATGCCATAATTAATAATCATTCCCTGTTCTCAGCTTTTGTTAATAGGTTTATGTCCTACGATGATCTCTTCTTCTGAGCATTCACTTGTATTGAAGATCACTATTCTAGGAATAAGGAGTTATTTTCTCCAAAAATAACCCTAGCCAAACATTGACAATGCATCAAGGACATCTTTCTATGCTTCATAAGTACATATGTTCTATTTATAAATCATGTATTGGAAGTGGTTGTTTTGCTAGAAATTATTCACCGATCGGGCTTCTTTCATACCAAAAGTCTTTTTTCTCATTTTCGGCATCAATACATGAAAAAGATAATGGTTTGAAAACAACATAAATATTTGAAATTTTTGCAAGAATTGTACAGCACACTTTGAATATGAATTTTGAAGTCAAGTGCATGAATGCTATATAGGATCAAGTGTCATTTTGAATACCAAATGTTTCATAAGAAACTTCTCAACATGCTACCCTGATGAGATTAAATGACAATATTTCACTCAACTATTTCCATAATAAAAAGTGCACCTAAGCCATAAGACTAAACAACTACAAATGTTGTAGATCTAACAAGACCACACAATCAAATGTATTCCACAAGGCCAATGCTTTGTATGAAAAATGAAAAAGGAGTTTGCAACCAAAAATACCTTAGGCAACTAATTCAATTAGATACACCAATACCATCAAAGCAAAAGGAAAACGACCTACTTAAAAAGGCAAGCGTTTAGCTCCTTTGACAAAATTTTGAGTGCCGAAACAAGGGCCTTTATTGTCTTGTCAATGCCCCTAGTAATTTGAATGGGGTTTCTGCACCGCTGCAATAACCTAAACAAAAAGGTTTCATTTCAAATTATTTTTCCACAAATTTAAGATACAACCATTGTCGGTTGTATTTCCTAACAAGCTCATAAATTTTGACAAAAGAACCAAATTTTTTTTAATACGATAACAATTTTTTCACTCAAAAACTATCTTTAGACTCAATAAGCCCAGCCAAAAATAAAAAACCAAACACCACAAGACCCTACAAAAATGAATAGATGATCTTAATCGAATACTATCGAAAAAAAGTTACCTTTACACCTCACTCATTAAACCCTGTCTTTGTTGAATTTTAACTTCAGCTATGTGCATATGAAAGGTCGGATGCAACAACAACATTTTGTCGGAGGTTGCTTGCACGCCATTCGAAATTTAATTTAGCATTTAAAATTCACCCGCAAGTTTTTTTGTAGACGGTCGCAACCATATTTTCTACGTATAGGATTGTATTTAAACACAACAACCGACATTAACGCAATTCACCAACGGAAATTAAACAAACATTTATCCCCCAGTTTTGTAAATTCAAAGGAGGACACATGGAGCATTAATATTGGATCGCATGAAATTGAAGGGAATCTAAAAACACTGAAAAGCAGGACCCAAATTTTTAAAGGCACATTGGATTGAGAATTCACGTTACAAATTAGAAGTGACGTCGGCATCCCATTTTGGAACGCGAATTTGGTTTGAAATTCAATCTGTACGGACTTTTGAAGTCCGACGGAAAAGGGTTCTTTAATGTTTTGATAGTTTAGTTTTTATGTATGTTTTAATATATACATATGTTTTAAACATATATTATATATATATCATATGCGATGTTAGCCCTATGAATTTTTGACATGACAATTAGGGGGCTAATGTGTATGTTGAGTCTTCAAGGAATGCTTTTCCCACTGAAAATACAGGTCTGAGCCTCTTTGTGCCCTTCATCGCTTTGATGGTACTATCCCCTCTATTTCTCTATCGTTCCCCTCCTTCACCTTTTAAAATCCATTAAAAGGGGCCAAAACCCACCTCTTCGGGACCTTGTTATAAGGCACGGCCCCTTTTCCCGCTGGCCCCTTTCCAACCACTTCCCCACGTGACCCATCCCCAGGACCAAGCGCTTAAGTCCCGGGGCCAATCGCAATCGGAGCATCGGCGGGGGTCTATTTCCTTTGTAAAACACAAAAGCCCCGATGCGATTGATTTTCAACGTAAGTCCCGCGATGCGTTGTGTGCCGTCGATCTATCATAGATCTGACGGCAGAGCGCTAATCGCATTGCCCCATTCAATCGCAATCGCAACTCTCCGCGTCCGACCTCCGATTGATCGCAAGCCAGTCTCCCAATCCTCCAATCACGTCTCCCACCGTTGATTTTTCGCGCACATCGACGGTCCGCGCTCAATCGCGCCCGCCCCTCCGATCACAATCGCAACACTCATCACGCCCCCCCCGATTGGGATCCTCCGATTAAATCTCCACCGTCCATCTCCCTTTTGATCCGACGGTCATCGCAACCCCCGATCCCCCGATCGCGCCAACCTTCCGATCTCATGCTGACCGTCCGTTCTTCCCGCAGATCAACGGTTCACGTTTAATCGCACCTTCCTCCCGAGCGCTGATCGCAAGTCCTTTTCTCTGCCCTCCGATTGCATCTCAACCGTCAATCTGATCCCCGATCGGACGGTCAGCGCTTAATCATTGGTTCCCTTCCCTCCGTCTCCGATTAAATCCCCGCCGTCCGTTTGTTGCAGGATCCAACGGCTCAGCGCTGATCGCATCATTTCCCTTCGCACCACATGTTTCTCCCTCCGATGGACTGTGAGCCGTTGATCTAGACCCGAGATCAACGGCCAGCGCTCAATCGCTCTGTCACTCCAATCGCTCTGTCACTCCAATCGCTGATCGCAAGTCTTCCTGTCTCGCCTCCGATTACATCTCCACCGTTGATCTCCCCGCCAGATCGGACGGCCTGCATCCAATCGCAAATCTTTTCCTCCTCCGCCCGATTCAATCCTGTCCGTCCGTTCAATCCGTGATCCGACGGTTGTCGCTCAATCGCGTCCTCCCTCTCAATCGCAATCGGAACTTTTATGTTGTGCGCTCCGATCGCGATGCTACGATTGCATCGTGACCGTTCGTCTCTCCCAGATCGGACGGTCCTTGTTCAATCGCCCTCCGCCTCCACTGGGTCCCACTCTTACGCTCGTTTTCCGTTGCATTTCATGTGTTTTGTCCATCCTGTGTATAGTCCTGATCACTCAATCTCCACCGTTGATCTTTGTCCCCAGACCTAAATCTAACGGTCTGCGCTGCACTCCACCATCAAACGTATCGTTCGTAAGTTTAACTCCTCCGTTTGCATCTCCACTGTTTTCATCATTCCGCCGCCTTTCCACCGCCTCCACTGCATTTCTCCGCCACCACTGCCAGGTCTTAACAGGTTTATTTTATGATGCGAAACAGCACAGAGAGGCCATTTCAGCCGGCCAGCGAAGCAGCAGAAGCAAGATCTGAGAAGGATTCGAGCCGTAATTGAAGATTAATGTTTTAATCATACAATCAAAGGATTAAGGCACTGCTTGAAGACCAATGAGCGCACTAGGAAGCCATTACTGCGCTACCTAACAGCAGAGCGCATTTTCCTCCAAAAGTACACCTTCCTGCAGCGCCTCCATGCTTCCTCGAGCCCATAAGCAATAAATTGCATTGACAGAACTTCTCCGTGGACCGCCGAGCAGCATTAAAGAAGCATGGAGGGCCATACAGACTTCCATCCAGTTCGTTCCTTTCAACAGGGCCGAACAGCAGAGCACAGAGCTGCAGGCGCCGAAAGAGCTCCAAAGGAACACCAGAGGTCAAAATCTGACCTGACAGAAATCTCCGGACCAGATCACATAGTACCTACAGCGCTGCAACAAGCCATTAAGCAGCATGGGCGTGGACACTCCGTCGATTCTGTCTTAATGACATTCGTTTATTGTATTTCCTACCGGGGCTTCTTCCTCTTCTCCTATAAAGATCCCTGAGCATGAATTGTAAAGGTTGTTGTTAGTTTTATTAGCGAACTGCAAGTATTCTGTCCCGAGCCAAGTTTCCTGTGTAACAGTTGTATGATAGGCTGAGAAATATGATGTATTCAGGCTGAATGTAAAAGCTTTGGGCAGTGATGTACCTGATTGGTGTAGTGTTTAACATGATAAGCAGTTTTCATTGGATCCTGATCTACAGCAGTTAGTGATGTTCTTCCTATCTCCGTGTTTATTTCCATTTCATTTCATGTTCTTCTGACTGACATCTGAATGCATGATATAAGATTTACCCTTGTTAGGTACCTTATATCCCAGCTCTCTCAGTCTTGAATGTTTTCTGCTCATATGTGTGTCTGAATATTGTTTTTAATTGACTAAACGAGTGTAGTGGATGATTATTGCCTACTCTCTGATGTGCAAGTTGGTAAAATCGGTATTCAGATGTTTTTGTTAAGATTTAATTGAAAGAGGTTAGGAACATTGGGAGGTGTAAAGCCTGTCGCTGCCTCTTCATGACCTTCCCTTCCATATAAACCTTTCAGGATCCCTCGTGTTGCCTATGGTTTTGTCCAAGCAGGTCTGGAGTTAAATGACCTCTGGCCTGATCTATAGACAGAATCAGATGGTTTTCCATCTTTCATTCTCATCACTTCGTGTTCCATCCCACCAATCAGTCTTTGAGATCCAAATGCTCTAGATGACTAGCCCAATTGAAGCTTACACCTTGAACATAAGTAAATCATTTCTTGACTCCATTGCCCAATGGCCTTGATGTTCCCTGAGTTATCTACCTTTGCCTAGCTTCCTTCTTTACCCATCCTTGTCTTGTGATGAAACCTTCCTTCCTGATTCTCAACAACCAAACTCAAACAATCAAACAAATAACCTTGAGCCTATAACTAGCCTAAAACCGTAATCTAGAACTTCAAAGACATATATCCTTTGATAATCATAGAGAGATCCCTCTCTGGACCTAGGAGGGCTAGATCCTAAGGTCTGAAAGTGGTTCTATGTTGTCTCATCTTTTGGTCTTTGTCAACTTGGCCAAAACATGGGAACCCCAACATAATGGCGACTCCACTGGGGAACCTCTGAGTGCTTCTCATTTCAAACAACCTCAGAAACTTAGAACCCTGGCTAGGTTGACGGTAAGTCACACCTTTGACGGTGAAGCACTGTGGTGGATAGTGTACCCTAGAATCATCCTAAACCCTCCACCTGGCGACTCCATTGTTCCTAAACGTTAAGGAATCCACTGGTGATCAGTAGGACTGCTGATTATCTTGGTTTCACATCAGACTCCACTGGCAGACCAGTCCCAAAGCAGAATGAAGACTCCACAGGGAGACCAGTTCCCAAGACAACATTAACCACAGTAGAAATAACAAGTAGGGCTAAGCTGCCTGGCTTATAAACAGCACTCTGGCTCACAGAACCATTCATACAAGAGCCTTCCCTGATCCAAGCCCACCTGAAACAGTTGATAATCCTAAGAAAATCCTTAAAAGGACACCTGTGAGTAGGAGATCAACTACTTCCAGCAACACTCATAGAGCCAATTCGGCACCAGAGGATCTTGCAGCTCTATCAGACCCTTTCTTCGACCTAGACCTTCAAAACAGATTACCTAGAACTAGGTCTTTCAGTGTCTCAGACCAGCTAGACACTAAGGACAGCGAAACCCCTCCTTCCACACCACCTGATCTCCACTTTCTCCAAAACTCGGGGCTTTCTCACCCTAGGTCTGCTCAACAGACTTCGGCTGGTCCTGCCATCCCTGTCATCCAACTACCAGCCGCTCAAGCCAACCCTATACCTCATCAGAACCTCATCATGGCAGCCTGGTATGCACCTCTAGTTTTACCTCAGCCTTTACTGCCCTTACCAAATGATTATCAATCAAAAATCCCACACTTCCCGGCTAAAGAGCCTACAACAGCACAACAACATGTGGATAAAATGGAGGACTCTTTTGATTATATGGAAATTGATGATGAAACAATCAAAATGAGAATTTTTGCACAGAGCCTGGGGGGAGAGGTTAAAAAGTGGTTTAAAAATCTACCCGCTGGTAGCATCAATGATCTGCCTGCTTTATACCAGACTTTCATTAATAAATGGGAAACTAGGGCAAACCCTCGTCAAATCCTAGCAGAATACATGTCCCTTAAGAGGAACACAGGAGAGAGTGTCCATGATTACACCACTAGATTCAACAACATTTACAATGCTCTCCCTCCACACATGAAACCTCCACAAGGTATGGCCCTAGCAAAATATCCTGATGGATTTGATGCTGACATGGCCTATGAGCTTAGAGATAAAGAGTACACCACTTTGGAAGACATGCAGAAAGGGGCAGTAAACATAGAAGCAAATTTGATTGAGAAAAGGGCCAAGCTGAGAGTTGAGAAGAGAGTAACATACAAAGATGACACTATAGCCTCCACTTCAGATCCTAATATTGACAGATTGTCTAAGAATCTGGATAAATTATGCCAAGTGGTCGAAAAGATGGCTATCACGTAGAACAGGAACCAAAATCAAAATCAAAATCAGAACTTTAGAAGAAACAACAACATTCCCAACAGACAGAAAGAGTCAGATCAGCAAGTCATTCCCCCTTTCCAAAACTTTCTGGATGAGGATGAGGGAATCATAGAAGAATCTGAAGGGAATGTGATAAACATGTTCGAAACGGAGGATTCAATCCTAAACTGTGATTCAGAAGAATACCAACCCTCAACCTCTTATGGGGAGGAGGAGTGGTTTGAATCTGAGGGTTATAGGTTGGGATTCGAGAATGCCATATTACAGGTCAGAGAAAAATATGAGCTCAGGAGTAAAAAGAACCAAGACTCTTCCAAACCCAAAACTCCCGAAGTAACTATCAAAAAGAGGCCTGAGAAATCTTCTAAAGTCACTGCTGTAAACAATAAATCAACAACAGAGAGTTCTGAGGAAAACCAACAGAAAGACAACCAAAACAATGAAAAACAAAGTCAACTAACTAGCAGCACTAGCACTCCAGTTAGCGCTCCTGACAAAAATGTTTCCACACATGTACATAATGATAAAACACACAATGATTCAGCTACTAAGGTAGTTGCAAATAAAACAGATTTGAACATTCCCAAAAGTCAATCCACTTTCAGTTTAGAAAGTGAGATCGCAAAGATCAAAATCTCTGTACCATTATCTGAGCTGGCCACTCAGGATGTATACAAAGGCCAAATTTTGAAAGCCTTAAATCGGGGGGAAATAAATGACTCTGTAAATTTGAATGATGATCAACCCGCCCTCCTATTTGGTCCAAAAATCGAGGGGAAGTTTCAGGAGGGGGTAGTCCCACCTTTTTATATCAGTCTTAACATCCATGACAAGATCCTCCACAACGCAATGCATGATTCTGGAGCCTCACACAACCTGATGCCTAAGGTAGTAATGGAAAGGTTAGGCCTAGAAATCACCAGACCCTACAAAGACTTATATTCTTTTGACTCGAGTAGAGTAAAATGCCTAGGCCTCATCAAAGACTTATGTGTGAGCTTAACTCAAATTCCTGCGAAATGTATGGTCATGGATGTAGTGGTGGCAGACGTGCCACCCAAGTATGGCATGTTATTATCTAGATCATGGGGAGCCAAGCTGCAGGGCACCATGCAGATGGATGGCTCATATGCCACTATCCCTATATTTGGCCAATCAAGAAGACTGTATAGAGAATCCCAAATGAAATTTCTGGTCAGCAGCCCCGAGAAACCTGAAAATTCACCATTATACTCTGTGCATACCGATCTTGACTCCTTTATTCTTTGTAATGATGAATCCTTGGAAGAGCCAGCGTCCCAAAATAGGCATTCAAACGAGAACACCGAGCCTACAGACCTCCCAACTCAACCTAATAGCGAATCCAGCTATGAGGGAGGAAGTGAAGTGGAAGTAAACAAAGAACCCTTGTGGGAAATGAACTTTGACGGATCCTGCACTAGACAAAACGTCGGAGCAGGAGTGTGGTTACGTAACACCGAAAATGACCACGCGGAGAGCCACGCCGTCAATCTGCATTTCAAATGCACGAATAACATCGCAGAATATGAGGCTCTAATCTTGGGCTTAAATCTGCTGAAAAAGTTAGGAGCCCGAAAGATAGCCGTGAGAGGGGATTCAGAGTTAGTAATCAAACATGTGAATGGTGAGTATTCAGCAAAACATCCTAGACTAAGAGCATACAGGAATGACACTTTAGACTTGCTGCAAACATTTGTTGATTATGAATTAGTGTTCATTCCTAGGGGTCAAAACGCTATTGCAAACGGACTAGCCTGCCTGGCTAGTTTCTATCCTAAGGCCCCAGTTGACCAACAGATCATCATACAGACTAAATTCAGACCTGCAGTGCCGGACAATGAAAAATACTGGTAGGTTTTTGAAGGAGACAAACAGGTTGAAGATTTCCTGACGGGCAGAAATGAGTTTGAATTTGCTGATTTAGACTCAAAATCTGATGACAGTTGCTCAAGTAAGGATTCCCCAGATGAACTAGAAACGCCTTGTAGTATAGAAATAAACTCCTTTTCTGAAGAAACTGGGGATTCAACCATAAAACGTGAGAACGCAGATAGAGAGGAAATGGAGGTGCTGCAAGCCAAAGACAAGAACATACCAAGAGGCTTAGCACCCTTAGAGGACCTCTTCGATTTCGATGATGTTGCAAAGAAGCCCACAACAGAGCATGCAGAATCAGATATAGAAGAATGTAACATAGGCACTAAAGACAAACCCAAAATGATAAAACTGGCTAGGTCTATACCTGCAGACATGAAGAAAAGATACATTGACCTGTTTAAGGAATTCATTGATGTGTTTGCATGGAGCTATGAAGACTTAAAGGCCTATGACACCAACATTATACAACATAAGATACCACTGAAGGAAAATCAGAAACCTTTCAGACAAAAAATCCGTAGAATTAATCCAAAACAATTGCCTGCGGTCGAAAAGGAAATTAAAAAGATGTATGGTGCAGGCATTATAGTCCCTGTGAGGTTTTCTGATTGGGTGTCAAACTTAGTAGCTGTAAGAAAGAAAACGGGGGAGATTAGACTATGTATAGATTTCAGAAACCTCAATAGAACCTCCCTGAAAGATAACTACCCTTTGCCGAGAATGGAACATATCCTACAGAAGGTAGTGGGTTCTAAAAGAATCTCCCTGCTTGATGGTTTTTCAGGATACAACCAGGTTCTGGTACTCCCAAAAGATCAACTCAAAACAGCCTTCACCACTCCATGGGGCACCTTCATGTATGTGAAAATGCCTTTTGGATTGATGAATGCTGGAGCTACCTTCCAGAGAGAAATGGATATCGCTTTCTCAGATGAGATTGGACACTTTATAGTTATCTACTTGGATGACTTAACTGTCTTTTCTAAAACAGAAGAAGAACACTTAAAACATCTGAGGAAAGTTTTTGAAAAATGTAGAAGGTATGGTCTGTCCTTGAATCCTAAGAAGACTGTTTTTGGGCTGCAAGAGGGTAAGCTTCTAGGCCACATCATATCCGAGAAAGGGATTAGGATAGACCCCCAGAGAGTTGAGGGAATACTTCAAATTACACATCCGAGAAACATCAAGGAGCTACAGTCGTTCGTTGGGAAGATCAATTTCCTTAGAAGGTTTATCCCCAACCTGGCTGAACATCTTAGGAAAATGACTGAAATGCTAAAGAAAGACGCAGGAATCAGGTGGACTGTTGAAGCCAAAAAATCTTTCGAGTCAGTAAAACTTGCACTCACCCAAGCCCCTGTCCTTATCAGCCCTGACTTCTCAAAAGATTTTCTGATCTTTTCATTTGCCTCCCCCCACACAATAGCTGCAGTTTTGCTGCAAAAAAATTCGGAAGGTAAGGAACAACCTATAGCTTTCTTCAGTAAAGCCTTAAGAGATGCACCCTTAAAGTACAACATTATGGAAAAGCAGGCCTATGCCCTGATTAAGGCCTTAAAAGACTTTAGGGTGTATATTCTGCATTCTCACACCATTGCCTATGTGCCAAACACAGTGGTCAAAGATATCTTGTCCCAAGACCCCGATGGGAAAAGGGGAAAATGGATTGCCACGATTTTAGAATATGACATTGAAATCAAACCCACTAAGCTGATCAAAGGTCAAGGCCTGGCCCAATTGATGGCTGAAACTAATCTACAGGCCCTTGATATCAACATGATGAATGCCCTGGATGAGCAGGAAGGATTGCCCTATCCAACTATTGAGGAGCAGTTTCAGAACTCTCCTTGGTATGCTGATATCCTGCACGTGCTCACACACCTCAATGTCCCCCCAGAACTGTCCAAAACAAAGGCCAGATTCATAAAACTCAAAGCTAGAAATTACTGCATTATAAATGAGAGTCTATATTGGAAAAATCCAAATGGTCTTTTGCTTAAATGTTTGCCTGAAGCTGAAGCTGCGAAAATCAAACAAGAATTCCATACTGGGGAATGTGGAGGTCACCTGAGTTGGAAAACCACTGCAAATAAGATACTCAAGGCTGGTTACTATTGGCCTACACTCTTCAGTGATGTCCATAAGATGATTCTCACTTGCCACAAATGCCAAATTTTTGAAGGAAAAAGGAAGCTCCTTCCCCTCCCTCTGCAACCTATCACCATAGAAGGCCCATTCATGCAATGGGGCTTAGACTTCATTGGAGAAATCCATCCCTCTTCTTCCAGGCAACACAAATGGATCTTGACTGCTACTGATTACTTCACTAAGTGGATCGAAGCCATACCTACTAGGAATGCCACTGACTCTGTCATCATTAGGTTCCTAGAAGACTTCATCTTATCTCAGTTTGGCTGCCCAAGGAAAATAATCACTGACAATGCTGCCGCTTTCGGATCCAAAAGAATGGTTGATTTTTGTCACAGGTACAGAATTGCACTGGGACATTCAACTGCCTATTACCCCCAGGGTAATGGCTTAGCTGAATCATCAAATAAAATCCTGGTCACAATCATTAAGAAGCTGCTGGAAGAGAACAAAAGATCTTGGCACAAGAAGTTGATACACGCCTTGTGGGCAGACAGGCTCACTACAAAGAGGTCTATTGGCACATCACCCTTCCAGCTGGTTTATGGGACAGAAGCAATTTTTCCTACTAGCCTTGGGATACCAGTGATAAGACTCGTTCAAGAAATCCAATCAGAAGAAGACAGCAGGATAAGGAGAATCAATGAAACAATCCATCTTCAACAAACAAGAGAGCAGGTTTATGACAGAGTAGTCAGAGTGCAGGAAAACATGAAGAGACAGTTTGACAAAAGAACCAAAGCAGCAAATTTCAAAGTTGGGGACAAGGTCCTAAAATGGGATTCAAGAAGAGAGGATAAAGGCAAACATGGCAAATTCGACAGCTTGTGGCAAGGCCCGTTCATCATTCAAGCCATTGTGGGTCCTAATGCGTTTTTCTTGCAAGAAACTGATGGTACAGAGCTGTTTGGGGGTCCTGTCAACGGCAGGATGCTCAAACACTATCTCTGCTAATTCTCCGTTTCCATGTTCCATTTCCATTGTATATACCGTTGCAAATTTTCATTTTCAGCAAAAGTGAAGAAAATGTTCCAAAAAAAAAAGCAGGATGAAAAGGGAGGTTCAGACGTGCTCAAAACATGAACCTCTGAGGCAAAAGGATTGGCTCTAGCAAACTCAAAATCCGAGCCAAAAGGGAGCAAGAATGGCTGGTCCTAACAAGCTCAAAATCTGGATCAGCAGTAAAGGAGCATCCAGCTCTAAGATCAGAGCTGGAGCAAAGGATAGAAGTGACTCAAACATGCTCAAAACCTGAGTCACAAGAAAGAAAGAAGGATGTTTCACAGTTGTGGAATTCCATGCCTTCATAGTTTTGTTTTCTTCCAATTTCTGCCCAGCAAGTCAGACTGTCTAATCCTGGCTTGGCTGTGTTTAAATTTCCTGTCTTAGAATGTAGGGGAAGAAACCTGTTGAACAGTTTAATCTCAACAGGTAGTAGTGTAGGTAGAGAGAGAAGATGAGGCCAACAGTCTAATCTGGCCTCATGGAGCAATAAGGGTAGAATTAGAATAGGTTTGTTTTTGTTCTGCAAATAAATGCAAAGGGTCTGCTAATTCAAATGCACCCATGGGGACGATTGTTAGAACTCTAGTTTGGGTAGGTAGATTGGTTGGGAAAATGTTTCTGCTGATTTGGATGTCTTCATGGTTTGTGGCAGCAGATCAAAGAGAGATATGGATGGTTTAAGCAGTAGGCACCTGGCCTACACCAAGAGATCATCTTCTGGTTTCTTGGCTCCTTCAAAAAGAAGCCATCCCCATGTGGAGCCACTGTTAGCCCCCCTATGAATTTTTGACAAGCAATTAGGGGGCTAATGTGTTGTTGAGTCTTCAAGGAATGCTTTTCCTCTGAAAATACAGTCCCCTTGAAGCCTCTTTGTGCCCTTCATCCTTTGATGGTTTCCCCTCTGCTGATTCCCCTTTTAAAGCCCCTCTGCTGATAAAGAAATGCCCAAAGATTCCATCCCCCCTTTATTTTTCCCCCATCTAGCCTCTTTTTATCCCTCATTTTTCTCCCTTTCTATTTCCCCATTTACCCTTCAAATTCCCCCAAAAAATCCCCTTTAATTTCCACCCTTCCCCCTTTGATGGCCATTATCCCCCTCTATTTCTCTATCGTTCCCCTCCTTCACCTTTTAAAATCCATTAAAAGGGGCCAAAACCCACTTTCCGACCTTATTATAAGGCCTGGCCCCTTTCCCGCTGGCCCCTTTCCAACCACTTCCCCACGTGACCCATCCCCAAGACCAAGCGCTTAAGTCCCGGGGCCAATCGCAATCGGAGCATCGGCGGGGGTCTATTTCCTTTGTAAAACTCAAAAGCCCCGATGCGATTGATTTTCAACGTAAGTCCCGCGATGCGTTGTGTGCCGTCGATCTATCATAGATCTGACGGCGGAGCGCTAATCGCATTGCCCCATTCAATCGCAATCGCAACTCTCCGCGTCCGACCTCTGATTGATCGCAAGCCTATCTTCCGATCCTCCGATCACGTCTCCCACCGTTGATTTTTCGCGCACATCGACGGTCCGCGCTCAATCGTGCCCGCCCCTCCGATCACAATCGCAACACTCATCACGCCCCCCCCGATTGGGATCCTCCGATTAAATCTCCACCATCCATCTCCCTTCTGATCCGACGGTCATCGCAACCCCCGATCCCCCGATCGCGCCAACCTTCCGATCTCATCCTGACCATCCGTTCTTCCCGCAGATCAACGGTTCACGTTTAATCGCACCTTCCTCCCGAGCGCTGATCGCAAGTCCTTTTCTCTGCCCTCCGATTGCATCTCAACCGTCAATCTGATCCCCGATCGGACGGTCAGCGCTTAATCACTGGTTCCCTTCCCTCCGTCTCCGATTAAATCCCCGCCGTCCGTTTGTTGCAGGATCCAACGGCTCAGCGCTGATCGCATCATTTCCCTTCGTACCACATGTTTCTCCCTCCGATGGACTGTGAGCCGTTGATCTAGACCCGAGATCAACGGCCAGCGCTCAATCGCTCTGTCCCTCCAATCGCTGATCGCAAGTCTTCCTGTCTCGCCTCCGATTACATCTCCACCGTTGATCTCCCCGCCTAATCAGACGGCCTGCATCCAATCGCAAATCTTTTCCTCCTCCGCCCGATTCAATCCTGTCCGTCCGTTCAATCCGTGATCCGACGGCTGTCGCTCAATCGCGTCCTCCCTCTCAATCGCAATCGGAACTTTTATGTTGTGCGCTCCGATCGCAATGCTGCGATTGCATCGTGACCGTTCGTCTCTCCCAGATCGGACGGTCCTTGTTCAATCGCCCTCCGCCTCCACTGGGTCCCACTCTTACGCTCGTTTTCCATTGCATTTCATGTGTTTTTTCCATCCTGTGTATAGTCCCGATCACTCAATCTCCACCGTTGATCTTTGTCCCCAGACCTAAATCTAACGGTCTGTGCTGCACTCCACCATCAAACGTATCGTTCGTAAGTTTAACTCCTCCGTCTGCATCTCCACTGTTTTCCTTATCTCCGCTCGCCTTTCCACCGCCTCCATCGTACCGCCTCACTCATTGCTGTGTCTTAACAAAGCTTATTTTATGATTCGAAACAACAATAAAAGAGGCCATTTCAAATGTAACGGTCAAGCAATAGGCTAAGATCCGGGAAGGATTCGAGCCAGCACTGAAGATTAATGTTTTAATCATACAGTCAAAGGATTAAGGCACTGCTTGAAGACCAATGAGCGCACTAGGAAGCCATTACTGCGCTACCTAACAGCAGAGCGCATTTTCCTCCAAAAGTACATCTTCCTGCAGCGCCTCCATGCTTCCTCGAGCCCATAACAATAAATTGCATTGACAGAACGTCTCCGGGGACCGCCGAGCAGCATTAAAGAAGCATGGAGGGCCATACAGACTTCCATCCAGTTCGTTCCTTTCAACAGGGCCGAACAGCAGAGCACAAAGCTCCAGGCGCCGAAAGAGCTCCAAAGGAACACCAGAGGTCAAAATCTGACCTGACAGAAATCTCCGGACCAGATCACATAGTACCTACAGCGCTGCAACAAGCCGTTAAGCAGCATGGGCGTGGACACTCCGTCGATTCTGTCTTAATGACATTCGTTTATTGTATTTCCTACCGGGGCTTCTTCCTCTTCTCCTATAAAGATCCCTGAGCATGAGTTGTAAAGGTTGTTGTTAGTTTTATCAGCGAACTGCAAGTATTCTGTCCCGAGCCAAGTTTCCTGTGTAACAGTTGTATGATAGGCTGAGAAATATGATGTATTCAGGCTGAATGTAAAAGCTTTGGGCAGTGATGTACCTGATTGGTGTAGTGTTTAACATGATAAGCGGTTTTCATTGGATCCTGATCTACAGCAGTTGGTGATGTTCTTCCTATCTCTGTGTTTATTTCCATTTCATTTCATGTTCTTCTGACTGACATCTGAATGCATGATATAAGATTTACCCTTGTTAGGTACCTTATATCCCAGCTCTCTCAGTCTTGAATGTTTTCTGCTCATATGTGTGTCCGAATATTGTATTTAATTGACTAAACCAGTGTAGTGGATGATTATTGCCTACTCTCTGATGTGCAAGTTGGTAAAATCAGTATTCAGATGTTTTTGTTAAGATTTAACTGAAAGAGGTTAGGAACATTGGGAGGTGTAAAGCCTGTCGCTGCCTCTTCATAACCTTCCCTTCCATATAAACCTTTTCAAGATCCCTCGTGTTGCCTATGGTTTTGTCCAAGCAGGCCTGGAGTTAAATGACCTCTGGCCTGATCTATAGATAGAATCAGATGGTTTTCCATCTTTCATTCTCATCACTTAGTGTTCCATCCCACCAATCAGTCTTTGAGATCCAAATGCTCTAGATGACTAGCCCAATTGAAGCTTACACCTTGAACATAAGTAAATCCTTTCTTGACTCCATTGCCCAACGGCCTTGATGTTCCCTGAGTTATCTACCTTTGCCTAGCTTCCTTCTTCACCCATCCTTGTCTTGTGATGAAACCTTCCTTCCTGATTCTCAACAACCAAACTCAAACAATCAAACAAGTAACCTTGAGCCTATAACTAGCCTAAAACCATAATTTAGAACTTCAAAGACAATCCTTTGATAATCATAGAGAGATCCCTCTCTGGACCTAGGAGGGCTAGATCCTAAGGTCCGAAAGTGGTTCTATGTTGTCTCATCTTTTGGTCTTTGTCAACCTGGCCAAAACATGGGAACCCCAACACATTTGCAAGGGAAATGGAAATGAAGTATGTGGCAGACCTGGGTCCCACCACCATCGCACATCACACTTCAACATTTTTGAATTTTACCCTTTGCACCTATCTTACAACACTTGCGCTCTCGTGATTGAAAATTTAATCTCTCGTTGACCGATGCATGGATCAACGGTCCTCACTCGCTTCCTAGTTGTAGCTTTTTCGACCTTGCATCTTCGGTCGTGCCTAGTCATTTCTTATTTATTTCATGACTTTCTCGTGTACACGACTTGACCCGCCGACCTGAACGTGTTAACGAATTGACCCAACCTTGTTCAAGACTCTGCCTTATTTTTTCTCTGCCTTAATGGTTTCTCTCCGTTGCCTTTGTCTCACGAATGGTAACTACTTTCCGTCCTCTCGCCCGTGAATTCTTTAATTCACTTCTCCACTTTGTGTGTGGTCATAGGCCAACAGATAATATGCTTGATATCCTGGAAATCATAAGACATTGCCCACTGGAAAGTAGCTCCATCATTTTTAAGACCAAAAGGCATATTCTTATATGAAAACATACCCTATGGGGAAATAAAAGTAGTATTGTGATGATCTTCAGGACGGATGGTAATCCGATTATATCCTGAGAAATTGTCCTTAAAGGAGAAAATATCATTCCCCACACACTCATGAATAATCTGATCAATAAATGGTGTGGGTTAATTATCTTTCAGACATGCCTTATTCATATCTCTGAAGTCAATGCAGACATTGATTGTTACTTACTTATTTTCCATAGGCACTGGATTTGAAACCCATTCAGTCAAAGGAACAGGGTATATGAAACCCGCCTTAAGCAACTTCTCAACCTCTGCTTTGATAGTTGCGACTTTCCTAGGATTGATTGGTCGAATCTTCTGTCGTATTGGCTTAGCATTATCGTAAGTCTTGATCTCATGATGGAAAATAGATGGGTCAATTCCAGGCATTTCCTCATAAGACCAAGAAAACACATCACGAAACTCGTTAAAGAGATCAGTATAGATCTGAATCTCTTCATGGGAACACTCAACTCCGATGAAAACAGTATCTATAACATTGGGATTCCTGGAAATGTTCACCATAATATTTTTTGGAATGACATCCATATTACCTTTGGAAAAAATCTGTGTTGGAGCCAAAGGGTTCAGTATCAGGTGAACAGGACCAGTAGACATAGGGCTAGACATTCCTGACTCAACCTCATGCAAACCAGATAGAAATTATCACCGATGATGCAAATCATCCCACCATCTTTCCACACTAGTCATTTACTATATGATTTTCTCTTAAGATGGTAGAACAGTATCGAGGTAGTCCAAATAAGAATATGAGTTAAGTGTCCAAGCCAGAGCCACATCTCCATCCAAATTCTCCGGTGAAAGAGAAACTGGATCAGAACCTACAAATTCAACAATAGAATGATAAGAAATTTACGCTGTAGATATAGGATATTCCATTCCACCCACTTGACCTTCTTCTAATGTGGTGGTAGGAGAGGGTAATGTCCAAGGGTCCGAAAAATAATACATTTGGAAGAACTCTCTTCGAGTAGGAGCCTTTGAGAATGAAATAGCATTGATATGAATAGAAGGAGGTGGAAGATCAAAGGTACCCATCAACGTGCTATACATACCGACTCCTATATTCTCCATAGGTTAGTTGGAATAATTCACCAAGGGAATAGTAGAGTCATAAGATGCATTAGGATCTAATGAAGAATAGTCCATCTGTTCAACAGTGACAATCCTCCCTTCATGGGGAAAACACAGGATGTGAAACAATGATGAAGCGATTGCATCCATCTCATAAATCCAGTTCTGGCCCAATATAAGGTTGTAGTCCAAATCAACATCAACTATCTCTACTTTGATATTAACAACTTTTCCCCCAACACAGATGGGCGAAGATGAAACAATGGAATGTGGCCTTTGAGAATGACCATCAAATGAAGTTAGGAGAGTAGGTGAAGGAACGAATTGAGGAGATCCAATAGCTTTCCAACATGAGATAGACATTACACATGTGGAAGTGCCTTTATCGACTACCATTCCAAAAATATTGATTTTTCAATACTTATATTTGATCTGGAAATCCATATGACGAGGAAGTCACTTCTTAAGATTTGACATATTGAATGTGATAATAAGAGAGTTCTTTAGATCTATCGCCCCGATCGCAGTTGATTAATGCACTCGTTGGGAAAAATACTGAGAGGGGGGGTGAATCAATATTTAGGACTTACTCAAACTTTTACTTTTTCATTCTCTAAAAACCCATACACTACTTTGCTGAAGCCAACTAGCGTATACACGCGGATATCCTTCATAAAACTCGCGTATATACAGAGATCTTATTATGCCATTAATTCTTTACTTAGATCTATGCAACATTCATTCTTCTGATGATTAGATAACAGTAAGCATGTGCAGTAATAACAGAATAAACCATCACACATAAGCATCACACAAGAACACCAGGATTTAAGGTGGAAACCCAAGTTGGGAGAAAACCACTGATGTTGTCGTCTCAGTCTTCAATATTTATTATATAAAGAAAACATGTTACAACCATGTACTGGTGCAGACTCATACCAGCACGCAGACACCCACCTGAAAAAGGCTACAACCTTCTCTCGTTTACCAGCCTCTCCTGGAAGGGAGCTACGACCCTCTGCTCTCATTTACTAGCCTCTCCTGGAAGGGAGCTACAACCCCCTGCTCTCATTTACCAGCCTCACCTGGAAGGGAGCTACAACCCCCTGACTGAAGGCTATAACCCTCAACACCACCATGGACCACGTTTCATCAATTTTCAAACTGAATCCAATAGCTTCAATAGATCACAACTTGCAGGCCACTTTTCATCATATTTTCAGACTGGACCCACTCCACACATTTAAGCTCAATCATACATCAAACTGAAACTTATACCCTTATCAATTCATTCAATGAATCATCAACCAATCAATCAACAACTTGATATTTTCTCAACATAGTCAGCAACAAAATCAATATTCAGAAAACCCATATTTGTATGAATACATCATAGACAAATAGCAGTAATACAGCAGAACAGATCAAACATTTCATACCACATACTTCAGCAAACCCTACTTTTGATACGCGCTTTCCTTTCACTGATCTGGCGTATATACGCACTTTCATGTATATAAACCCGCGTATACATCAACACATATTACATAACTAATTTCACAACCCATACACACTTTCTCTTAATCCAACCCGCTTATATACGCGCTTAATCTGTTACAAACTTGCGTATAGATCTTCAGACATTTTAGGTCAGCACAATTCTTCAGAACAGATGCATAGCTCAGATTTTACCCTTCACTTCAGAAACATGTTCACCTCATCTCAGATCTAAATATTCCATAAACAGATCTAGAAGATACAAATACATTTCAGATCTAGAGATCCCTCTTCATCATTTTCTTCACTGGTGAATTATGAAATCAGATCTATCATCAAACTGTTACCCTTTCCATTCAGACATACTTCAGAGTGAAGTATTTATTCCAACTCAGACTCACGCACACTCTTGCACTATGAGTTTCTTCTCCTTATATAGGTTTAGCCTTTGTCAATACCATGAGCCAAAACCACACAAATTCTAATGGTATTCCTGGACGGGATCAATTAGATATTCAAGAGCTCAATACAATGGGTGAATACCATGGTAAAGTTCCCTAGTTTTACAAATTTAGAGCGCAATTAGGCATACGCCACTTTCCATGTACTTTTCCGCATACATACACTACTTAGACTAAACAAACCCGCGTATGCGTTGTGTCACACACTTTTCATCATTTCTTTCTCTGGTACTTCTGAGCTACTTGTAGAACATCATATTTACATCATTAATAAACTCATCAAGCATCAAGAACAACTTCATTAAGTAGGTTTCCATAATCTTCATCAAGTGGGTTGCCATCAAGGACAACACTCTGCATCATATTGCCAACAATCTCCCCCTTTGGACTTGATGGAAACCACGATGGTGTTTGATCACCACAATAGATAGATACATTAAGCATAATGATATTCTTCCCCTATTCAAACACCATGTCACTCTCCCCCTTTGACATCAAGGGCAAAGGGCGGATCAAAACCAACACAAGGTTTTTCCCCTCATGTAGAAAGAAGAGCGTTGTAGAACTGATGTACACTAAAGTTACCATGCTCCCCCTGAGTTCATGCTGAATGTTCAAACATATTTTTCAACGAAGTAAATGACTCTATGACCTTCCTATCACCAAGGACTCATACTTACATCAAAGATCCAATCAAGTGGATTTACATATGAGACTCAAGTACCCAACCAAGTGGGTTTACAAAATTGACTCAAGTACCCAACCAAGTGGGTTTACACACTTTGACTCAAGTCCTTACATGACTGAATATTACAATTTTACATCATAGGTCTCAACATGACCTTTTTATCAAATTACAAATATGACTTTTTATCACCAATACCAAAAAGACCTCAAGAGAGAGATCATATTTTAGAACCATCATAATGCCAACAATGCATTATACTCAACAAGTCTAATGCTCCCCCTGAAAATGTGCATCCACGCATCCTTTCCATATGACCAAGGCTCCTCCTTAGCTTGTGCAACCTCAATACTTTCAATAGCAAGTCATCAGCAACAATTTCTGCATGATCTGTCCGTATCTCTGAATCATAAGACTTCCATCTCATTCATGTGTGAAAGCAAGGAATACTCTTCAGCAAAAAGCAAACAGGGCTCATCCATAAACTCATCATAATAAATCATGTATCATGTCATCATCATTTAGAACTAAGACATAAGCAGATATAATGTCAATAATGCAATCATTAATAGTCAGACTGATGCTCCCCCTGAACCTGTGTTCCTGATCTTCAGCTGTCATACTAATTTTCTTATCATAAATGCATACGCGTCTGTCTCCACTGTAACTCGCGTGTATACGCGAATTTACTTCATTAAATCCGCGTATGGAAAGTGAAATACTGAAAATTTCACACTCCTTCTTCTCCCCCTGAATTTGTACCACCTGTACCTATCTTCTTCACAACAGATGCACTGTCAGAAATAAACATAACCAGAATTACCAAATCAACCATGAGAATCATCATACATTGCTCCCCCTGTGATGATACATTACTAATCTCTATAATGTATCTCACATCATTCCTGCAGTCATTATGAGAAGTAAGCTTTAGAAGCGGATGACTGCAGTAGGGTCAATATTCCCTACGTTTCTAACCGGTCCTCCTTCTTTTTCCAGCTTTGCTTGAACTTTCTTATCGTGTGCTGGAAATTGTCCAATTTCTCAGATCTGTTCATCCTGCATTCTTTTTCCACATGTCCATACTTGTTACAAGCATAACATCTTATGTGACCAGAAAAGTAAGCATAAGGATCATACTATGTTCTTCTATTCTTTATTCTATTGCAATCAGCTGCTTTATGACCAAACTTGCTGCATGAAAAACAATATCCCTTAAAGAAACCAGAGTACCTTTCAGTATAGAATCTATTTGTTTGTGATTGAAACAATCTGCTTCTGCAATTTGCTGTAATATGCCCATAATTATGACATTTAAAGCATTCAACATTATTGAATGATTTCCTTTGAGTGTTCATGATTGTTGGTTGACTTCTTGTTTCTTTCAACTCTTCTGGTTTTGCATTGACATCCTTTGAGTCTTTAGCACTTCCTTGTGAACTAGATTCTCCTTTAACAGTTTCATGAAAACCAAGACCAAGTTTAATAGCAGGAGATCTTTGATTACTAAGAATATTGTCCAGAATCTTAGTACTATCTTGAAACCTCAAGAGTTTATCCTTTTCTTCTAATTTACCTTTGAGAATGTTTACCTCAATCTCCAATTTTTGGCATTGCTTCTTCATGCTTTCTTCGACCCTTTTTCCTTCTTCTACTTGATCATTTAATTTTAAAATTTCTTCCTTCAACCAATTTTCTTGTTCTTCACATGTTTGTAGCAGTTCTTCATTCTTCTTATTTGATTTTTCCAGATCTTCTTTGAGAAAGATGATTTCTGCTTCAAGTCCTTCCTTTTCAAATGGTAGGGGTTCTTCATTCTTCTTATTTGATTTTTCCAAATCTTCTTTGAGAGAGATGATTTCTACTTCAAGTCTTTCACTTTGATTGGTTGCATAAACATACAACTTTTGATACTTGTCTATCTATCCATTCAGTATTTCTTTCTGTTCATTCATTCTAGATATCATATCTTTGTAGATAGATTCTCTCTTATGAAATTGATTCCAATCATTGCTTTCATCATTGATATTGAGATTTGCTTCTAGACTTATACTGTTACTTTCACTATCTTCACCATTGCATGCACAAGAAGGTGAATCACAAGAACAACAATCAATACCTGTTTCCTCTTCTTCATTTTCTACTGCACATGTTTTCTGAGGTATCTCCTTTTGAGTAGCCTTCTTCTTTTGCTTCCTTGCCATGAGCACTTTCAGATCTTGGTCAAAATCTTCTTCATCCTCATCATTATCTTCATTTGTATAATAACTCTTTCTCTTTTCAAATTGTTTTCCTTTATCATGATTTTCTTCATAAGGAAATTTAGCTGCATAATGACCAACTCTCCCACAAGTAAAACACTTGAAGGGTAGCTTACCTTTGAATCTTCCAGTACCTGGTTGGAGTCTCCTTACAAAATTTGCTTCTTCTTCTTCTGATATATAACTTGATTCCTTGACAACTTCCTTTTCTTTTCCATTTGCACATGCCTTAAAAGCAGCTTCTTTGATTTGAGAGGGACCTCCTTGTCTCATTTCATAAGCAGTCAAAATACCATGTAGTTGAACAATATTAAGAGTTTGCAGATCTTGCCTTTCTTCAATAGACGACACTTTTGACTCAAATTTTGAAGTTAAAGATCTTAAGACTTTTTCCACCAGAGTAGTATCGGTTATGGTTTCACCCAAACTTCTCATACGATTTACAATATCATCTAGACGTAAAAAGAAACTGGCAATACTCTCATCACTATGCATCCTTAAATTTTCATATTCAATTCGAAGAGTTTGGAGTTTTGCACTTTTTACCTTTGTATCTCCTTCATAGCTTAGAATGATTTTGTCCCATATTTCTTTTGCTGAATTTAGCTGCATCACTTTAGCAAATTCTGGTTCAGACATGCTTCCTAATAAGACATTGACGGCTTTGGCATTGATTTCATATTTCTTCCTTTCTGCTGCATCAGTAGGAATACTTGCCGGATAATGATAACCTCCTTCCACGATTGCCCATACTTTTGCACCAAGACTTTGTAGATATGCTTTTGTTCATATCTTCCAGAATATCAGATTACTTCCATTGAATAGAGGTGGCCTTATAGACATTACGCCTTCATGAATTCCCATTGCGATGGATCTCCTTCAAGCGATCAAGCTTCTGCAGAAGGACCTGCTTTGATACCAATTGTTGGGAAAAATACTGAGAGGGGGGGTGAATCAATATTTAGGACTTACTCAAACTTTTACTTTTTCATTCTCTAAAAACCCATACACTACTTTGCTGAAGCCAACTAGCGTATACACGCGGATATCCTTCATAAAACTCGCGTATATACAGAGATCTTATTATGCCATTAATTCTTTACTTAGATCTATGCAACATTCATTCTTCTGATGATTAGATAATAGTAAGCATGTGCAGTAATAACAAAATAAACCATCACACATAAGCATCACACAAGAACACCAGGATTTAAGGTGGAAACCCAAGTCGGGAGAAAACCACCGCTGCCGTCATCTCAGTCTTCAATATTTATTATATAAAGAAAACATGTTACAACCATATACTGGCGCAGACTCATACCAGCATGCAGGCACCCACCTGCAGAAGGCTACAACCTTCTCTTGTTTACCAGCCTCTCCTGGAAGGGAGCTACAACCCCTTGCTCTCGTTTACCAACCTCTCCTGGAAGGGAGCTACGACCCCTTGCTCTCGTTTACCAGCCTCTCCTGGAAGGGAGCTACAACCCCCTAACTGAAGGCTTCGACCTTCAGCACCTTTGCGGACCACGTTTCATCAATTTTCATATTGGATCCAATAGCTTCCACACAACATACCTTTTAGGCCACTTTTCATCATATTTTCAGACTGGACCCACTCCACACATTTAAGCTCAATCATACATCAATCTGAAACTTATACCCTTATCAATTCATTCAATGAATCATCAACCAATCAATCAACAACTTGATCTTTTCTCAACATAGTCAGCAACATAATCAATATTCAGAAAACCCATATCTGTATGAATACATCATAGACAGATAGCAGTAATACAGCAGAACAGATCAGACATTTCATACCACATACTTCAGCAAACCCTAGTTTTCATACGCGCTTTCCTTTCACTGATCCGGCGTATATACGTGCTTTCATGTATATAAACCTGCGTATACATCTGCACATATTACAGAACTAATTTCACAACCCATACGCGCTTTCTCTTAATCCAACCCGCGTATATACGCGCTTACTCTGTTACAAACTTGCGTATAGATATTCAGACATTTTAGGTCAGCACTATTCTTCAGAACAGATGCATAGCTTAGATTTTACCCTTCACTTCATAAACATGTTCGCCTCATCTCAGATCTAAACATTCCATAAACAGATCTAGAAGATACAAATACATTTCAGATCTAGAGATCCCTCTTCATCATTTTCTTCACTGGTGCATTATGAATTCAGATCTATCATTCAACTGTTACCCATTCCATACAGATATACTTCAAAGAGAAGTATTCATTAAAACCCAAACATCTTGCACACCCTTGCACTATGAATTTCTTCTCCTTATATAGGTTTAGCCTTTTTCAATACCATGAGCCAAAACCACACAACTTCTAATGGTATTCCTGGACGGGATCAATTAGATATTCAAGCGCTCAATACAATGGGTCAATACCATGGTAAGAACCCCTGGATTTATAACTTTAGAGCGCAATTAGGCATACGCGACTTAGCACGTACTTTTCCGCGTACATACGCTACTTCGCCTAAACAAACTCGCGTATGCTTTGTGTCACACACTTTTCATCATTGTTCTGGCCCTTACTGATATTTATTTCTCTGGTACTTCTGAGCTACTTGTAGAACATCAGATTTACATCATTAATAAACTCATCAAGCATCAAGAAAAACTTCATTAAGTAGGTTTCCATCATCTTCATCAAGTGGGTTTCCATCAAGGACAACACTCTGCATCATATTGCCAACATCATAATCAGGCATTGGTGCCACATTTAGCCACACTCATATGCACTTATAGCTATAAGAATAATGCAATTCC
>CM076580.1:68357712-68597824 GCA_034641835.2 Pinus albicaulis
TCTTTCCCATCATAATGTCTGATATTTGTCCTACCAGTTGAATTGTCTTGGTTTCTCTTATTCTTTTTCTTGTTGTCTTCATACTCAACTCCTTTATTGTTTTGGCTAAAATTGGGATTTCTTTGATGGCTTGCAATAATGGAATTTTAATGCAAACATTTATCAATTCATCTAAGAAATCATAATTAGGCACCATGATTTGTTTTTCTACACCTCTATCAATTTGTAATCTTTCTGGAAAGGGAGGTATAGAAGTAGATGTGAATGGTTGCTCTAATACAGGAGTTGGATTTATTGGATCTTTTTGTTTTAGTTTTTCAGTGTTTGGGTCTTGAAAGGATGTGTCTTCCTCAAGACTTTTATTCACCCGTAGGGAGTCTTCCTCAAAATTATCTTGTTCTTGTATGATCACAGAAGGTTTCCTCTTTTCAAGTATCCTGCCAGACCTAAGTTGAACATCACTAAGGTCTAGAGGAGTAATTAAATAAGTTGGAAACTGTTGGCCTTCTATCATGTATGTATTCTGAGGGTTTTTATTATTGGGGTTTGGTATGGGTTGAGCAGGAAATTGATTTGATTTTTGAGGGAATGGTAATGAAAGTGGTTGATTCTGATGTGGTTGGTTCTGATGATGTTGTTGAGGATTTTCTTGAAAATTTTGTTGAAGATTTTGAGGAAAATTTTGTTGAGGATTTTAAGGATAAAAATGTGGGTATGGTGGATATGATGGTGGATACTGATAATATGGAGAGTATCTTCCATAGGGACTTTGTGTTCCTTGTGCCCAATATTGAGATTGATTTTGAAATTGGGGCCAAGGTTGCTGCCAAGAATTCCAAGGTGGAGGTTGATTATACATTTGATCATGGAATCCTTGTGTTTGAGGTCCCTGCCAAGGTCTTCTAGATACAAAGTTAAGAGACTCTATGGAATCTGTAGGAGTTTCCTCCTGAAAGACAGCTTTGAGACCAGGAAGAGAAGGACAATTCTTGGTCTCATGTTTCTCAGAACAAATGACACAGGTTTCTACAAATTTTACATCCAAAGGACACTCTCTCAAGGCATGTTTCTTTCTACATTTGGGACAAAAGATTGCCAAGGCATCAGATTCAGCCTTTTGCTTGTTTTGTATCTTGAGGGTGTCTATTTGTTCACTAAGACTCTCTAAGATGTCAGATTTAAAATCATCAAGCATGTGTCCTATTTCTGATCTACTTACTGTCCCAGAAGCAGATTTACTTGCCCTTGCAAGAGCAGGATCTCTTGGACCTTTGACAATTTTAGATTTCCCTCTTGAAAGGTTGATACATAACTCAGATATTTCAGGTAATGTGAGTTGTGATATATCCCCTTTTCCCATCATGTTAAGAATATCCAACCATTCATCCCTAATTGTTTTCAATAAAAGAGCTTTTAAGGTGTCCTGATCTAGGTTTTCCATTTTGCCCTTTTGATGTTGTAATTAAATCTTTCCAACAAATCTTCTAAGTTTTCATCTTCTTTTTGTAACATCTTGAACACTTCTTCCTTATGATTAACCGGCATACAATAATCCAAATATCTCTCTAGAAATGCTTGTTTCATGTCTTCCCATGTTCTAATAGAACTACTGATTAGACTCATAAACCACTTCAATGTTGCTCCCTTCAAAGTTGAAGGAAATAATTTCAGTTTTTGAGCATCTTGTAGGTAGTCATAAGTTCTACACAGCACTTCAAAATCGAATAAGAAAGTTTCGGGATCTTCAGTTTTAAGTCCATAGAAGTTTGGAAGGACAGAGGGTGAAATGTTTTTCATGGTTGTATTGGTTTCTTCATCAAGTATAGGGAACCCAAAAGAGCTTCCTATTCTACCTCTTCCTCCATTTGCACCTCTACCTCCTTCTCCTCTACCTCCTTCTCCTCTACCTCTACCTCTACCTCAAAATAGTGTGTTTTCTCCATTAAAAACTCCTCCTCCTCCTTCTTCTGCCATAGTTGACTCTCTTGTAGAAGTGGAAAGGTTTGTATCCCTACTAGGAGTCTTTAGATCTTCTTCTATGGCAGGTTCAGTGGATGAAGTGGAAGGTTTCTCTAATGGAATAGTTGACCTTAGATCTTCTAGAAGTCCAGGATCAATAAAGGATGGAAGATGGGTTTGAGTTGAAGGTGTACTAGCTCTGGATCTAGATGAAACAAGTGGTGTTCTAGAAATCAAACTTCTGCCTCTGCTGCTTATAAATCTCCCCCTTGAATCTCTCTCCCTACGCATATAATTGTTTTTGGATACTAAGAAACAAAGGTTACCTAGTTTTCACTTCCCTGGCAACGGCGCCAAAATGTTTGGTCTCAATCTAGTCTCCTAAATTGAGCTCATTTAATTGTCAACCAGGGTTGGTAAACTGCTGAAGTGAAGTGTACTGTATGTACCTAGGTGCTTGTTTCCTAATGCGTTGTGTGTAGCGTTTTGTGATGTTTTTGGTCTTTTGTGATGATTTATGATATTTTTGGTCTTTTGGTGGTTTTATGTTCACAAGAAAAATGACTAGAAAGCTAATGGAAAGGAGCTGGTGATTAAAAACAGAGTTAAGCCTAATTGGTTGATGACAAATGATAAATGCAATTGCAAACACTGAAGCAGAATCAAATCTAAACTATGACTAAGCAAAAACAAAGCTTGATAATGACTTCTAAGGAAATGATTCAAAACATAAACTCAACTTGAGAAATGATCAACTAAGTATGCAAATCCTCCTAACTAAACAGTTAAACAACTAACTTACAATGATGCAACATTTTGTCCTTGATTAGAGATTTGAAGCATATTTGGAGAAAAACATTGATACCATCAAAAGATCTTCTATTCTAGGACTAGTTTCTAACTCTATTTTGAAACTTAGTGAAATGTCACAAAACCTTACTCAAGAGTTATTGATTTCTTTTCAAAGTAGTCTTTTGAGGGAGGGCTCTGTTTATGAAATGATAAGGAAATTGCAGAGGTATTTCAGGCCTTAAATTGATGTTGTCTTTTGTTCCTATGGTTATGAATCAATTATGGATTTTAGAACAAGAAGAGGTTTGTAAATAATGAAGGCTGTTTTGTTAATATTAACAACTGAAATAGTCTAATATGCAGTGAATGACAATTGAATATGGAGTGCAAATGCAATGAGTTAATCTAAGAATGAACTTAAGATGCCACTAATCTAAAACAATGCTGAACTTCAAGTCATTATCAAACCCAAAACAGGACAACTGAGCATGAATTAAGTGCAATGAAACTCCGGAGTATCCTAACTATGCTATCATGCATTATTCTATGAAATTATACAGTCTGTTTGTCCATCATTATTGATATTTTGGAAGAGTTCCTTCTTTTGGAAGAGATTTTAGAACAATTCTGACTGTGTAATTGAGTGCAAATGCAAACTTAAAGACTGAAAGCAATGAAAAACTAAGATATCATAGCCATCTCCTACTCGTCATTATGATATTTTGGGCAAGCGTTTAAGAGCAAGAACAGCGATGGTACTTAGTGAAAACACGCAACTAAAACATTCATTATCACGGTTATGCCTTGGACACCTTAAGAATTTATTGGAAGAGTTTCTTCTTATGGAAGAGTGATTAGAACAAGTGTAACTGTGATAGTGAACAACAAGAATTACAATTAAATCCTACAATACTATAGCCATTTCCCATTCATCGTTATAATCTTTTGGAAGAGCTTCTTCTTTTGGAAGAGTTAGAATGAGTATAACTACAGTAGCTAATGAAAACAACTACAAATTCAACTTCAGAAACGTAAAGGCAGCTAGAATACTTATCTAATTTACGCAAATAAATCCGTGCAAGAGGCAGGGGCCCTCTACCACCTGACGGAATCTAACTCCAAATCAAATCAACGCTTTCAAAACAACACTTTCTGCTTCATTAAAGATGAAATAACTTGAACAGAGCAATCTGCGTCTTCAGAAATGTAGCACAGAATCTAAGCAAAATCTAGAACAAAATCTAGCCTAGCTCTCGGTTTTCCAAGTGTTTATATAGCAAATGTACATAACAAGACTTGCAACAATTCCAGGAACATTGTCTTTCCTTGTCGAAATCACATTAGGACTCTTGAAGTGGCTGCGTAAAAAGGAAAAAGACATCTGGACTGAGACAGTCCTAATAGAAGTCTGCCTTCCTAAATGTGTTCCCACGTACCAAAACCATACCCAGAATTCGTTTCTTCCTTCATGGTGAGCAACGAACAATGTAGACATGGCGTGGAATATACCCATATGCGGTTTTTCTTGAGAGGCCACCTGGAACATACCCAAACGTGAAGACAGCTGCAAAATTGCCGGTTAGCTACGGAATTGAATGCATTACATTAGTTAGATTAAAGCCATTATAATGACAAAAATCACAAAATTTAGCAAGTCAGTCATGTTAATCATTCTAAAAGTAATTTAAACTAAATTCATTGATCAATTGGGTCTAGGATAGCAATGGAAAAAGGAAAATGTGGTAAAGTAATATGAAAGAAAGCACAATTTTGAGGCTCAACAATTGTAATCATAGATGTATTAGGTGTTCCCTCTTCTATGACTGCAATTATCAGTGAATATTTTATGTTTTCTAAGTCATTTGAAATAAAATCTTTGAGGAAATAGGGTGTTCCCCGAATCTTAGATTTCATTTTGAAAGTTGTCTTGAAGTCATTATTTGCTTAAAGAATGTTTGTAGAATTTATGGTTAGCCCTGTCTATCAAATATTTCTTTATTGTTCAAGTTATGTTTTCAAGTTCCCTTCGTTGAGAATTAAACTTCTCTTTCCAAATCATTGATGTCCATCTCATTCCAAAACCAAAGGATCCTATGGCCAAGTTAGATTTTCCCTCTGATATCCCATATCCATTAATGAGTATGTTATGACCTCTTTTTGACTCCATTTCCCAATGAACCATATGTTCCTTCATTCTATATATCTTTCCTAGGACTTTCATGTTCTGCTGTATCAATCCAACCAAACAAACAAACAAACACCTGCACTTAATAACTAGTCTAAAATCCATATTCTAAGCACACAAGATAAAACTTTGCAAACAAACATTCGAGAGATCCCTCTCTAAGAACAGGAGGACTAGATCCTGGGACTCTAAATATTGGTTATGATGTTGCCTTGTCTTTTGATTTTCCAAACTATCAAAACACGGGACACCAACACCCCCTTTTCGCATCGTCCCGCCAATTAATTAGATACATAGGGATGGTGGCAACCTAGTATTTGAGCATCATCTTGTATGCCAGCAAGAAGGTACCCATCTGCGTACCAGGGTCACTGATGGTGCTGATCATGAACCCCTGAGTGTTCTGATCCACATGGTAATCCTCACGCACCTTTTCAACGATCTTTTGCTGATACGTTTTGCCGACGTGCAGCATAGTGTCTAGACCTTCCATGGGGAGACCAGTAATACGGTTAATTAGTGCAGCACTAATGGGGATTCAATCTTGGATCCACAAGCTACCATCATGGACCAGGGCAAGGAGCTGGTGCAAAATTCGGTCTGTGACATTGTAGTGGCCAAAATGAGGCATTGTTAGCAGGTTTAAGATCCCAAAACCAACCAATCTGCGCACCCATCGCATGGGGACTATTTTTATCCCATGTATTCTAAGACCCTTTCGAGATATAGTTCTAGTGCTAATTCGGGGAAGGCCTCCAAATTTTCCAAGTCATGGTCATCAAATTTTACCTCGTGGAGCTTGCCAAAGGGTTCTCCAATGATAGGTTCCTCACCCGAAGTCAGTGGCATTTGCAGATAGGTACGCAGGCCATCGATATTATTAGGCGTGCGTGTCGAGGGCCTGTGAGGCCAAACATAGGGTGGTAACCAGTTGATCAGTTCAACAATTTGGGCCTCTTCTTGAGCGGATAGGGGTCTCTGCAATGGGTTAGGCGAATTTTCCCAGGGCACCACTCGCAGGGAATTCACATTTCGAGGAGAGGTACAGGGCTTCAACCCAGCCCATTTTGTAGGTTTCCCTGACCCTTGTGCCTTTTCTTTCCCCTTCCACTTCCCTTGGCTTGGTGTGGAAATAACCTCCTCCACTTTAGGGTCAATTTCCAATACTTCCTCAGATTCTCTCTTTGTCAAGGTCATAGGCTAGGAAGATTCGGCGGGATTATATGTAGTCATTCTGACACAAAAAATGAACTCAGGGTGGCTACTATCTGAGGGGGAAGCATGCTCAGACATGAACAAGGCGTAATAGTCACGGACTTGTACAAAACACCAACTACTCAAGATACACAGAACCCTCTTCTGAGCTATCCTTATGTTTTTATAGCCTTGGAGATCAACCAACTATCGGGTGAGACTTATCCCGAACTTACCATCAAGTAAATGGTAAAAAACCTTCGGAAATCGCCTCATTAATTTCCGGCTGCCTGCTCCTTTCAACGGTAAAATTTGTTTTTTTATCCATTTTTACTATTCCAACGACTATTTTTCACACCTCCTGTGCTTCCAGCGCACCCCTACACTCCCAGTGCACCTGTCGTGCTCTAAATACACCCCTACGCCCCCAGTGCACCTCTCTGGGCCTCCAAACCTACGACCGATCTCTGCGCGTACCACGGTCCTGCCTACAATTGCCTTCCTTTATGCACGTATTCTACCCCATACAGCTACTCTGGCCATATAGTCATTTGATCGAATATGGTTTGAGCCAGCTACCATTAACATATCCTGGTACCATATCACAGCATAGGGTAGCTAGCCGAATAGCTCCTCCATCAGTTATTTATTTTACCATATAGGGACTTAGCCAGTGTTGTCAAAACTTCCCAGAGTGTTTTGAAAATTGGCTATCATACAACAAGACCAATTCACCCTCCGCAAATTTATTTTGCCAAATATGTTGATCATGCCATGCCTTATCCCGAGCCTTTTGAACCTGCTGATGGAAATTATCAATGAAACAATCTTCCTCCAATGCCACAAGCTGCACTAAGCACTCCTCCATGATATCAGGATCCACCCTGTTCATAAATTATATGATGTGTATGCTAGGAACAATATACTCCATAAGCATAATGGCCTCCTTGCCATAGACCATCCTAAATGGTGTCTTCCCCATAAAATTCTTGCAGGTGGTTCGATAGGCCCAAAGAACTGACGGGATACAGATGTCCCAATCGCTGTGATCGACATTACAGACCTTAGTCAGTGCCTGCTCCAAGATCTTATTAAAAGCTTCTACAAATTTGTTTTCCTGAGGATGATATGGGGTGATTTTCGTGTGGTGGATCCGAAATTCTTCAGTTAAGGCCTGTATTGTTTCATTAACAAATTTCATACCTCTATCACTCATTAAGATCTTTGGACAACCAAACCTGGTCATAATCTACTCAAAAATTAAGTGCGCAGTGGTGTCTGTAGTGCAATCCTTCACAGCTGTGCTTTGGCCCATTTGGTTACATAATCAGTTGCGGTGATGATGTAGCGTGCACCTATCTTCTTCCCTGGCAGGTTGATGGGCCCAATGAAGTTGATGGCCCATTTTTCAAATGCTTACAGAGCCATCTGCAGTTGTAGGCGATGGCCTTCCCGTCCTTTGGCATGTATCGCAGGCTTTGAAATAGTTGTGAGAGTCACTATGCAACGTAGGCCACCATAGCCCAACTCTCAAGATCTTTTGTGTCGTCGCTTTCCTTGCATAGTGTCCTCCTGCTACACCCTCATGAGCTTCTGCTAAAATGGCATGCCATTCATGCTCCAATACATATCTTCGTAGCACTTCGTCAATGCCTAGTTATACAAATGGCATTTGATGATGGTAAAATCCGTTGTGCGGGTTACCAATTCTTTCTTCTGTTGTATCGAATCCTTTGTGGGTGCCCTCCCTGTAGTTAGGAACTGAATGATGTCAGCGAAGTGTGCATCAACTACCTTAATCGCAAACAACTACGCATCGGGTAATCCTTCTTCTAGGTTTGTGGTTTCCTCACCGCTCTCGATTCGGAATAAGTGGTCTGGCCCAAAATTCAACCTTCCTGGCTTGACGATGATCTCAAAGTCATATTCTTGGAACAGTAGCAGCCACCGGCAGATTCGCCCCCCCCCCAACACAGACTTATTCAATAGGTACTTCAAAGCCGAGTGGTCCGTAAACATCTTGAATTGCCCTCATAACAGATAATGTCGATATTTTTTTAGTGCGTAGACCATGGCCAACCCCTCACATTCAGTAGTGGAGTAGTTGCACTCTGCACCAGAAAGTTTCGTACTATAAAATGCAATTGGATGGTCAATGTCTCCATCTCTAGGCTGCGTAAGGACAGCTCCCAGGGAAATTCCTAACGCATCTATGTGAACATGGAAAACCTTTGCCCAGTCAAGAAAGATAATAATAGGTGCAGAGACCATTTTCTCCTTGAGTAGCTTGAAGCTCTTTTGACACTTATCGTCCGGGAAAAACGAAACATCCTTCTTTAGAAAATTTTCCCTATGTGCTGTGATCAGCGCATTTCCTTGAATGAACTTCCTGTAGTAGCCTGTATGTCCGAGGATAGAGCATAGTTGTTTCTCAATTGTAGGCACTGACAGATTGATGATCACTGCTATTTTTGCGGGATCAACCATCAATCCTTGTTGACAAACTACGTCATTGAGCAAGATCCCAAATGGTACGAAAAATATGCACTTCTTGATATTCAAGGAGATCTGGTGCTTTCTACAGACATCCAACATCAGACACAGGTTTGAGACATGCTTATTTACCAACCTAAAGACAGTCCATTGATCAAAATATACCTCCAAAAACTTGTGGATGAACTCCTTGAACACTATGACCACCACCCGCGAAAAGATGGCAGGGGCATTCTTAAGCCCAAACAACATGACCATATACTAGAAATATCCCCATTTAGTGGAAAACGTAGTTTTTCTATGATCTTGTGTGATTTTGATCTGATGGTAGCCTGAGAACCTGTCTGTAAATGAGTATGCTTCCTACCCCCTACACTATCAAGGATTTCATCTGAGAATGGCGTAGGAAAGGGATCATGTATGAAGACATCATTTAATTTGTGCAATTCTACACAGATATGTATCTCTCCCTTAGTCTTTTTCTCCTAAACCACCATAGGGCTTACCCAATCTGACTATTCGACTGGTTCGATGATACCTGCGGTGAGCATTTTGTCAATTTCTACCTTGAATTTTTGTTTGTACTTGGGGTTAAACCGATAAAGGTGCTGCTTCACAGGGTGCACATCTGGTTTTAAAGTGATGCACATGACTCCTAGGTCCCCTGTAATCCCTTTGAGTTCTAAAAATTTTGTTGGGAATAAGTCCTGGTATTCCGTGAGGAGTTCCACAACTTTTCCCAAAGTATCATCATTCCAATATTCCCCAATCTTAGCTAACTTAGGTTGTGCCTCTGTTCCAATGTTGACTTCTCGTAGCTTCAGAGGCTTAGTGACATCGATGGTCTACAGTGGAGGTCCAGCAACTGTGTGTTCTCCCTCCAACTCCAAGATAGAGACATTTCACAGGTCTTCATCGCACTCCTCTATTGATAAATTGCAGCAGTTGACAATATCTTGCATCTGTGTTTCCCATGTTGGTTCCCCATGTGCTGCGTAAGGGTGTGATTAATCAAATATTAATGCATCAATATCCTGTAGAGCTTCGTCGAGTGCCTCCATTCCTCCTATCAACCCAAATGTCCCTACAAACTCGTCCTTTAGGGTTTCCCAGTGGCAGGTGCGCTGGTGTAATTTTGCGTCTAAATACCATGCGGTTGAGATTTTCCCCAAGGAATGAATGAACAGATGAAACCATTCCTATGTATTTTTTTCACCCCATTCTTTCATCCATGCTGACAAGTGCTCGCGTATTTCCCCTAGGCCAAGGAAATTCTTTACGCGCAAGTGAACCAGAGGTTCAAACCATAGGACCATCATGTCTTGACACTCTTCCCAACCCTGGATTGCCCCCTTATGCATGTCCCACCATCTTGCAGGGGTTGCATGCATAGCTAGATTAAGGGCCCATAGCCTTCGTTCCCTTGGGAATTCAACTTCAAATTCTCACAAAATATCTCTAATACTACTAGATCCATCAAAGTAGGGTAGTTATCTTACCTCTTAGGAGATGCATCGGAAGTTCTTTGTGATTCTAAGACATCACAGTGTAGATACATTGTGTAACTGACTCTGCCAATTTTATAACTCCCCGTCGGAGTCAAAGAATAATTTGTTGTCCTTTTCCTAGCATAGCACACCATCAGCCGTAGGATTTATCCAATCTTCGTCCCGAGTAGTTAACTTATAGAGGTGATCTACCTCCTCTTCTTTGTGCACTGGTTCTGTATACCACTCTCCTTCTGTAGGATCTAGTGGGACGATCACCCGTGTACCCTCATTCTCAAACACCGTGCTTCTTTTATTTAATTTGATGATGCCTCCCATATCTATAGCCCAATCTAGTCTTAAGAGCGCAGGGTAGGGGTCCGAATATTTCACTATCTAAATTACCTCAAATTAGGATCGAACCTTAACTCCTGCAATATCTACAATAATTTTTGACATCCTCCCCAATGGTATGATCTTCTGTTGATTATCCATACACATCTGGATAGTGGACCATTCCAACTTAGGCTCTCCCATTAGCTGCTAAGTTTGCTTGGGTAGTACATTCACATCTAATCCCGAGTCCAACATAACCTTATCCATTTTATAGTCACCAATCTATGTTGTTAGCCACATTTACTTACCAATATGTTTCTTATGCTTGTAAATTTTATGCACATCCTTAACTTTCGAGGGTGGGTTAGTTCTCTCTGCACATATATCTATTAGTGCTTGCAGATTTTCTATTTCCTTTTGGTTGTGTAGCAGCTTCATACATGCTTGTAGAAATGGTTTAACTTCATCATCTATTTTCAGGTTTGCTAGAGCTTTTGAAATAGGTGCCTCATCCTTAGTAAATTCTCTACGAGCTGCGACAAAGGTTTCCTTTTCCTTCTATAGGTCCAGGATTTCCTGTTTGACAACTACTTTCTGGATAAGATGTTCAACTTCGGCTTCCTCTTTAGCTCCTCCCATAGCCATACCACTATGTGTTATGATATTAATACTTGGTCCTTCATCACACAGTTCTTCCTTAACCCTCTGTACATTCTGTGTAGGTGTCTGCTGTTTTTCCTACATTTTTGCTATCAAAATTGTACAGTCTTCAATCACATGGTCTACTTGTCTACAATAATGAAAAAATTGTCACGCAGTGTTCAGACAGTCCCTCGCAAAGTGCCCTATCTCCCCATAGTTGTAACAGATCAATTTTCCTCTTCCCCGACCTACGCCTCCACCCCTTCCCTCTCCCCTACCCCTGGCTGGGAGCCTCCTCTGCTTAAGGGAGATAGTGGTGAAGAAGGGCCAGCCTGTACCCTATATAGGTTTCCTCGATCTAGCATCAAGTCATAGGTTCGGAAATTATGCTCGTCTTGCCCCATAGAGGAGCAAAATCGACACGATTACTACTTCAATTCTGGAACATAAGCACCCAGATGGGGACAATGGTTAGTATCATGCAACCCAACAACATAAAAATCAGTGCACCATAACGTTGGACCACTTGGCCCCGCAACCTCCTTAGGGCATAGAGGGCTGGGTCCTCTAGCTTGCATGTAATATGCCAGTAGAGGACACTGATCCTTGGTATGACTGGATACCCTACATATTATGCACCATATGTCTGGACTAGCCTCTTTCCCCCATTCCTTTCATAGATTCTGTATTTCTATATGAATTTCCTCCAGCTGTCCCTGTATCTATTGCACCATAAACCGAGCATTGTCCCTCGGATTAGCCTCTAGCATCATAGCAATCTCCAAAGCCTTCTCTTGCATTGCAATTGACTTCTAACCCATAGGTCTGCGCAGGTGAGGTAGCAGCATAGTGATAAAACATTCCTTGTGCTGCCTATCATCATACTGAAATTCCTCATTTTTGATAACCTTTTTCAACCGCTGATCAACTTACCATACTAATTCAGTGGGTCCTTGTCTAAATTCTTTTAAGTTGACCACTATTTGAGATTAGGACTTAGGCTTTCGAAACTATTGTTTTAATGTTGTCTTGATATCTTGAATAGATGGATATGTGTGTTGTCCTATGTACCCCATATACCAATCCAAGGCCCTTCCTTCAAAGGCAAGCGATAGCTGCGCCTTCTTTATAGCATCAAAAGCCACGTTCTGCGCATCCCATATTGATTCTGCTACAAACCAAAATTGGTCCATATCTTCATTCACTACACCCTTGAAGGTAGGCAGCTTCATGTGCGAGGCCATGCTGTCTTCTGGTGGTGGTGGATGTATGGGCGATTTCTTACCCCTATGCTGACTTGAAGGTGGTGTAGCTGGAGGGCTATGTGCAGCCAATTCTCTTAATGGAATGTAGACCGATCTATCTCCATCTTGGTTAGTTCGGTAGTACTTACCACTTCGAGTTGTGCTCTTGTTCAGATCAGGGGTCATTCAATTGGTGTGGCTACATAGAACACCCTTTTCACACAGTAATATTTTGATTAACAAAGGAAATGTTTTCAAGAACTTACCCCAGAAACCCTTCAAGCACCTCCGCTCTGCCTTAGAGTAGGACATGAACTGATCGACTGCGAATTCTGTCATGAATCTGCCCAACATGCTATCTACCTAGTGATATATAGTACATATGATCATATTTTCAGTCATTTCCAGTTGTTGAATCAATTCTGGTGTCCACTCCATTACTTGATCATCCTTACAACACGTCTAGAACTCTACAAGCCTTGCCAACCACTCCTAAAGCTCGTGCGCAAAGGTTACAAATAAAATTTCACAGAATTCAGTGAAGACGTACTTGTTCATCCACTTCTCGAACGTCAATTTCATGTTGCAATTCTTCTTTACAACAAATTCCTAAATCTGTCTTTCGAACCAATCTTCAATTTCCACCATTTCAGGTCTCCAAGGACCTCGTGGCATTACCCGATCTCTCTCTCAAAATGCTCCCAGTCTTGGCAACAAAACCATTTTTTGACTTGAGGGGTCCTGACCCAGATTCGAAGGTTAAGGTTTGCTAACAAACCCCTATAATACTAGCCCTTTCGGCAATGACCTACTTGGGCAGGCTAAGGTCTTACCTAAAGCAGTATGGGAGGGTGTTGGAACCAATTTTTTGCACCCTGAGAGAGAGAGTAGGTAAGTCGAGTTAGACCTGTGTTTGCAACTTATCGGATTCGCACAGAGTAAGCCTATTCACAAGATTTTAACAGAATAATCAGTTATTAATCATAACGAGGCTATTACCATTCACAGATCTAGCTAATACCCTCGCATCCATGTGTGGATCAAAAATTACCAACACATAATACCCTAAACATAGCTATAGATAGATTCACAACATAAACATATAGCATAGATTTATTCACAGCTTAAACAGGTACCATCAGCTAATAACAGATCACAGATATACTTATGCAAGATACAGATACATTCACAGCTAAATAACCATCATAGATACATTTCAACAGTAAACATCACCGATCTAGATAACACATAGATGCTTTAACAATACTTCGTATTCATTAACATTCAGATCCACTTACAACCAAAACCAGCCCGCGCACATAGCCTAGCGGGGTCCGCACACAGCAGGACTGAGGATCTTCGTGCACGCAGCTAGCAGGAATTCTTATGCTAAAAAACCCAAAACAAATCTAATAATTTTCACGTAGCATCAGTGTTAATTCATGCCTACCTCTAGACTCAAACTATTCATCTATTTATATTGATATCGCCTACGCTATCCTGTGGTCCGCAAACTGTGGTTTGCAGACTCTAGGTCTACCCTTTGGCCCATTACAATGCATTTGGGGCTTTGACCCACCCCAAAACCCCTGCGTTATACTAATTAATACAAAAATATACAAAATTCCCAGCTTAGGGAGCCCTGTTCCAACCAGTTCGAATTGCAGTTGACGCATTAGATTAATGCATGTGTAATCAGTTAACTCAGTTAGGTGAGTTAGAGTCAGTTGAACTAGTTGTAACTGTTTGTTTCACTAGTGAGAGATCAATTGAATTAAATATTATTTAATTCACAATCAGTGATCTGCCATGCAACTGATGATTTACTATTAATAGCTGCATGCACGTCAGTTCCAGTGGAGACCCAGTTGAGACAAAGGTTAAAGGGATATTAACTATCAATTGTGTGATTAGTAGGTTGCTTGCATGAAACCATACATCCATTAGAGTGCCCATGATCTGTGTGCAGTTTAGGAAGGCCAAAATTCCTAAATAATAAGGATTTCAATCATCAGGAAGTGCGCAAGAAAGGCAGGTTTTTAGAGGCTAAGAATTGGTTAAGTGTTGGCCAGTTTTGTCCAGGATAGTGTGAGACAATTCACAGAGTGCAAGAGACTCTTGTGAGAAGAGTGCATTGTAATTGTTTCATGATTCCATGGTTAATATAAAATATAAGATATAGGGGTTTTGAGCAGCAAGCTTTCCCTAGGAAATTATTTGTGTTGTGGTTTGATTTGATTCTTTCTTTGCTTCATGTGAGTGGTGAGTGTGTTTAATTTCCGCAATTAATTTGTAGAAGGATTCAATATATAGCTTTAGTAAATTGTTAGATCAGATTGAATCCATTGATATACACATATTTGTGTAATTTCTACAAATTTGGTCCAACCTCTGGTCAAAGTTGGACACCAAGGTCACCAAGTCCACAACTTTCCATCCCCAAACTGATGGCCAAACAGAGGTCGTCAACCGGATGATCATACACATTATTCACATGTACAAATCAAAGCATCCACGCACATGGGATGAGAGCCTCCCCTATGTGCATCATAGCTATAACTGAGCTCTCCACAGCTCAACCGGCCACAGCCCCTTTCAGGTGGGCTTGTTATTACAACCATTATGTCCCATTGATGTAGCCATGCCATTTATGGATACTCAAGACAATTCGGCTCATTTCTAGTCTGAAGTTGACAAGGTGAACAAATTCATTGAGCACATTCAACACATATACCAACAGGTTCATGAAATATTGGACAAATCTAATGCCAAGTACAAGCAGCAACATGATCAACATCGGGTGCCACACAAATTTCAGGTGGGCGACAAACTGTGGCTACATTTGTAGAAGAAGTGCCTCACTATACCCCATTGTAAGCTTCATCTAATCCCATATGGGCCATAAACCATCAACAAGGTTGTAGGGGACAATTCCTTCAAGCTCAATATTCCATCATTCCTTGGTCTGCACCTAGTGTTCAATGTGGACAACCTTTGGCCCTACTTTCCACCTCTACTGGACATATCCAACATTGTAGAACAAATCACACCAATATATTTAAACCCAGACTGCATGGAAAAATCCACCACAGATCGTATGATGGAAATGCAAATCAATAACACGCGCAAGCATAAGATCAAATTGTATCGGGTTATCAAATCTGACCAACTCTTGCACCAAGGCAAGTGGCTCACCAGGGACCAAGTTCAGTAGAAGTTTCCTCATTTCATGGAGGAAATCAACTCAATGGGGAACATTTATTCCTATGGGGGTAGGAATGATCCATGTGGATATTGGTGGCCATCCGCCTATTTCACTTGGGGTCCCACCATTGTTTCTTCCAATTTTTCAATTTCCTTAATTGTAGCATAGTTTACTATGTTTAGCCGTTTTTCGGGTCCTAAACTTCCAGAGCCGTTTTGAGGCCCTAAATGATGTTTTTCGGGAAATATTACTCTAGGAGAATGTGATTTCACAAAAAACGTTGTTTATGGCCTCAAAACAACTCCAAAAGTTTAGGACATGAAAAACTACTAAAAATAGTAAATTGTGCTACAATTAAGGAAACTGAAAAACTAAAAGAAACAATGGTGGGGTCCCAAGTGGAATAGGTGGGTGGCCATCAATACCGACCTAGATCAAAATTAGGGTAGGATAGGATCTGAATTTCAATCTAAGGGAAGTAGTTGAAACAAATTCTAGAAACTCCTAGAAGGTGAAGCTTCCAGAAGCCCGCTCATTCTCCCGAAATTATAGAACCAACGTAGGTGCAAAGGATGGAAACTTGTTGATGACCAACGTTGGCCACAGTGGAACAAGTTATAGGTGAACACACCCCAATAGGCTTGTAAGGAGATTTGGTCCTCAAACTGGCTCATATAGGGAAGTTTAGGGTTGAAATTCTGATGGATGAAAGGTACATGCTTAAGGATTTGCAAGATGATGAAAATGGGAATAGGATTTTGATTGATCGCATTAGGAGGATCACTTTTATTGTATTTCACAAAATGTCCTACAACATAATGGCCCCTAAAGCACAAATTCATAGATGGTGACTGATGACTGCAGTGCTTTACCTTGTGACAAGTAGGGATCAAGGAAAATTGGAGAGCTTCATCTGTTACAACACAATTTGCATGACATATGGATGATGAGGTAGGCATACCCATAATCAGTGCATAAGCTAACATAACACATGTGATGATCAAAAGACACGTCCATAGGTGCAACTAATAGACTCGTGACTGGATGATTGTCTATGTGATCATGACCATCATACATTGTGATCTTTGAATAACTCTTGAAATCACAACCCAGATGGATGAAAATAGATCTGGGTTCTTCTATATCATTCACACAACCAAATAATGAAGGAGTTAAACAATGTGAATAAATGAGCTGGAGTCGAACATGGTAGACATTGTCTTATTACTAGACAATGATGTGAGTCATTAATAGACACGAGAGAAACCACTGAAAATTTTAATGGCTCACAACGTACTATGGTACAATCAGTATGGTGTGAGTAAATGAACTGATGTCGAACACCACACATAGTATTTCAGTCGAAGGCCATTGATGTAAACATGTCACTAAGAATTAGGAAACTTTCCAATGATGTATGCAAGCACCAAGGTACCAAAGGGGTGTTCCTATGTCAACTTCCTAGATGATGTGTTGATTTTGAAAGGAAACAACTCGTCGCAGGAGGGCCTTGATGTATCCCCCTATCAATGACACGAAATGGGTATCATGATTCAGACTGAATTATGAGACTTATGTTGATATGGAAATGGATCAAGAAAGTCATACATGAAATTAAGTATCAAGTGTATTTTAGCAGAGATCAACTGAAGGAATTCTCTTGAACACATAACGACAGTCAATGGAGTTTGCAGCATTGACCAAAAACCAAAATGGAGGCTCTAAAAGTGGTATAATAACCAAAATAAAAGCAGGTTACTCAACCTAATAGCCACGAAGATGAATTGGAAAGTGTCATATTCAAGAGCGTCTCGCTGCCATTTAGCAAGATGGAATTCCATGTTTTCCCAATTTCCCCAACCATATTGGTTAGTAGCTTTTTATTTTTTAACAAGCTTGAGGAGCATAACATATACTTGATTCGTAAGTTCAACCTTCGGATGAATCCCTCCAAGTATATTTAATGAAATCTGAGAAGGAGTGGTTCGGCCTTGTCATGTTTGACAAGTCCATCACTATATGATGTTTTAATGAGTCCAACTAAGGTAAACCTTGACATATTTTTCACGTTTAGAGAGTTTGAAAAAGAGGCAGAAATGAAAACTCCACATGTCTCTTTTCATAGATAGTCTCTTAAGTCCTAAAAGGTAGAAAAAATTACTCAAGAGAACCTCTTAGCGATGTTCGAATAAGGTTTTTCTTTTTCATAGTTAGTCTATTTCAGTCCAGAAAAGGGTTAAACTTATACTGAGTAGACGTCTTTTCATTTACTTTTACGATCTCAAAAGGAAAATTGCTCAACATTATTTTCATATTTTGGGAGTCTGAAAAGAGCTGAAAGAGGACTCTAGTGGGTTCCTTTTTCATTGGTTTAGAGTCTAAAAAGGAGATAAAAGTGTACTCTTTGGTCACAGTAACCTGTTCAAACATAGTGAAAACCTTCTAACAGATGTCGACCTCCTCAAAACACCACAAGAAGGATTAATCATACCTCTTTCATAGTAAAAATGAAGCATATCTAGGTCAAAATGTTAAAAATGAATAAAATAATGAGAAAATGACCATAAATATCCAAAATGACTTTTCATTTTCACCATTTCACATTTCACCTTCAATAGTGAATGTTTGGAGCCCTTTTTCCCTCGATCTTCTATTGGGTGTGGAGCTTGATTATCTTGTTTATTTTGTATCACAGTGTCGGACCCCTATACCTTAATGGGGCGGCAACGCCGCTCATAATTAAACATTGTCTAAGGGGTCAAGGGGGGGCAGCTGCAACTTTATGGAGCCCCCCCTAGCGGGAGGTTTCGGGGGCAGTGCCCCTGAAGCTAAAAACAGATGTAAAATTTCCTTGTAAAAGTATAGTAATTTATAGCCAATCTAGGTCGTTCATTAGGTAGATGATCTGATGGTAGAAGTTATGTTTATTTTAGGGTTTTTTTTTCCCTAGAAGGCAACCCCTCACTTTGTGTGAGGGTATTGTATTGCAGCTATGTATTGTATGTGTATTCTCAGAGCGAGAAACAAAGAGGGAGACTGTGAGAGAGTAGAGGATATTACAATGGATCTATTGTAGGTCTTATCTCCTCTTTTTGCTGGATAATAGAAAGGAAGGACTGGTTGTTCGAGGTGGACGTAGCCCAAACTGGGTGAACCACATATATCTGTGTCTCTATAGTTTTACGTGTTTATTGTGTTTGTGTTTTCGCATATATTTTATGTGTTGCATTGCTCTATAATCTATAATTTTATAACAACTCGTATCAGAGCCGAAGGTCTATTTGGCTGATAAAATCGCAGGAAAAAAGGGTTCCTGGTTCGAGTGGGAGCATTGGTAGAATATGGTAAGTTTAGGGTTGAGAAATTTAACGGCCAAAACATCCCGTTGTGGAAGATGCAGATGGAAGATTATCTGTATCAGAAAGACCTATACCTACCATTAAGTGGAAAAGCAAAGAAGCTAATGACTATGACAAAGACAGAATGGGAGATTCTCGATATAAAGACACTCAGAATAGTACGGTTGTGCCTTGCGGCATTGGTAGCCTTCAATATTTCAATGGAAACAACAATAGAAGGTTTGATTAAGTCATTGGCCAAACTATATGAAAAACCCTCAGCCTCAAACAAGGAATTTCTCCTAAAACATTTATTTAATATGAAGATGTCAGAAGGTGGATCGGTTACAAACCATTTAAATGATTTTAATACAGTTACCATTCAGTTAAGTTTTGTAGGGGTAAACTTTGATGATGAAGTTAGGGCTCTATTATTTTTGTGCTCATTTCCATAAAGTTTGAATGTTTTAGTTATGGCCATTAGTAACTCTATCTCTGGATCTAGTACTTTAAAGTTTGATGATGTTGTCGGTGCTATCCTTAGCAAGGAAATGCGATGGAAAATCTCTGGTGAAACATCGGGTAATGTTTTGAGTGCAGAGTCTAGGGGAAGAAAAATGGAAAGAGGAAAGAGCTCAGCATATCGCAGTAAATCAAGGAAAGGCAGATCCAAGTCCAGATCGGGGATAGTGTGCTAGAAATGTGGAATGAAAGGACACTTGAGGAAAGACTAAAGATCTCGGAAGGGAAAAGAAGGAGACGCACAACAAGAATACAATCATGAAGTAAATGTGACAGGTAATGTGTTACAATATGCTTTGGCTTTTTCTTTAGAAAATGTTACTGATTCCTAGGTGGTAGATTCAGGGACCTCATTCCATGCCACACCTAATAAGAAATATTTTCATGAATATGTTCAAGGAGATTTTGACAAGTTCATTTGGGTGATGATCAACCCTGTAAAATTGTTGGAATGGGTAAAGTCCTTGTAAAACAACAAAATGGAAACCAATGACTATTAAAGGAGGCAGGGCATGTTCCAGTTCTGAAGAAAAATCTGATTTCAATAAGGTAGTTAGGCGGTGAAGGCTATGTGACAACTTTCACAGATAAAACTTGGAAGGTCACCAAAGGAGCCCTGGTAATAGCAAAAGGAGAAAAGGTTGGCACATTGTATTTATGAAATGGTATTTCTGACTCTGTTAATGCTTTAACTTCCAAAGGAGCAGATGCAGCATTATGGCATCATAGGCTCGAACACATGAGTGAGAAGGGGATGAAGATTCTTCACTCATGAAATTTGTTTCTGGGTTTGAATAACATTGATTTGGATTTCTGTGAGAATTGTATTTATGGAAAACATAAGAGAGTTAGATTTCTTAGAGTTGGGAAAGAAAAGAAGAGTGAAAAATTAGAGCTTGTGCATACAGATGTATGGGGACCTGCTCAGGGATCATCTCTCGGTGGCTCTCATTATTATGTTACTTTTATTGATGATGCAACTAGAAAAAATTGGATTTATTGTATTCAGAATAAATTTGATGTATTTGATGCTTTCAAGAAATGGAAATCTTTGGTTGATATTGAGACTGGAAAGAATTTGAAGTGTCTGAGATCAGAAAATGGAGGTGAGTATTCCAACAAATATTTTTATAGGTATCATTCAAAGCATGGAATTCGCAGAGAGAAGATAGTTCCAGGAACACCACAAGAAAATGGTGTGTCAGAAAGGATGAACAAAACAATCATTGAGTGTGTAAGGTGCATAAGATTTCATGCTAGATTGCCTTTACAATTTTTGGCAGATGTTGTAGATAATGTTGTTTATTTAATAAACATAGGGCCTTCAAGATCCTTGGATGGTGGTATTCCAGAGGAGGCATGGATAGGTAAAAAGGTAAACTACTCCTTTTTAAAGTCTTTTGGTTGTGAGGCCTTTGTCCATATTAATAAAGAAAATAGAACAAAGCTTCAGGAAAAATCAAATAAATGTACCTTTACTAGATATGGTGTTAATTATTTTGGTTATTTCTTATATGATTATGAAAATCACAAAATCATTAGGAGCAGAGATGTAATATTCAATGAAAAGGTCTTGTATAAGAATAAATTGTAGGAAAAGAAACAGGAAAAAGAAAACAAAGAATAGATAGTTCTTGATGAGATCACAGAAAAAGTAAAGGTGTCTGCAAACAATAATAATCAACAGCCACAACAACAACAACCACCAAAACAGAAATAGACACCTCAAAAACCTGAAAGTGGTGTCAGAATATCTACCAAGATAAGTAGACCCCCTGGAACGATACTCTCCTTCATTGTGTTATTTATTGTTGACTGATTCTGGTGAACCCGAATATTATGAAGAAGCAATGCAGGTTGAAACCAGGAAGAAGTGGGGCTAGCCATGAAAAAAGAGATGGACTCCTTAATGCATAACCAGATTTGGGACTTAGTCAGGTTGCCTACAGGTAAAAATGCATTGCAGAATATATGGGTTTACAGGCTGAAGGAATAAGAAGGAGGAAAACAGAGGTACAAAGCTAGACTTGTGGTAAAGGGGTTTTCACAAAAGAGAGGTATTGATTTTGATGAAATATTTTCTCTAGTTGTTAAGATGAATTCAATCAAAACTATTTTAAGTCTTGTAGCAGCGGAAGATTTTCATCTTGAACAGTTAGATGTAAAGACAACATTTCTCCATGGAGATTTGGAGGAAGAGAACTATATGCAGCCACCAAAAGGATATGAGGTCAAAGGGAAGTAAAAATTAGTGTGCAGGTTAAAGAATAGCTTGTATGGCTTAAAACAGGCTCCAAGGCAATGGTATCTAAAATTTGACAAGTTTATGTCTGAACAAGGTTATACTAGATGTCACTTTTATCATTGTGTTTATCTAAAAAAAAAATGATGGAAGCTATATTATATTGTTATTGTATATAGATGGCATGCTTGTTGCAAGGTCTAACATGCAAGAAATAAATGTGCTCAAAAGAAAATTGGAAAATTCATTTGCAATGAAGGATTTGGGAGCTGCAAAACAAATCCTTAGTATCAAAATAAATAGAGACAGGGAAAATCGAAAATTAATACTGTCTCATAATGATTACATACAAAAGGTGTTGAAAATATTTAATATGCATAATGCAAAACCAGTTAGTACACCTTTTGCTAGTCATTTAAAACTTAGTAAGGAGATGTGCCCCAAGACCCAAGAAGAAATGGATTATATGTCTAAAGCTCCATATGCATCAGCAGTTGGAAGCTTAATGTATGCAATGGTATGCACAAGGCCTAATATTGCACATGCAGTGGGAGTTGTAAGCAGGTACATGAACAATCCAGGAAAATAACATTGGATGACAGTGAAATCAATTCTCAGATATTTGAGAGGTACCACAAATCAAGCATTATGCTTCGGTGGTTCAAACATTGCTCTATAGGGATATGTTGATGCAGATATGGGAGGTGACAGAGATAGCAGAAGGAGCACTACAGGGTATGTATTTATTTTAGGTGGAACAACTGTCAGTTGGGTTTCAAAAATCCAAAGTGTTGTTGCACTTTCAACAACAGAAGTAGAGTATGTTGCTGCTACAAAGGCTAGTAAAGAAATTATTTGGTTACAAAGGTTTATGGATGAATTGTGTAAGAAGCATGATATGGGCACGTTATACAATGATAGCCAAAGTCCCATTCATCTTGCAAAGAACTCAACATTTCATTCTAAGAATAAACACATTCAACTCAAGTACCATTTCATACGATCAGTGTTGGAAGATGGACAGTTGAAGCTGGAAAATATACACACTAGCCAAAATCCTGCATATATGCTAACAAAATTTGTAACTGGGGAGAAACTGAGAATATGCTCAGTTTCAATTAGTCTTAAAGTATGATGATGAAGATGAGAAACAGCCAGGTCGAAAGTGGAGTCATTTTTCAGCAAGTGAAGCAGCAGTGGAGTTGCTACAATCAGTCTCCAAGTGGGAGATCGTTGGGTGTGGAGCCTGATTATCTTGTTTATTTTGTATCACAGTGTTGGAGGACCCCTGTACCTTAATGGGGTGACAATGTTGCACACAATTAAATGCTACCTGGGGGGTCCGAGGGGGGCGGCTACAAATTTATGGAGCCCCCCCGGTAGGGATTTTCGGGGGAAGCGCACCCATAGCTAAAAACAAATGTAAAATTCCTTGTAAAAGTATAGCAATTTTTAGTCAATCTAGGTCGTTCATTAGGCAGAAGATCTGAAAATAGAACTTATGTTTAGTTTATGGTTTTTTTTCCCTAGAAGGAAACCCCTCACTTTATATGAGGGTATTGTATTACAGCTATGTATTGTATGTGTATTCTCAGAGCGAGAAACAGAGAGGGAGATTATGAGAGAGAACAAAGGATATTACAGTGGATCTGATGTAGGTTGTATCTCCTCATTTTGCTGGATAATAGAAAGCAAGGACTGGATGTTCGGGGTGGACGTATCCCAAACTAGGTGAACCATGTATATCTGTGTCTCTCTGGTTTTATGTGTTTATTGTGTTTGTGTTTCCACATATATTTTATGTGTTGCATTTCTCTGTAATCTATAATTTTATAGCATCATCTACAACTAATTGCGACCACTCCAGGGATTCATTCCAAGTTACTTCAAATCTAGGTAGGAGTTAAGGACTTTCTCTATATTTCCACAGTTCATTTTTGTGCTTTCATGTAAATTTTCAATTTTTTGAGGCCCTTGCAGTTCATAAAAATCCCCCTGGGACTGATGCACCCTATCTGTGTCGAAAATGGCGTTGCACTTAGGAAGTGGAACACTCTGTCTAAGCCTCCTAGGGTGAATTGGGTGCATTTCTCCAAGATTGATCTCAGTTTTGCCTTAACTTTTTTCATGTTTTTTTCATGGGAAAGAGTCTAATGAGTCCTTTGTTGATGTTTCAGTTACCTATTATCATAAAATTCCATTTATCTGGAGAGAAAGAGAGTATGAAGCAAAGATATGGATGCATCAAACAAACTAGTTACTATTCGGGCGCTTAAAAACTGTATGTTTTTGAAATTATTTTGGCTTCCCTGAATGAGGTAGAAAATGGATTTTTTAAAGTACCTTGAGCATTCATGGGATGTTTAATTTCTGACAGGATTTTCAAAGCGAGGTGGCCCATCTCTCTTCTAGGTGGAATAAGTGGTGGTGAGATGGTGAAAGATTACATTACTGCCTATTATAGACCTCGAGTCATTCCTACTAGGGACAGAAATATTAACATAAGGGATGCGACCCAACTACCTTTGAGAATAATCTTATTCATCATAGAAAGATTGGTAGGTAGCTCAACATTGCATGTGGCAAGTAGATCATACATGCAGTATGGGGTAGAATGTATAAATCTGACATTATTAAACTAGAGCAAAGGTGTCTTGGTCAGCTTGAAGGAACACCTTACTAAAGAAAAGGAGGGGAAGTTGAAAAAATTCAGATATGGTGCCATATTGGGATATTTTTCCTTAGATCAGGTACCATTACTGCAGCCTCAACATATTTTTCTCGAGGCCTTCAATCCGAGGGTCCCACGGATGAGGAAGACCACATGGCTAGACATGCAGGTCCATCAGCTATCATCTTTTCACCAGCCTTCTTTGGGTGGTTATGTAGACAGTTCATCATGGTCGATGAGTATCCTTACGTAGGGATGAATTTCACGATGATCTCGAGCTCATTTTTCCTGAGGGCAAGAAATGAGATGTTATGGGTAAGATACTTTAAACTTTAAGTTTTAAGAAATTTTACAATTAATTTTTTGTTTTTCATGTTCCTAAGACTAAAATATTTGATTTTTTCATGCAGACATTGGACCTCTTCCACCAGTGGGTGTTACATGTCCCCGTCGCATATAGAGATAGCCACAGGAGGATGCATTGGGACCAGTACAGGTCATTGCAATGGACGAGATTCACTATGGAATCTTGAGGTAGAGAAGGTCCTACAGGAGGTGGAGCACCACATGGAGGGATTGACCCATGGGGTTGGTGAGACTGTGGTCAATCAGCTTCCATTTAGACTTCAATGACATACTATCGGTGCACCTATAAGTATTGGTCAATTACTACACAAGGTAGCTCGTGCAGTGTCATTCTATCTTGAGCACCACTGATTGTCTACTTAAATGTTTGCATGTAGTTTTTGTATATGGGATATGTAGCTGTATGTGTCTCAGGGCACATATTTTGTAAAACCAAAATTATTATATATATATTCAATGTTTCCTATTTCCTATTCTACTTTCAATATAATGTGATGTGAATTGAAAGTTACTTATATGCGTTTCAAATGTCTATCTAGAAATAAATTATCTAGGGCATCTGGTAATGTGTTTATATTTCTAGAAATGTGTTCATATTTTATGAAATCAAAATGTATTTCCAAAAGATGCACTATCAAAACCATGCGAAGGATAGTGGGATTTCTCCCCAAATAGATATTCGTGAGTTGTAGTACTACAAGCTATGAGTCAAACCTGATGACTATACGACAGATACCATGTTAAATAGAATCAGATAGAAGCTCAACCACTGCGCTATACTCAGCGATGTTGTTAGTAGAGCAGTCAATATAAATCCCTTTCATATTCACTAGCTCATCATTTGGAGAAAAAATGGCCCATGCTATGGATTATAGGTTCCAAATACTACGGTTAGCACCATCGATATAACCAATATACAGTTTGAGAGAGGTTGACATCTGCAGAACAAAATAAATAAGGATCAATAGAAACCATGGGATCATTTGAAACACACGTTGCAAACACACTCAACACACATTTATAGAAAGTATGTACACAATGTACTATGTATGGGATCAAGCATATTATTTTTTGTGATACAACCCATTTCTAGGTTGCGACACTAGTGGAATTCCATCAATATCTACTAAATCATAAGCCCTTTTTTCCAAGACACATTTTACAATGTATCGGTCCATCCACATAAGTTGGAAGTTTCCTAGTCCTAACTTATCGGCCTCATGGCCATTTAAAAGTACCATATTTCCTTCAGATATAGGCTTGAAACTTTTGTCATATTGCACTTTTATGCGTATTTTATTAGCTTCATTGGCCAAATCGGCATTGCGCCGGGTCTCATCTAATCAAGTCAAAAGTGTAAAAAACGCTTCTCTTCTGCAGAGGTCGCGAGGAGAAGTTCGATAGATAGTTTTATCGATGGAATTTCACACTCAATGGAAGGATATCTTCCATACCATAAACCAACTAAAAATTTGTGAATCTAGTAGCAGTCCTTACTGAGGTTTAGTATGCAGAAGAGATAATTAAATGCAAATATTATTTACGGACCCCTATCATGCATTGAAGCATAGTATTAATAACTTTGTTGATAGCTTCAACTTTTCTATTAGTTTGAGGATAATAGGGAGTGGAATTTTCTTGTGAAAGTATCAATTTGGTAGTTAATATAGTCATCATATGATTCTAAAAATGATTCCAGTAATATGTTATTATCGCTTGCGGAACAAAAAAACTAGTGATCATGTGGTTGAAAAATAATTATGCAACCGTTTCATGATTTTTATTTAATGTAGGCATCACTTTGGACCACTTAGTAAAGTAGTCAACAACAAAAATGATATAACCATGCCCCCAGGTCGAATAAGGGTTACATGTCATAAATTATACCCAATTTTTCAAATGGATCAACTATGATAACAGGATGCAGTGGAGCAAGTGGAGCATAGAATTTGTGATCATATATCTAGAAAGCATGACACTTCTCGACTACAGGGATACAGTCGCAAAAAATGGTGGGCCAAAAATAACTACCATGTAAGATATTTTGTGTGGTAGCATAACTAGATAAGTGTCTGCCACATGCTCCTAAATGGAAATCATTCATAACTTTCTCATCCTCCTCAAGGGTGAGGCACCTCCATAAAATCTTATCGATACCATGACATTAAAGGGTGTCGCCGATAATCATATAATTTCAGGACTCGTACTGGATATGTCGTTTCTCAGAGTGAGAGGTATTACGTCGTAAAGTTTGGGTCTGGAGATAAATCAGGAAATCTCCATACTATGGGTCATATGATGATATTATAAACAATGAATCGTAAGGGATGGAATCTTCAGATGTAGATTATGTATCAAGGGAGTGAATATCGCACATTAGTTAGGCTAAAACTAGGGATTTATTTGACTTCAACTTTAATTTCCAGGTCAAATTCTTGCAGAATAACTATCCATTTCGAGTAATTCCCCCCCAAAAATTGGTGTGACATTATAAATGTCATTGAGTTACAATATGAAATGAAAGTACCCTAGGGAAAAATAGATTTTGTTTTATTTTGGTCTGCCAAGAAAATACTGATTTGATTGTAACCCAAGAATCCATACATAAATGAATAAATATCGGAACTAGTGCAATCATCAACAATATGTTCGATTAACAGGGTCGAATAATTTAATTTCCTTTCATACAAGCTCAATTAGCATCCTGATAATTGACGCATACTAGAATCGTGCCATGTTCATTCATGACAGGGAATATGTTTGAAACGCAATCAGTTAATGGAATGAGGTATATAAAACTAGCCCGAAGAATCTTTTCAACTTCATCTTTTATCCCATCAGCCTTCTTTGGATGGACCGGACGGAGGCGTTGCTGGATGGGTTTGGTGTCATGATACATTTGAATTTCGTGCACCAATATGTTCTGGTAATTTCTTCATGTGTCTAGGAAAAGACATCTCTAAAATCACGAAAAAGGGTTCGATAGGTCTCGACTACAGATGAAGAACTAGATGCTCTGATGTAAATATTTTCAACTATTCTTGGTTTAATCAAAATATTGAGAGGAATGGTTTCTTCAATATTTGAGAGGTTCTTTTAGAGTCGATATTATGAACGGAAAAAAAATTCATATAAGATCCGATTAAATTAGGTAGGTAAAAACCACGTATATTATTTCATATTGCATCGGTAAGGGTGGAACGATGATGATGCTCATCCCACGACACGTATTATGACATCATGTCTCCAATATGCTTTTTTAGATTGAGAATATATGTGAGAAAGGATCATAGCCATAATCTAGATATCGATCTACCCAATTGATCCGGATCTTGGGGGGAGGCCCCAAGATCTAAAAAGTTGAAATGGATCTCACAAGATTTGCAAAATTAGAATGCCAGAAAAGAGAGATAGCACAAAGCAAATAAAACCACAAAGAAACTTGTTTTATTAAAACAGAGAATAACTGTAGAAGCTACATTGTGGTGGACAATCTGTCCTTTTACAAAGTGAGGCTTGTTATTTATAGCCTTTTTTTGAGTTACAATACCATGGGTAGATACCATGGGTCAATACCATGGGTGCATATCACTTACAATACCATCGGTAAATTCCATGTGCGAATGAATACCATGGGTCGGTTCCATTTACAATACCATGGGTGGATGCCATTTTCCATTCAGATCATTCGTCCCTCCTTAAGAAGCGATGGTCCTCATTGCATGCATTTTCCTCCTGAGAAGCCTTTGTTGAATATGAAGAGCCACTAAAGAGAAGGGTTTTGTGTAGTTAACCCTTAACCGTGATGAATGAAGATCCGAGGATAGAGATACCTTGTAATGCTTGTGACCAACTGTGATATTGACAGTGTGCGGCCTAGAAAATGGACTTCGATGAAGTGTGGGTTTGTGAATGAACCAAAACCATGACAACCGAAGATCCAAGGATAGATGTACCCTGTAATTCTTTTGACCAACTGTGTTACTAACAGTGTGCGACCTAGAAAATGGACTTCGATGAAAATGATTTTGTGCGGTTGACCCATAACCATTATGTTGATTGTTGATGAAGTAGCAGGTGCCTACATAGCTTGGGGTCGGAGGGCATGACTCCAAATAACCCAAGCCGGATGCTGCTATGCTGAAACTGATGAATGTGAAGCAAGTGCCTACTAAAGCGGGGTGGGAGGGCACGTCTCCAAAGAGAACCCGCTCTGAATGTTGCTCCAGATTTAAAATGAGCATAACTCGGTCAATATAACTAAAAATATTTATTATAACCTATTTTTGGAAATGTAATGATCATTCTACATCTTCTCATGTGTTTGAAACCTGTATTTGGAGAATCTAGACTCTCAGATTCGTGCTGGAACTGTCTCGCGTCACAAAATTTCTCAAAAAATAACTAATTTTAAATCAGCGATAACTCCCTCGTCTGGACTCCGATTCAACCGATTTTTTTTTCAAATCAGGTGATTTTTCAAGGGGAGTGCAGATATGTAACCGTTTTTCTGAATTTTCCCACTTAAAATGGCAAGAAATGAAAGGAGAGCCGCCGTCCATGAATTGTCGCCAGAAAAATTGCTTCAACATTGCTGATTTTGAATCAGCAATATCTCCCTCATCCGAACTCCAATTCGGGCGATTTTTTTTTTGAATTTGAGTATTTTTTCGCAAGAAATCCAAATATAGTATTTTTTTTGTAATTTTTGTTTTACCAAAATTTTAAGATCTGATATGAAAACTCGTTGCCCAAAAAAATTCATGGAGTTTGTTGAAGATTACTGCAAAACATTGAAACTGAAATATGTTTCAAACCCTCATTCCCATGGAGGCGTAACCTAAATCTGATACCATTGATCCGGATCTTGTGGGGAGGCCCCAAGATCTAAAAATTTGAAATGGATCTGACAAGATCTACAAAATTAGAATGCCAGAAAAGAGAGAGAGCACAAAGCAAATAAAACCACAAAGAAACTTGTTTTATTAAAACAAAGAATAATTGTAGAAGCTACATTGTGGTGGACAATCTGTCCTTTTAAAAAGTGAGGCTTGTTATTTATAGCCTTTTTTTGAGTTACAATACCATGGGTAGATACCATAGGTGCATACCATGGGTCAATACCATGGGTGGATACCACTTACAATACCATGGGTAAATTCCATGTGTGGATGAATACCATAGGTCAGTTCCATTTACAATACCATGGGTAAAATACATAGGTGGATGCCATTTTCCATTCGGATCAATTTCGGATCTGCGAATCTGAAAGGTGCCCCTGAACCAAAAAACAAGGGGCAAGGCCAAAGCAGTGTGACTCATAACAACACCACAAATCCAAAGAAGGACACAGGGAAGTGGTGTGAATTTCATAACAGCCCCACTCATAGAAAAAACGAGTGTCGGGCCAAATAGTCATTGGTGGCCGAACTAAAGGCACTTGAATCAGATGCATTTTCTGATCTTGAGTCAGAACCATACAAAGGCAATGACAAAGGGAAGAAGATCATTGATGTGGATCCCAGTGCCATTGTTTCCACCACCAAGATCCAGAGAAAGGATCCATAAAATCCAGAGCACCTCTTCCATTCGCAGATGTGGGTGAAGGGTTCTCCACTGCAATTTATTGTCGATAGCAGAAGCCAAAAGAACCTCATTTCAGCAAAGGTTGTGAAGTGGCTCGGCCTACCACCCATAGAACACCTGTAGCCATATACCATCGGGTGGCTCCACCTAGGGAGAGATCTCTGCATCTTCCAACAGTGTTGCCTTCTATACAATATGAAGCCATTCACGGATGAGTTATTGTGTGATGTTGCTCCTCTTGATGTAGCTGATGTATTATTGGGCCAACCATACTTGTGGAGGCGACATGTTGTGTATGAGTCTAGGCCTCATGCTATTGTTATTACTTTGGGAAATAACTTGTACAGGATACCAAAGGTAGTACCACCTCCTGTCATCTATTTGAATACTGCAAAACAAAGCAGTAAGATTGTTTCCCAAAACAGGAAATTTATTTTCCTTAGAACTCACTCACAGGGAAAGAAGAATATTGTGACCACAATCTCGAAATAGGGATCCCCTGCACGGCTGCAGCAGATGGACAAATTCATGGAGGAATACAAGGACATTTTATCCTCACTCATAGAGGTTCCTCTACGCTGTCAGGACAAGCACTCCATTGATCTGACCCCCAACGCACCGCCACCTGACGTTGCCATACCTCCTGCAAATACACATATAGAATCCACACATGTACTATCTAAGGCTGATAAATAAACCAAATTTACTAAACACATATAGCATGTCTACCCACAGGCCTATGACATCTTCAACAAATCTAATACCTAGTTCAACAGAATTTGCCTCATCTCAGGGAGGATCTCAATGCAATGGGGACCATTGCTTCCTAAGGAGGGAGGAATGATACAATTTGATATCGGTGGCCATCCACCTATTCCATTTGGATCCGCACCATCAATTCTTGCAACTTTTCACATTCAACACCACTTACTATTTTTAGCAGGTTTTCGGGTCCTACACTCCCAAAGCCATTTTGGGCCCTTAATGATCCAGGTGGATATTGGTGGCCACCCACCTATTCCATTTGAACCCCCACCATTAGTTCATTCAGTTTTTAAGTTGTAGCACAACTTACTATTTTTAGCAGTTTTCCGAGTCCTGAACTTCTGGAGCTATTTTGAGGCCCTAAACGACATTTTTTTGGGAAAACTGGGAGCAACATGGGTCCATGGACTGATGTTGCTCACATAGAAATTTTTACTCCTCGGATAGATCTTTCTAACGATTTATTGAGCGCGTCAAATGAAGATCAGGTGCCAAAGTTACGTCCCCGAGAAGTTGAAACACCAATTTACCCAAACGGGACCCACAGGTTTGGTGCTTCATCTCTTAGAGTTATGTTTTTTGACGTTTTAGTTTCTCCATTGTTTCTCAATAATAAATAGGCCCTCGAGCCTCATTGTAACAAATTTTAGAGGTCTTTAGTCGCCACATCTCTTCTCAGAGATTCGCTACTAGCACCCTAGCTATTTTATTTCCATTATGGCTGTAAGCATATTTCTGTTATTTGATATTAATGAAATGAAGCATTATTTCCACTGCATCTCTATCTTTATGGTTATTTTTGTATTCCGTTGCGTTCCTGCATAAATCTAGATCAAAAGTCTCGCTTCTTCTGCTTACATTTTTGCTCGATCTTGGCAGCATAGCGGTATGCCGTGCCAAGTGATGTAATGTAGAGGAACTCCATTTCCTCCTGAATGTGTTTGTGCAGAAACCCATGGTACTTGAGCACCAATTGTCTCTCTGAATATTTAATACCCAACTTTTTGTGCAGGGTATGGAACAGATTCATCAGTTCATGCACATCTTGATCCCTTTGTTGCCGTAGTGTGGTCCATTGGATGTATTTTTCCTCATAGCTCCCCACGGGGTAGTATTGTTCCTTGATGCCATCTCAGAATGAATTCCAAGTGGGTGTGGCTGAGAACGAAGAGGGTTCCCCTTCGTCCTCTTGCTCATAGTAGGTTTCCCACCAGTCTTTGACATGGGGGGCAACTTTGAGGAGTGCAAAAATAATCTTTTCTTAGTCAGAGAAATCATGGACCAAGAAATACCCTTCCAGCAAATTCAACCATCTATCTACGGCGTTTGCATCTCTTTGGCCTTCAAACAAAGGAATGCCAAATTTTACCTGTACCTTGAAGGGAGTGGCACCTCCAGAGTGGCTGTTGGATGCAGATGGTCCGTAGGTGGGAAGTCGTTGAAGGATCTGAGAAAAGCTATCCATCATCCCGTTCCTTTGTTTCTCGAGGGCCTCCTCAAGCAATATTTTGATAGGAGCTCCTGCTCCCTCATCTTTCTTTTCTTTTTCCATGGGAGGTCGTCAGGGTTTGCAAGGTTGATATTTCAAGGGTTCAACTAGATCGAGCCCTAACTCCTTATACCTTGACCGCGTTGGGGACATGCAAAGAAAAAAAAAGAAAGAGTAGACCGCTCTGATACCACTGATCCAAATCTTGGGGAGAGGCCCCAAGATCTAAAAATTTGAAATGGATCTGACACGATCTGCAAAATTGGAATGCCAAAAAAGAGAGAGAGCACAAAGAAAATAAAACCACAAAGAAACTTGTTTTATTAAAATAGAGAATAACTATAGAAGCTATATTGTGGTGGAAAATCTATCCTTTTACAAAGTGAGGCTTGTTATTTATAGCCTTTTTTCGAGTTACAATAGCATGGCTAGATACCATAGGTGCATACCATGGGTCGATACCATGGGTCAATACCATGGGTGGATACCACTTACAATACCATGGGTAAGTTCCATGTGTGGATGAATAACACGGGTGGATGAATACCATGGGTGGATGCCATTTTCCATTCGGATCACTTTTGTAGATTGAGAACATATGTGAGAAAGGATCATAGCCATAATTTAGAGATCGATCTACCCAATTGATCGAAGAGAAATTATGGGTCGCACAAGCCGAGTAGATGGCTTCATAATATTTCTCAACAAGGTTAAGAGATATTTGTTCACCAAAACTTTGGATGTCAGTTTCATTCAGTACAATCCATGGATCGTCTAGAACTATAGATGATGATATCATATTAATATAAGCAACCAAAGGTGAGGATTTGGAAGGGGGAGGAGGGGGAGGGAAAAATTCCCCATGATAAACGAATCGTTCAATAATCCAACTGCAACATGCTGATAGGAATGTAAGGATTCCCCTACAAGGTCGACACTTTCGGTAACATTTGAATCAGAGGCAAATAATTTAAGTTGATCTATGGCTATGATATAGCCTTTATGAGGAAAGGTGATCATATGGAAATAAGTTGAAATGACAGCAGTCATAGCGTAAAACCATGTACTTCCCAGTAGAAGATTATAATCAAGAGGTCCGTTAATATCTTATATTTAAACAGAGACAAACTTCCCCCCAAGTTCCACTTAGAGTAAATTCAAAACACCACAAGGTTTATATGTCCTTTTGTCAAAGGATTTTAATGTGGTGGTTTATTGATTCAATTTACGTGAGCTAATTTCCTTCCAGCAAGACATAGACATGATTCAGGTCAATGCTCGTTCATCCACAATAGAATGATGAATGTTCTTACCATCGATAGTGACCTGTGTTGAGCCCCAAAGATGTCCTTCCCCTTCACCAAATTTCACTTCATTTCCTTTTTCCCTTATCAATTACAGGCTTAAATGGTCAATAGGATTGGTTAAAGACACTTTAAGAATGTATATAATGACTAACTTGCTACACTTTTATGGTTTTGTTGTTGTAGTAATTTTTTACTAGACTTAGCTACAGAATGCAGCCATTCTGTAGCTAGTTGCCGATTCCGCAGCTGTCTTCATGTTCTCACAGGTTCCAGGTGTCATCTCAAAGAAAAATGCATATGGGTGAATTCCAGACTTCATCCACATCATTCCTTGCTCCCTACGAAGTCTGAGCAGAATTCTACAGGTGGTTATGCACGTGGGAAACCAAAACTAAGAGATAGACTTCTAATAGGACAAGGACTGTACAGATGTCTTTAATCACAGTACGAGACCTCCACCAAAGTTCTAATTTGATTTTAGTTGGGAAAGAAATTTATTCCTATTTTATCTCAAGGGAAGTTATGTAATTTTCTTATAAGAATGACTCGGGAGACCGAGAAACAACTAGCTAGATTGATGTTTTGTTGCTAGATCTCAAAAGACCGTAATACTCTGTTTTTGAAATAATTTTCCTTTAATGAAAGAAGCACCGCTTTATTGCAAGATCTGAGGCAATCTTGAGGAGATTTGTATGCTAATCCGGTGGTAGAGGGCCCCTACTGCCCGAGAAGCTTTGTGCACATTGTTTAGATAAGTAACTTTAGCCTTGTTGCATTCCTAGTTTAAGCAATTTTTTGAACTTTGTGTTTTATATTCACTTGCATTGGATGCTACAGTCTAGTCTTGTTCTTACGAATTATTCCAAAATATCACTAATATTGAATGAGATATAACTGTAGTATTTTAGGAATTAGTTGCCTTTTTTCTGAACTTTACGTTTTTGTGTTCAATTACATCAATTGTTACAGCTAGAATTTTTCTTCCGAATTGTTCCAAAATATCATAATACTGAACGAGATAGGGCTGTAATATTTTAGAGATTAGTTGCATTATAGTGTAGTTTTGATACTCTGGAGATTAATGGCACGCTAGTTCATTTTATGACAATGCAAAATATTCATGGGTTGCTAATGAGTTGTACAAGACAGGTCCAGATTTGATCATTAGAAGGTGTGTTCGTGAAGATGAGATGCCTGAGATTCTCAAGGCATGTCATGATGAACTTTGTGGCGGACACTTTGCAGATAAGAGGACAGCCTATAAGATCCTTAATTTAGGATATTATTGGCCATCCTTGTTTAAAGATGCTAAAGAGTATGTCAAAAGGTGTGACAGTTACCAAAGGGTAGGGAAACCCTCTCCTTCAGGTGAGATGCCATTACAACCTCAGGTACACATTGAACCTTTTGAAAAATGGGCTTTGGATTTTGTAGGACCTATTAGTCCTCCATCAAGACAAAAGAAATATATATTAATTTGCACTGATTATGTTACTAAGTGGGTAGAAGCTAAACCATTACTTGTTGCTAATGAATCATCTGTAGTTACTTTTCTTTTTGAGGATATTTTTACTCGTTTTGGTGTCCCAAGGGAAATTGTTACAGATCAAGGAGCTCAATTTACATCAAGGCTAGTGGAGCAAATAATGGAGAAGTACAAAATCAAACATAGAAAATCTACTCCTTATCATCCACAAGTAAATGGTCAAGTGGAATCTACTCATAAGGTCATTGAAGGGCTCCTAACAAAGACTGTCCATTTACATAGAAGAGATTGGGCAGACAGGCTTCCTAAAGCTTTGTGGGCCTATATAACTACATGGAGAAGCACAACAGGCCATACTCCTTATGAAATTGTCTATGGAAAACAAGTTTTTTTTCCCATAGAGTTTCAGATTCAGACTTTTAAAATGGCAGTTCAGCTAGGACTTGATCTAACAAAGGCACAAAAGCACATATTGGAGCAGATTAATGAATTGGATGAGATCAGACAACATGCAGTTCTGAAAACAAGTATAGTCTAACATCAAAGGACTAGATGGCATGATAAGTACATCAAGGAAAAGAAGTTCAAAGAAGGTGATTGGGCTCTCTTGTTTGATTCAAAGTTCAAGGATTTTCAAGGTAAATTCCAAACACATTGGCTTGGGCCATATGAAATTATAAGAATTTTTTACAATGGAGCAATAAAAATCAGGACAATAGATGAAGAGAAGGTCACTTTTCTTGTAAATGGTCATAGATTGAAGTTGTATCATAAGCCACTTTCAAGAGAAGAATTTGTCAAGAGATTCCAGGAAAACAGTGATGTGAATTTAATGAAGAAGAATTTTTCTTCTTCATCAACTTAGTTGAATTTTCTGAATTCAAAAATAAATAAATAAATAAATAAAATAATAAATTATAAACATGAAAACTAATCACTGATTAGCATGTTTATACAGAAAAGATAAATTGAAAATCAGAATCCTTCTGACACTTTAGCTTTTCAAATTTGTTTTTTTCTGCAAGCAGTCATTACAAAATCATAAGTTTCACTCCATTATGTCTCACTTCATTCATATTTCATTCGCTCCATTCATTCATATTTCATTCATTCCATTCATCCATACTTCATTCACTCCATTCCATGGTCTATTTCATTTCCATCTTAGATTTCTAAATTTGATCTCTTTCTGCAGATTAAGTATCACAAATCATGAGTTACAGGCCACTTTTTATGTTTCATTCCATTTCACAATTGTGATTCATTTCATTCCATTACATTTCACTTCACTCCTGATCCATTTCACTCTATTTCATGATCCATTTCATACAAAATTCCATTCCATGTTTCAAAGTTTCTACAGGTACATTCTGCAGCCAGTCAGACATTCTGCAGCCAGCTAGACATTCTGCAGCCAAATATACAGAAGGCATCTATCCAGTAATCATTTGATCAGAAGCAAATTGATCTTGCACACCTATGACAACAAGAAAAATCAAAGGAGTTGTGAAGACTGAAGAATCAATGATTTTCAAAGGAGGACAAAGCATATCAAGACCACAAGAAAAAAATTAAAGGAAAGGCAAAGGTAAAGTTGTAAAATTATTATGATGACAGAATATGAAGTTATAGTATAGTTAGGTCATGTATGATTCAAAAATTTGTTTTAACTATTTGTGTTGATCATGTCTGTTAAACCTATCATAAAAACTTTGGAAAAAATCCCTTCCACTCCACCATTTCAAATCATCATTTAAAACTTAACGGTTAAAGTACTGAAGTGACCTATTCGGTCACGTCACCAGTCGAAGTATTCAGTGATGATTTTGAATTTCTCACGAAATGTTTCCGCAGTCTTTTCTTCCATGATGGCTCCCAAACTCATTAATTTGCGTAAATCACCCTCACCACATCTCACTCATTCTATAACCTCTACATATCATCCTTCCATAGCTAATTCCTACTGCATAAACAGAGAAAGCACCTTTGGGGTAAAAACAACTCTTTAACAACCATTTTCACCGTGGATAGAAGAGCAGTAAATTGAAGGTTGAGAAGAGAAGCCATGGGTCTCATAGTAAGATCCGAACCAGTTGGAACCAAGTACTTAGAGGGTTACCCACAAATTAGAGAAATGCTACAGCAGGCTGGGTGGTTAAAAATTTTGGAAAAATTCAATGGTTTTCATAAAGAGGTAACTAAAACATTTGCACAGTCCTTTAATGGAGCAGAAGTCGAAATAGGGGATGTTAAATTCACTATTACAGAATTTTTTATTGCAGAAGAAGCGAAATTACCCAGGCAAGGAGAACGGTGGTTCAAAAATAGGGAATTTCATAATGAGGCATGGAGGCAAATGCTTAAAACACCAGGTATGGATGTTTCAACTTTTAAGAAGGGTATTCCTAGCTCAGCACTGAAGAATAAATGGCGGAATATGTTGCTCATTTTGCAAAAGTTTATAACTTGTGAGGGAAGGTTTGGTACCCTCTATGTTTATCATATTCGGTTAATGATGCATTTCTTAGATGAAGAAATGAATTTACCCTTTTTCCTACTTCATATTCTGAAGAGAATGGCCTCTAATGTACAAAAGAGGGTTCAATTCCTGGAAACCACTTTGTACCACCACATCCTAGTTAAAATCTTAATTGAACATCATTTGAGAAAAGTGGGAGACAAATGGGATAAGTTTCTAGTGAGGAATCACTTTGAAGAACTCAAGGAACCTCCATCTGAAGGAAAGCTTGTAAGAAGAAGCAGGAGAAGGAAAATTTCCGAAGCTGTTGAAACTAAAACTGGTAAGTCTACACAAGAGGACAGTGAAGAGATAATTTCTGAGAAATTAACTGAAATTAGGAAACAACTTAATAAGGAGAAGATGATAAGAAGGTATGCCAAGGAGAGAGGTGAAGGACCATCTCAACCAAGATGAAGCCATAGACTTAGAGGTATATTGAAGAAAACAGGGGTTAGACAAACGGGAATCATAAACATTGAGGATGAAGAGACACCAACTTCTAGATCACCTAAGCACCAATATGAAGAGGATATTATTGAAGAAACTCTGGAGATAGACCTAGCTCAACAAAAAATTTATAATTATATTGAGACATTAGAGAAGAGAGCCTCAAAAAGTAGAGACAAAACTCCTAGCCCACCAAAATCTGCAATTGATGTACTAAGAAGAGACAAATATGAGTTATAAGTACTCAATAGGCATATCAAGAATGAGAATGACATTTTAAGGGAGCAGGTTAAGCTGAAAAGTGATATGAATACAACTCTCTCCCTGCAAATGGAAAAGTTGTACAAGGCTAATGAGAAATTGAAGAAGAAAAACAAAAAGTTGAGCAGGGCACTTATAAATTTGAGATTCAAGTTGGTCATTAAGAAGCCTAGAAGGCCATTAACTATTAGGCAAAGCAAAAGAAGGAGCCTAGATGTCCTAGCAGAAGTCTCAGAATATATGAGTTGATTGCATGAGGACATGCAAAAACTTTGCAGTGGGGGTATGTTGAGCCCCAAAGATGTCCTTCCCCTTCACCAAATTTCACTTCATTTCCTTTGTCCCTTATCAATTACAAGCTTAAATGGTCAATAGGATTGGTTAAAGACACTTTAAGAATGTATATAATGACTAACTTGCTACACTTTTATGGTTTTGTTGTTGTAGTAATTTTTTACTAGACTTAGCTACAGAATGCAGCCATTCTGTAGTTAGTTGCCGATTCCACAGCTGTCTTCATGTTTTCACAGGTTCCAGGTGTCACCTCAAAGAAAAACACATATGGGTGAATTCCAGACTTCATCCACATCATTCCTTACTCCCTACGAAGTCTGAGCAGAATTCTACAGGTGGTTATCCACGTGGGAAACCAAAACTAAGAGATAGACTTCTAATAGGACAAGGACTGTACAAATGTCTTTAATCACAGTACGAGACCTCCACCAGAGTTCTAATTTGATTTTAGTTGGGAAAGAAATTTATTCCTATTTTATCTCAAGAGCAGTTATGTAATTTTCTTATAAGAATGACTCGGGAGACCGAGAAACATCTAGCTAGATTGATGTTTTGTTGCTAGATCTCAAAAGAAAGTAATACTCTGTTTTTGGAATACTTTCCCTTTAATGAAAGAAGCACCGCTTTATTGCAAGATCTGAGGCAATATTGAGGAGATTTGTATGCTAATCCGTGGTAGAGGGCCCCTACTGCCCGAGAATCTTTTTGCACCTTGTTTAGATAAGTAACTTTAGCCTTGTTGCATTTCTAGTTTAAGCAATTTTCTAAACTTTGTGTTTTATACTCACTTGCATTGGATGCTACAGTCTAGTCCTGTTCTTACGAATTATTCCAAAATATCACTAACATGGAATGAGATATAACTGTAGTATTTTAGGAATTAGTTGCCTTTTTCTGAACTTTACGTTTTTGTGTTCAATTACATCAATTGTTACAGCTAGACTTGTTCTTCCGAATTGTTCCAAAATATCACTAATACTGAACGAGATAGGGCTATAATATTTTAGAGATTAGTTGCATTATAGTGTAGTTGTGATACTCTGGAGATTAATGGCACGCTAGTTCAGTTTCTGTTCACTGTATTTCAAGTTAGATTAATGGCACTCTAGTTCAGATTCTGTTCACTGTACTTCAAGTTAGACTAATGGCACTCTAGTTCAGCTTCTGTTCACTATATTTCAAGTTAGGATAATGGCATTCTAGTATAGTTTTGGTCACTGTATTTGAAGTTTGAATGATTGCATTTTAGTTCAGCTTTATCTATTGTATTTTTAGTTTCATTAGTTAGTTGTATGCTAATTTTGTTCCATTAGACTTCAAGGCCTTCATTATTTACAAACTACTCTTGTTATTAATCTCTTCCAACACATCATCATATGGACAGGAATTAGTGATATCAGTTCAAGGCCTTGACTGTTCTGCAATCTCTTATAATTGTACAAATAGCCTTTTTCCCAAAACTATTCCAAAAGACTTCTAACTTCCGAATAAGTCTTAGTAGTGACAATTTAAGTTGCAGAATGGATTAATTTCAGTGTCATAGGTTAATTTAGAGTAGAGTTCCTCACTGTGTTGCAGACTATCTTTTCCAAATATGTTCCAACAAATTTCTAGCCATGGATAAGATTTTCTCCGTGATCTTGTAGGTGGTTGTTTACTTAGAAGAACCTCATGGCACTAACTTATCCTTTTCTCAAGCTATTCCAACATATTTCTGATGAATGAATTGGACTGAGTTCATGTTGTGAGTTATTTTCTTGTCAAAGTTTTGCATTTTCTAATTGCCATACATAGTTTAGAATAGGTTTTGCTCTGTTTTAATGTGACCAACAACTTCTCTTTTCCAAAACTTAGTTCTTTTCCTCTTAGAATAAAAACACAAAAATAAAAACATTGGAAAAACACTAAACACAACGTAGTGAGAAACAAATACCTAGGCACATATAGTGCACTTCACTTCAACAGTTTACTAGCCCTGGTTGACAATTTATGACCTCAATTTAGGAACACTAAGTTGAGCAGACAACCTGAATCATAAAAGCTAACTAAGATGCAATCCAAGGAGTATATTTTTCAAGAGAGAAAACCATTAGGTTGGAATCCTATCGGTACATACATCCGATAGCCAACAACAAGGACTTCTTTTGGGTGCGGAATGTTTACAACACCTCAAGAGTGGACATGGCTGATGGAGATTGATCCAAGTATTCAACCAAATTTTAATTTTGGGTAGCTCTTGAACAAGGGTTGTATGAAAACTTATGAAGAACACCCTTCGGAGCATACTTAGTCAATTTCGGAGGTGAAAAAGAATCAGATGAGGCTGGTGCCGAACTGGCAGTTTGATCAATAACCGGACCATTCAATGGAATCACATTACCATAGTCTTTGTTCCGAGTGGCCACCAAAACATCAGATATCTTATTTGAGGAGGAAAGAATCAAAACCATGTTAGAGGAAGTGGGGTCTCAGGCAACCATATGAGTCTCCTGATTGGGAAACTGATCAGTCAACACATTGGGAGAAGTGGATGATTTATGAAACTGATTCACTTTAGCGTGGTGTAGATAATCATGAGTAAAGTGATCCTCATTGAAAATCAAACATGGATATCAAGGCTTTCATTTCTCATCAGAAAAAATATTTGTTTGTTTATCTTGTGGTGAGGAGTCTTTATTTTTCTTACTTTACCTTTCTTCTTGCTCCCAGGTTGTTGTTGATATTTTCTTTTATCAATTGAAATGGAATTTATCTTGGAATTAGAAGCTGCAAGAGGGTGGGACTGAGGGTTTTGAGCAGGAGTAACGAGTGCTATACAGAATGGTTCACTTGCTGACTGCAAATTGGAAGAACAATAATGCCATTAGCGGCATGGGATTCTTTTCTAGGTGGAAAAGGAACAATGTTTGAAGGTCACAAAGAATTTGGTATATTATCACAGAGCGTGCCCGATTGAGTCTAAACTAGATTTAAATATTGAGCATGAGCAATGAATTTCTCTTCGGTCATGAATCCACCTTTGGCCACATCTTCTGTTATAAGATATAATAAAGATTTGATGAACCATTACACCATCAACTAATCGGGAACAAAGGTATTGACCAACCGATGACGACGTCTCCACTTATGAATGTGATCTGAAATGTGAGTGGAATCTGATTGTTTGTAGTTATTCAATAGTTATGTTCCAGTTTCATATCTGATGGGAAACTGGAAATGTGTGAGGAAGATGGTGGCTAAAGTATTGAAATTGTGAAACGACGCTCTAGGTAACTCATTATACCGCTTAGTTGCAATACCTTTAAGCGTTCGCTGGAAAAAACGCAGTCAAATAGAATAATAATTAAGGGATTTGGATGAACACCATAGATGATACGTCATAACATGCTTTAATAGGTCTTCTCTAGGATTCCCATTGAAATTTGGGATATCAGATGCCAAATTAGTGGGAATAATCAGCCACCATGGCGAATGAGTGATGGGGTCATTAGTAAGCCAAGTTAAGTCAAGTAATTTGAGAGTCGCCACAAAACAAAATTGTCGATTAAATTATGGAGGAGGGTGAAATGGGTAAGAAGGAATAACCTAAGCAATGGGTTTTTGCATGCTTGGATAAGGAGGGTTATGATAATAAGGAACCTGTTTACCAGGATACGCAATATTTTGGTAATCAACATACAAGTGAGTTTGTTTCCCAGCCCCAGGATGGCGATAAAGTTACTGGAATGGTTGGGTATAGATGTTTTGGCCTTGAAAATAAGCATGATGAGTTCCATATTTTTTCCCGATAGGTCTTTTTACTGCCCCCCTGGTATGTTGGGTTCAATTGAGACTGCACCAAATTTTGAATAATTTGACCTATCGTAACTTCAAGAGCACTTTGCGCAAGTGATTGAGAAGATGAAGCACCTTGTGGAGTTGAAATAAGCGGTGCCTCGGAAGATCCAGATACCATTGGAATAAGTTGTAAAGGATGAATCACATGTATTTGAGATTTTTTAGGTGTTGATGGATAGATAGTAATTTCAATGAGGATAGTGCAACTTGAGGATTCAACATTTGATCCCAAAATGAAATAGGTTGAACGAGGGAAGTAGGTTGCCAAACAATGGAATCCATTCCACAATAAGGCAGACCATAATTAGGCATATTACCATATTGAGGTATACCAACAACAAATTTCCCCCTTGTATAATAAGGAGAAGATGATGGAGGCAACTGTGATCCAAATGGATGGTGCCCAACATAAGGAGAGCTAGTTTGTTGAGGTTATTTTTGTCCACAGTACCATCCTACTACTCTATTGTAGGTGTATCCAAATGAAGAAGAGCAGCCTATGTGGCATTCATAATAGAATTACCAAACATTATTCTTGAATTAAATGACACGGGAGATGTCAAAGGACTGGAGGCCGCACTAGAAAAAGTACCAGATAATGACTGATAACTAGGTGGGATGGACGACCCACCATATAAATGTGTTTATGGTGATGTCATGAACATAGATGAGGAAGCGATACTTGATGTATCAACCATAGTTGTGGATAGGGGTTGGGAGCTCGAATCAGTTTCAAACATGGCTGAAAATCCTAATGATTATTGTTGCCAAAGATCCTCGGGTAAGCCCAAAGAATCAGGTGAAGGATATTGTATCAAAGTTTGAAGAGGCAGAAAAGGCTCGGTTTGATAAAAATGAAATCCTTCCCAATGAATGGGAGAATAAGGACGAGGCCCTTCTTGAGGGATCTCTTCAATACTCAAAATTCCATATGGAAGAGGTTCACCATCAGGCCCAAGATATATTGGTTCTTTCTGAGACAAAGGAATTAAACAGGAAGGTCCCCTTGAATCAGGTGAGGATGGTTGAGGCTCCTTAGGTTCAATGACCACAAGAAACAAAGTGCCTGCCTTAGGAAGGCCAGGTTCAGTGATCTCAGGTAATAAAGTTTCGGGGACTTTTGTTTCAGTTCTTCCAGTGTCACCAATAGGGATTGATGTAATATCATATTCAGAACTGAATGCCAAAGACGATTCTGGAAATTCAGTATCAGGAGGAGCGCCAAAAGTAGTTCCTAAAGTTCCTAATTCGGTAGTTTGTGTTTTTTTATCTTTTGCACGTCAGTTAGGAGTAGCCTTTAGAGGTAAAAGAGGCTTATTTTTCATTCTATCCGAACGACGGGGAAAGGGATTTTGTTCTTCCACGTTGGATAATAAATTTTATTAACACAAAAGCAAATAAATCAAAAGGAGGTTGAAATAGTCATAAAGGATTACCAACCAACCATGAACTGCAATATAAACCTTGGAAAACTGAGGACTTAACATATGGAAACCAATCTCCTCAAATGGTGTGTTCAATGTATCATTGTATACAAGGTTGTAGACTCGGTTACCTATGGATGTATAGCAACCTATTGGGGACTCCCAAAATATACTCGACAGTACATGGAAGTGCAGTCCGTAGTAGTGTTGTTTAATGTGTAACCATTCAATGAGAGTGTTCCCATATACTTTTCATGCGCGGAGACCCATCCAATATACCCGAAGGTACATGGAGAATGATAATATACACTTACATACAAGGAACGAGATTTCACCCCCGGGATGCAATGCTAGAAAACAACGACAAATCCTATGTTTAACGATGTAAGAATACATCTCTAGCCTATACCTATAAATATTTTTGTTAATGTTACAAATGTTCCTTAGGTTGATTCAATAGATTTTACTGTTTATCTTTGATTAAGTTACATTTTTAGGGCTCACCATGAATGTAACCTAAATATCTAAAATGCAAATCTAGCATGACAAAATAAGAGTATTTTCTCTTTCAATGAAAATCTAGCTAGGGAGTGGAAGAAACAATCAAGATGCAGCACATAATATGCAACAAACAAGATGCAATATTCAATATTCCTTTCAATGCAACTATTTCTAATATAATGCACATGAAAAACCCTAAATACCAAATGCAAAAATTTTCTTTTCACCACACTTAATTTTCACAATGAATAAAACTAAGATGAAAATGTTCAATTACTTATTCAATTACACTTTTCATAACGAGGACTCAAACAACAATTCATCCAAGCGATCAACAATCAAACAAGCCAAGTTTTAAAGCGACCAAATGATCAGAACAAAGAAAATTTGAAACCAATTGTTATCAAAGGCAAAAAAACACAAATGCAAACTAAATGGGGATTTTAAAGATACCACAAAACACTGGAGACTCAAGGAAGCTCAGCTGGAAGCAAGCTGATGAATGAGAGGATCCAAAACCAAGTCCAATTTTGTGCAAAAATAGGGACAAAAGTTGGTGCAAAGAGGGCATTGGTGCTTTGCAATGTTGGGACAGAGTGGGCCAGAGTGAGGTGCAACACTCTACTAGAGGCACTGGGGGAACATTGGTCTTGAAAAAGAGGATTCCGGCACAAAAAATTCAAAAAAGGTTGAATGAATGCACTTCATAGGTCTATTCTTGGTTCGATGATGCAACAAAGGTATGTCGAGGAGGTAATCAAGCACAAAGGACAAGGAAAACCACCTAGGGAATACTTTGTTCCCTAGTATGGTCGCCAATTTTTTATATGAGATTTAATATTGCAGACAAAGGTATCTCCCCTAGGTTTGTTGGTCAACCTAGAACAATAAAGAGACAAGGAACCTAATATTTTTACTTAATGTAAATAGATTATGGAGTGACACCTACCTAGAATCTGTCACATGCTTCACTCCTTCTTTAGCTTGGAGACTCCAATTCCAGCTCCAATCACCAAAATTAGATCTTTCACAGTCAGATAAAAACATCCATGAAACTACGAGATGTATGATGTATCATTTAAATACTTTATTCAATAGATCAACATGGTATTCATTATGGGAATTTTGAGGTCTAAAATGGGCCTCCTAATAAAAATGTACAACCAAAATAAATTTTATAAGAATCAATAGGATTCAACATGATGATGTCAACCATGGGGGATGATTTACCATTTTTGGAGTAAAAAAGTTAAAAGAATAAAAAATAATAAAAATAATAAAACTATTTTTTCAACTCGTATTTTCAACTTATCTCCCTAAGTTTTTACTCAAATTTCAAGCGAGAGTACCCGTTGGATGAAAAATTTAATTTCATATCCAAAGAGTACCCATGTTGCATACTTTCGATGAACCCTCCTACATGAAAAAGGAGAAATACATGAAAAAACGAAGTCACATTTTTAATGTATTTATCAATTTTCATGTAGCAGAGTCCATAAAAAGTGTGAAACATGGGTACTCCTTGGATGAGAAATTAAATTATGCATCCAACGAGTGTTTCCGCTCGAAATTTCAGTTAAAACTTAGGGAGATAAGTTGAAAATACGAGTTGAGATTTTTTTTTATTATTTTATTATTTTTCCCCTCTAAAATTTGATGATGTAAACTAATATTATTTTATTATTTCCACTATTATTTTACAATTTCCTTAGGAGGCCCATTTTAAATAACGATATCACATATAGGAAAACAAAGAAATATTTCCATTAATATAAATGAAAGGAGATTACAACCATAAGTGGTAGCCGATCTTCTAGAAGATCTCCTCCAATTTGTTGACTCATCTTTTCCTTGTCAATACATGCACCTCCAGTCACCCTATGCATGAGATGATAACCACTTATTGTAGCAACATAGGTAAATATATAGGAGATAGGTGTAAGTTGAAATTTATTATCCAATTACCATTTTAAGGTTATATCCACATTTGATGGAGGGATAGGATCACAAGATAAGTGGTGAAAAATGAAAAGTATGGTAGGACAAGATCCTAATATCAATCTAAGATAAGTAGTAGAAACAAATTTTGAAAAATCCTAGAAGGTGAAGCTTCTGGAATCTCGCTCATTCTCCCATAATTTTAGAACTAATGTAGGTACAAAGGAGGGCAACCTGTTGGTCACCAACGCTAGCCATAGTGGAGAAATTTGTAGGTGAACGCATCTGAGTAGGATTTCAAGGAGCGTTGGTCCTCAAACTGGATCAGATATGGAAGTTTAGGGTTCGTGCACATCTTGATCGCTTTGTTGCCGCAGCGTGGTCCATTGGATGTATTTGTCCTCATAGCTCCCCATGAGGTAATATTGTTCCTTGATGCCATCTCAGAATGAATTCCGAGTGGGTCTGGCCGAGAACAGAGAGGGTTCCCCTTCGTCCTCTTTCTCACAGTAGGTTTCCGACCAGTCTTTGACATGGGAGGCATCTTTGAGGAGTGAAAAAATAATCCTATCTCGGTCAGAGAAATCATGGATCGAGATATACCCTTCCAGCAAATTCAATCATTTATCTACGGTGTCTACATCTATTTGGCCTTCAAATACAAGAATGTCAAATTTTACCTATACCTTGAAGGGAGTGGGGCCTCCAGAGTGGTTGTTGGATGCAAATGCGCCGTAGGTGGGCAGTCGTTCAAGGATCTGATAAAAGTTATCCATCATCGCGTTCCTTTGTTTCTCAAGGGCCTCCTCGAGTAATATTTTGATAGGATCTCTTGCTCCCTCATCTTTCTTTTCTTCTGCCATGGGAGGTCGTCGGGGTTTGCGAGGCTGATCTTGCAAGGGTTCAACCAGATCGAGCCCTAACTCCTTATACTCTGACCGCATTGGGGACATGAAAATAAAAACAAAGAAAGAGCAGACGGCTCTGATACCACTGATCCGGATCTTGGGGGGAGGCCCCAAGATCTAAAAATTTGAAATGGATCTGAAAAGATCTGCAAAATTGGAATGCCAGAAAAGAGAGAGAGCACAAAGCAAATAAAACCACAAAGAAACTTGTTTTATTAAAACAGAGAATAACTGTAGAAGCCAAGTTGTGGTGGACAATCGGTCCTTTTACAAAGTGAGGCTTGTTATTTATAGCCTTTTATTTGAGTTACAATAGCATGGCTAGATACCATAGGTGGATACGATGGGTCAATACCATGGGTGGATACCACTTACAATACCATGGGTAAATTCCATGTGTGGATGAATAACATGGGTGGATGAATACCATGGGTGGATGCCATTTTCCATTTGGATCACATTTGTAGATTGAGAACATATGTGAGAAAGGATCATAGCCATAATTTAGAGATCAATCTACCCAATTGATCGAAGAGAAATTATGGGTCGCACAAGCCGAGTAGATGGCTTCGTAATCTTGCTCAACAAGGTTAAGCGATATTTGGTCACCAAAACTTTGGATGTCAGTTTCATCTGGTACAATCCATGGATCGTCTGGAACTATAGATGATGATATCATATTAATATAAGCAACCAAAGGTGGGGATTTGGAAGGGGGAGGAGTGGGGAGGGAAAAAGTCCCCATGATAAACGAATCCTTCAATAATCCAACTGCAACATGCTGATAGGAATGTAAGGATTCCCCTACAAGACAGACACTTTTGGTAACATTTGAATCAGAGGCAAAGAATTTTAGTTGATCTATGGCTATGATATAGCCTTTATGAGGAAATGTAATCATCTGGAAGTAAGTTTAAATGACAACAGTCATAGCGTAAAACCATGTACTTCCCAGTAGAAGATTATAATCAAGAGGTTCGTTAATAGATTATATTTAAACAGAGACAAATTTTCCCCCAAGTTCCACTTAGAGTAAATTCAAAACCCCACAAGGTTTATATGTCCTTTTATCAAAGAATTTTAATGTGGTGGTTTATTGATTCAATTTTGGTGAGCTAATTTCCTTCCAACAAGACATAGACATGATACAGGTCAATGCTCCTTCATCCACAATAGAATGATGAATGTTATTACCATCAATAGTGACCTGAATCATAAAAGCTAACTGAGATGGAAGCCAAGGAGTATATTTTTCATGAGATAAAACCATTAGTTTGGAATCATATGGGTCCATACATCCGATAGCCAACAACAAAGACTTCTTTTGTGTGGGGAATGTTTGCAACACCTCAAGAGTGGACATGGCTGATGGAGATTGAGCCAAGTATTCAACCAAATTCTAATTTTGGGCAACTCTTGAACAAGGGTTGTAAGAAAACTTATGAATAACACCCTTCGGAGGATTTCTAGTCAATTTCAAAGGTGAAAAAGAATCAGATGAGGCTGGTTCCAAACTGGCAGGTTGATCAATAACCAGACAATTCGATGGGATCACATTACCATAGTATTTGTTCCGAGTGGCCACCAAAACATCAGATATCTTCTTTGAGGAGGAAAGAATCAAAACCATGTTAGAGGAAGGGGGGTCTCAGGCAACCATATGAGTCTCCTGATTGGGAAACAGATTAGTCAACACATCGGGAGAAGTGGATGATTTAAGAAATTGATTCACTTTAGCATGGTGTAGATAATCATGAGTAAAGTGATCCTCCTTGCAAATCAAACATGGATATCAAGGCTTTCGTTTCTCATCAGAAAACAGAATTGTTTGTTTATCTTGTGGTGAGAAGTCTTTATTTTTCTTACGTTTACCTTTCTTCTTGCTCCCATGTTGTTGTTGATATTTTATTTTATCAGATGAAATGGAATTTATCTCAGAAGTAGAAGCTGCAAGTGGGTGGGATTGAGGGTTTTGAGCAGGAGAAAAAAGTGCTATACCGAATGGTTTATTCGCTGACTGCAAACTGGAAGAACAATAATTCCATCAGCGGCATGGGATTCTTTTCCAGATGGAAGAGGAATAATGTTTGAAAAAGAATAAGGTATATTATCATAGAGCATGCCCGATTGGGTGTAAATTGGGTCTAAATATTGAGCATGGGCAATGACTTGCTCTTCGTTCATGAATCCACCTTTGGCCACATCTTCTGTTATAAGAGATAATAGAGATTTGATGAACCATTCCACCAACAACTAATCGGGAGCAAAGGTATTGACCAACCGATGATGACGCCTCCACTTATGAATGTGATCTAAAATGTGAGCGGAATCTGATTGTTTGTAGTTAGTTAATAGTTATGTTTCAGTTTCTTATCTGATGGGAAACTAGAAATGTCTGAGGAAGGTGGTGGCTAAAGTACTGAAATCGTGAAATGACGTTCTAGGTAACTCATTATACCATTTAGTTGCAATACCTTTAAGCGTTCACTAGAAAAGACGCAATGAAATAGAATAATAATTAAGGTATTTGGATGAACACCATATATGATACATAAAAACATGCGTTAACAGGTCTTCTCTAGGATTCCCATTGAAATTTGGGATATCAGATGCCAACTTAGTGGGAATAATCGGCCACCATGGAAAATGAGAGAAGGGGTCGTTAGTAATCGAAGTTAAGTCAAGTAATTTGAGAGTAGCCACAAAACAAAATTGTCGATTAAATTATGGAGGAGGTTGAAATGGGTAAGAAGGAATAGCCTAAGCAATGGGTTTTTGCATGCCTGGATAAGGAGGGTTATGATAATAAGGAACCTGTTTACCAGGATATGCAAGATTCTGGTAACCAACATACAAGTGAGTTTGTTGCCCAGCCCCAAGATGGCAATAAAGTTACTGGAATGGTTGGGTATGGATTTGTTGGCCTTGAAAATATGCGTGATGAGTTCCATATTGTTGCCCAATATTTTTTTTTACTGCCCCCTGGTATGTTGGGTTCAGTTGAGACTACACCAAATTTTGAAGAATTTGACCTATCATAACTTCAGGAGCACTTTGCACAAGTGATTGAGAAGATGAAGTGCCTTATGGAGTTGGACTAAGCGGTGCCTGGGAAGATTCAGATACCGTTGGAATAAGTTGTAAAGGTTGAATCGCATGTATTTGATCTTTTTGAGGTGTTGATGGATATATAGTAATTTCAATGAGGATAGTGCAACTTGAGGATTCAACAATCGATCCCAAAATGAACCAGGTTGAATGGGGGAAGTAGGTTGCCAAAGAATGGAATCCATTCCATAACAAGGTAGGCCATAATTATGCATATTACCATATTGAGGTATACCAACAACAGTTTTCCCCTTGTATAATAAGGAGAAGATGATGGAGGCAACTGTGATCCAAATGGATGGTGCCCAACATAAGGAGAGCTAGTTTTTTTAGGGTAGTTTTTTCCACTGTACCATCCTACTACTCTATTGTAGGTGTAGCCAGATGAAGAAGAGTAGCTTATGTGGCATTCATAATAGAATTACTAGATATTATTCCTGAATTAAATGATACGGGGGATGTCGAAGGACTGGAAGCCGCACTAGAACAAGTACCAGATAAAGACTGATAACTAGGTGGGATGGATAGCTGACCATACAAATGATTTTATGGTGATGTCACGAACATAGATGAGGAAGTGATACTTGATGTATCAACCATAGTTGTGGATAGGGGTTGGGAGCTCGAGTCAGCTCCAAGCATGGATGAAAATCCCAATGAATATTGTTGCCAAAGATCCTCGAGTAAACCCAAAGAATCAGGTGAAGGATATTGTATCAAAGTTTGAAGAGGCAGAAAAGGCTCGGTTTGATAAAAATGAAATCCTTCCCAATGAATGGGAGAATAAGGACGAGGCTCTTCTTGAGGGATCTCTTCAACACTCAAAATTCCATATGGAAGAGGTTCACCATCAGGCCCAAGATATATTGGTTCTTTCTGAGACAAAGGAATTAAGGAGGAATGTCTCCCTGAATCAGGTGAGGATGGATGAGGCTCAGGTTCAATGACCTTAAGAAACAAAGTGCCTAACTTAGGAAGGTCAGGTTCAGTGATCTCAGGTAATAAAGTTTCATGGACTTTTGTTTCAGTTGTTTCAGTGTCGCCAACAAGGATTTATGTAATATCAGGTTCATAACTCAATGCAAAAGACGATTCTGGAAATTCAGTATCAGGAGGAGCGCCAAAAGTAGTGCCTAAATTTCTTAATTTAGAAGTTTGTGTTTTTTTATCTTTTGCACATCGGTTAGGAGTAGCCTTTAGAGGTGAAAGAGGCTTATTTTTCTTTCTATGCGAACGACGAGGAAAGGGATTTTTTCCTTCCACTTTGGATAATAAATTTTATTAACACAAAAGGAAATAAATCAAAAGGAGGTTAATATAGGCATAAAGGATTACCAACCAACCATGAACTGCAATACACACCTTGGAAAACAAAAGAATTAACATATGGAAAACAATATCCTCGAATGTTGTGTTCAGTGTATCATGGTGTACAAGGTTGTAGACTCGGTTACCTATGGATGTATAGCAACCTATTGGGGACTACCAAAATATACTCGACAGTACATGGAAGTGCAGTCCGTAGTAGTGTTGTTTAATGTGTAACCATTCAATGAGAGTGATCCCATATAATTTTCATGCGTGGAGACCCATCTAATATACCCGAAGGTACATGGAGAATGATAATATACACTTACATACAAGGAACGAGATTTCACCCCCGGGATGCAATGCTATAAAACAATCACAACTCTTACGTTTAAAAATGTAAGAATACGTCTCTAGCCTAGACCCATAAATGTTTTTGTTAATGTTACAAATGTTCCTTATGTTGATTCAATAGATTTTACTGTTTATCTTTGATTAAGTTACATTTTTAGGGCTCACCATGAATGTAAGCTGAATATCATAAAATTCAAATCTAGCATGAGAAAATAAGAGTATTTTCTCTTTCAATGAAAAGATAGCTAGGGAATGGAAGAAAAAATCAAGATGCAACACATAATATGCAACAAACAAGATGCAATATGAAATATTCCTTTCAATGCATCTATTTCTAATCTAATGCACAAGAAAAACCATAAATTCCAAATGCAAAAATTTTGTTTTCACCACACTTAATTTTCACAATGAATAAAACTAAGATGAAAATGTTTAATTACTTATTCAATTACGCTTTTCATCATGAGGACTCAAACAACAATTCATCCAAGCGATCAACAATAAAAAAAGCCAAGTTTTCAAGTGACCAAATGATAAGAACAAAGAAAATTTGAAACCAATTCTTATCAAAGGCAAAGAAACACAAATGTAAACTGAATGGGGGTTTTAAAGATACCAAAAAACACTGAAGACTCAAGGAAGCTCAGCTAGAAGCAAGCTGAGGAATGAGAGGATCCAAAACCAAGTCCAATTTTGTGCAAAAATAGGGACAAACGTTGGTGTAAAGAGGGCATTGGTACTTTGCAACGCTGGGACAGAGTGGGCCAGAGTGAGGTACAACACTCTGCTAAAGGCACTGGGGGAACACTGGGCTTGAAAAAAAGGTTTCTGGCACAAAAATTTCAAAAAAGGTTGAATGAAGGCACTTCATAGGTCTGTGCTTGGTTGGATGATGCAACAAAGGTATGTCGAAGAGGTAATAAAGCACAAAGGACAAGGAAAACCACCAAGGGAATAATTTTTTCCCCAGCATGGTCGCCAATTTGTTATACGAGATTTAATATTATAGACAAAGGCATATCCCCTAGGTTTGTTGGTCAACCTAGAACAACAGAGAGACAAGGAACCTAATATTTTTACTTAAAGTAAATAGATTATGGAGTGACACCTACCTGGAATTTGTCACATGCTTCACTCCTTCTTTATCTTGGAGACTCCAATTCTAGCTCCAATCACCAAAATTAGATCTTTCACAGTCAGATAACAACATCCATGAAACTATGAGATGTATGCAGGATCGTTTAAATATTTTATTCAATAGATAAACATGGTATTCATTAGGGGAATTTTGAGGTCTAAAATGGGCCTCCTAGGAAAAATGTACAACCAAAATAAACTTTATAAGAATCAATAGGATTCAAGATGACGATGTCAACGATGGGGGATGATTTACCATTTTTGGAGTTAAAAATTTAAAAGAATAAAAAATAATAAAACTAATTTTTCAACTCATATTTTCAACTTATCTCCCTAATTTTTTACTCAAATTTTGAGTGAGAGTACCCGTTGGATGAAAAATTTAATTTCATATCCAAAGAGTACCCATGTTGCATACTTTCGATGAACCCTCCTACATGAAAAAGGAGAAATACATGAAAAAACGAAGTCACATTTTTCATGTATTTATCAATTTTCATGTAGCAGAGTCCATCAAAAGTGTGCAACATGGGTACTCCTTGGATGAGAAATTAAATTATGCATCCAATGAGTGTTTCCACTCGAAATTTGAGTTAAAACTTAGGGAGATAAGTTGAAATACGAGTTGAAAAATAGTTTTATTATTTTATTATTTTTCCCCTCTAAAATTTGATGATGTAATCTAATATTATTTTATTATTTTCACTATTATTTTACAATTTCCTTAGGAGGCCCATTTTAAATAACGATATCACATATAGGAAAACAAAGTAATCTTTCCATTAATATAAATGTAAGGAGATTACAATCATAAGTGGCAGTCGATCTTCTAGAAGATCTCCTCCAATTTGTTGACTCATCTTTTCCTTGTCAAAATATGCACCTCCAGTCACCCTATGCATGAGATGATAACCACTTACTGTAGAAACATAGGTGCAGAATCACTCTCCAAAGCCAACCATTACCTCTATCATATGAGAGGGTAAATATATAGGAGATAGGTGTAAGTTGGGATTTATTATCCAATTACCATTTTAAGGATATATCCACATTTGATGGAGGGATAGGATCAAAGGATAAGTGGTGAAAAATGAAAATTATGGTAGGATAGGATCCTAATATCAATCTAAGATAAGTAGTAGAAACAAATTTTGAAAAATCCTAGAAGGTGAAGCTTCTGGAATCCCGCTCATTCTCCCATAATTTTAGAACTAGCGTAGGTACAAAGGAGGGAAACCTATTGGTCACCAACGCTGGCCATAGTGGAGAAATTTGTAGGTGAACGCACCTGAGTAGGATTTCAGGGAGCGTTGGTCCTCAAACTGGATCAGATATGGAAGTTTAGGGTTCGTGCACATCTTGATCCCTTTGTTGCCGCAGCGTGGTCCATTAGATGTATTTGTCCTCATAGCTCCCCACGGGGTAATATTGTTCCTTGATGCCGTCTCAGAATAAATTATAAGTGGGTGTGGCCAAGAACGGAGAGGGTTCCCCTTCGTCCTCTTGCTCACAATATGTTTCCCACCAGTCTTTGACATGGGGGGCATCTTTGAGGAGTGCAAAAATAATCTTTTCTCGGTCAGAGAAATCATGGACGGAGATATACCCTTCCAGCAAATTCAACCATTTATCTACGACGTCTGCATCTATTTGGCCTTCAAATACAGGAATGTCAAATTTTACCTATACCTTGAAGGGAGTGTTGCCTCCAGAGTGGTTGTTGGATGCAGATGCGATGTAGGTGGGCAGTCGTTGAAGGATCTGAGAAAAGTTATCCATCATCGCGTTCCTTTGTTTCTCAAGGGCCTCCTCAAGTAATATTTTGATAGGATCTCCTACTCCCTCGTCTTTATTTTATTCTACCATGGGAGGTCGTCATGGTTTGTGAGGTTGATCTTGCAAGGGTTCAACCAGATAGAGCCCTAACTCCTTATGCCCTGACCGTGTTGGGGACATGCAAAGAAAAACAAAGAAAGAGCAGACTGCTCTGATAGCACTGATCTGGATCTTGGGGGGAGGCCCCAAGATCTAAAAAGTTGAAATGGATCTGACAAGATCTACAAAATTGGAATGCTAGAAAAGAGAGAGAGCATAAAGAAAATAAAACCACAAAGATTTTTTTTTTATTAAAACAGAGAATAACTGTAGAAGCTACATTGTGGTGGACAATTTTTCCTTTTACAAAGTGAGGCTTGTTATTTATAGCCTTTTTTTGAGTTACAATAGCATGGCTAGATACCATAGGTGGATACCATGGGTCGATACCATGGGTCAATACCATGGGTGGATACCACTTACAATACCATGGGTAAATTCCATGTGTGGATGGATAACATGGGTGGATGAATACCATGGGTGGATGCCATTTTCCATTTGGATCACTTTTGTAGATTGAGAACATATGTGAGAAAGGATCATAGCCATAATTTAGAGATCGATCTACCCAATTTATCGAAGAGAAATTATGGATCGCACAAGCTGAGTAGATGGCTTCGTAATCTTGCTCAACAAGGTTAAGCGATTACTGGTCACCAAAATTTTGGATGTCAGTTTCATCTGGTACAATCCATGGATCATCTAGAAATGTAGATGATGATATCATATTAATATAAGCAACCAAAGGTGGGGATTTGGAAGGGGGAGGAGTGGGGAGGGAAAAAGTCCCCATGATAAACGAATCCTTCATTAATCCAACTGCAACATGCTGATAGGAATGTAAGGATTCCCCTACAAGACGGAAACTTTTGGTAACATTTGAATCAAAGGCAAAGAATTTTAGTTGATCTATGGCTATGATATAGCCTTCATGAGGAAAGGTAATCATCTGGAAGTAATTTTAAATGAAAACAGTCATAGCGTAAAACCATGTACTTCCCAGTAGAAGATTATAATCAAGAGGTTTGTTAATAGCTTATATTTAAACAGAGACAAATTTTACCCCAAGTTCCACTTAGATTAAATTCAAAACCGCAGAAGGTTTATATGTCCTTTTGTCAAAGGCTTTTAATGTGCTGGTTTATTGATTCAATTTAGGTGAACCAATTTCCTTCCAGCAAGACATAGACATGATGCAGGTCAATGCTCCTTCATCCACAATAGAACGATGAATGTTATTAACATCAATAGTGACCTGAATCATAAAAGCTAACTGACATGGAAGCCAAGGAGTATATTTTTAATGAGTGAAAACCGTTAGTTTTGGAATCATATGGGTCCATACATCTGATAGCCAACAACAAGGGCTTCTTTTGTGTGGGGAATGTTTGCAACGCCTCAAGAGTGGACATGGTTGATGGAGATTGAGCCAAGTATTCAACCAAATTCTAATTTTGGGCAACCCTTGAACAATAATTGTAAGAAAACTTATGAATAACACCCTTCGGAGGATTTCTAGTCAATTTCAAAGGTGAAAAAGAATCAGATGAGATTGGTTCCAAACTGGCAGGTTGATCGATAACCGGACCATTCGATGGAATCAAATTACCATAGTCTTTGTTTCGAGTGGCCACCAAAACATCAGATATCATCTTTGAGGAGGAAAGAATCAAAACCATGTTAGAGGAAGTGGGGTCTCAGGCAACCATATGAGTGTCCTGATTGGGAAACAGATTAGTCAACACATCGGGAGAAGTGGATGATTTAAGAAATTGATTCACTTTAACATGGTGCAGATAATCATGAGTAAAGTGATCCTCGTTGCAAATCAAACATGGATATCAAGGCTTTCGTTTCTCATCAGAAAACAGATTGGTTTGTTTATCTTGTGGTGAGAAGTCTTTATTTTTCTTACCTTTACCTTTCTTCTTGCTCCCAGGTTGTTGTTGATATTTTCTTTTATCAAATGAAATGGAATTTATCTCGGAATTAGAAGCAGCAAGTGAGTGGGATTGAGGGTTTTGAGCAGGAGCAAGGAGTTCTATACCAAATGGTTTACTAGCTGACTGCAAGGTGGAAGAATAATAATGCCATCAGCGGCATGGGATTCTTTTCCAGGTGGAAGAGGAATAATGTTTGAAGGTCACAAAGAATAAGGTATATTATCATAGAACGTGTCCATTTGGGTGTAAAATGGATCTAAATATTGAGCATGGGAAAGGACTTGCTCTTCGGTCATGAATCCACCTTTGGCCACATCTTCTGTTATAAGAGATAATAGATATTTGATGAACCATTTCACCAACAACTAATCGGGAACAAAGGTATTGACCAACTGATGATGACGTCTCCACTTATGAATGTGATCTGAAATGTGAGTGGAATCTGATTGTTTGTAGTTATTCAATAGTTATGTTCCAGTTTCGTATCTGATTGGAAACTGGAAATTTGTGAGGAAGGTGGTGGCTAAAGTACTGAAATCGTGAAACAACGCTCTAGGTAACTCATTATACCATTTAGTTTCAATACCTTAAAGCATGCACTGGAAAAGACGCAGTGAAATAGAATAATAATTAAGGGATTTGGATGAACACCATAGATGATACGTCATAACATGCGTTAACAGGTCTTCTCTAGGATTACCATTGAAATTTGGAATATCAGATGCCAACTTAGTGGGAATAACCGGCCACCATGGCGAATGAGTGATGGGGTAGTTAGTAAGCCAAGTTAAGTCAAGTAATTTGAGAGTAGCCACAAAACAAAACTGTCGATTAAATTATGGAGGAGGGTGAACTGGGTAAGAAGGAATAGCCTAAGCAATGGGTTTTTGCATGCCTGGATAAGGAGGGTTATGATAATAAGGAACCTGTTTACCAGGATATGCAAGATTCAGGTAACCAACATACAAGTGAGTTTGTTGCCCAACCCCAAGATGGCGATAAAGTTACTGGAATTGTTGGGTATGGATTTTTTGGCCTTGAAAATATGCGTGATGAGTTCCATATTTTTGCCCAATAGTTTTTTTTACTACCCCCTGGTATGTTGGGTTCAGTTGAGACTACACCAAATTTTTGAAGAATTTGACCTAGCGTAACTTCATGAGCACTTTGCACAATCGATTGAGAAGATGAAGCACCTTGTGGAGTTGGAATAAGTGGTGTCTCGGAAGATCCATATGCCATTGGAATAAATTGTAAAGGTTGAATCACATGTATTTGAGCTTTTTGATGTGTTGATGGATAGATAGTAATTTCAATGAGGATAGTGCAACTTGAGGATTCAGCAATCGGTCCCAAAATGAACCAAGTTGAACAGGGGAAGTAGGTTACCAAACAATGGAATCCATTCCACAATAAGGTAGACCATAATTGGGCATATTACCATATTGAGGTATACCAACAACAGGTTTCCCCTTTTATAATAAGGAGAAGATGATGGAGGCAACTGTGATCCAAATAGATGGTGCCCAACATAAGGAGAGCTAGTTTGTTGAGGGTAGTTTTTTACAATGTACCATCCTGCTACTCTATTGTAGGTGTATCAAGATGAAGAAGAGTAGCCTATGTGGCATTCATAATAGAATTACTAGATATTATTCTTGAATTAAATGATACGAGGGATGTCGAAGGAATGGAAGCCGCACTAGAAAAAGTACCAGATAATGACTGATAACTAGGTGGGATGGACGGCCCACCATACAAATGAGTTTATGGTGATGTCACGAACATAGATGAGGAAGCGATACTTGATGTATCAACTATAGTTGTGGATAGGGGTTGGGATCTTGAATTAGATCCAAACATGGTTGAAAATCCCAATGAATATTGTTGCCAAAGATCCTTGGGTAAGCCCAAAGAATCAGGTGAAGGATATTGTATCAAAGTTTGAACAGGAGGAAAAGGCTCAGTTTGATAAAAATTAAATCCTTCCCAATGAATGGGAGAATAAGGATGAGGCTCTTCTTGAGTGATCTCTTCAATACTCAAAATTTCATATGGAAGAGGTTCACCGTCAGGCCTAATATATATTGGTTCTTTCTGAGACAAAGGAATTATAGAGGAAGGTCCCCCTGAATCAGGTGAGGATGGATGAGGCTCCTTAGGTTCAGTGAGCTCAAGAAACAAAGTGCCTGACTTAGGAAGGTCAGGTTTAATGATCTCAGGTAATAAAGTTTCGGGGACTTCTATTTCAGTTTTTTCAGTGTCACCAACAGGGATTTATGTAATATCGGGTTCATAACTCAATGCAAAAGACGATTCTGGAAATTCAGTATCAGGAGGAGTGCCAAAAGTAGTGCCTAAAGTTCTTAATTCGGTAGTCTTTGTTTTTTTATCTTTTGCACGTCGGTTAGGAGTAGCCTTTAGAGGTAAAAGAGGCTTATTTTTCTTTCTATGCGAACGACAGGGAAAGGGATTTTGTCCTTCCACGTTGGATAATAAATTTTATTAACACAAAAGGAAATAAATCAAAAGGAGGTTAATATAGGCATAAAGGATTACCGACCAACCATGAACTGCAATAAACACCTTGGAAAACCAAGGACTTAACATATGGAAAACAATCTCCTCAAATTTTGTGTTCAGTGTATCATGGTATACAAGGTTGTAGATTCGGTTACCTATGGATGTATAGCAACCTATTGGGGACTCCCAAAATATACTCGACAGTACATGGAAGTGCAGTCCATAGTAGTGTTGTTTAATGTGTAACCATTCAATCAGAGTGTTCCCATATACTTTTCATGCGTGGAGACCCATCCAATATACCCAAAGGTACATGGAGAATGATAATATACACTTACATACAAGGAACGAGATTTCACCCCCGGGATGCAATGCTAGAAAACAACGACAACTCCTACGTTTAACGATGTAAGAATATGTCTCTAGCCTAGACCTATAAATTTTTTTTTTAATGTTAAAAATGTTCCTTAGGTTGATTCAATAGATTTTACTATTTATATTTGATTAAGTTACATTTTTAGGGCTCACCATGAATGTAACCTGAATATCATAAAATTCAAATCTAGCATAAGAAAATAAGAGTATTTTCTCTTTCAATGAAAGTCTAGCTAGGGAATGGAAGAAAAAATCAAGATGCATCACATAATATGCAACAAACAAGATTCAATATGCAATATTCCTTTCAATGCAACTATTCCTAATCTAATGCACATGAAAAACCCTAAATGCCAAATGATAAAATTTTCTTTTCACCACACTTAATTTTCACAATGAATAAAACTAAGATGAAAATGTTCAATTACTTATTCAATTACACCTTTCATAACGAGGACTCAAACAAAAATTCACCCAAGTGATCAACAATCAAACAAGCCAAGTTTTCAAGCGACCAAATGATAAGAACAAAGAAAATTTGAAACCAATTCTTATCAAAGGCAAAAAAACACAAATGCAAACTGAATGGGGGTTTTAAAGATACCACAAAACACTGGAGACTCAAGGAAGCTCAGCTGGAAGCAAGATGATGAATGAGTGGATCCAAAACCATGGCCAATTTTGTGCAACAATAGGGACAAATGTTGGTGCAAAGAGGGCATTGGTGCTTTGCAACGCTAGGACATAGTGGGCCAGAGTGAGGTGCAACACTCTACTAGAGGCACTGGGGGAACATTGGGCTTGAAAGAGAGGTTTCTGGCACAAAAATTTCAAAAAAGGTTGAATTAAGGCACTTCATAGGTCTGTTCTTAGTTGGATGATGCAACAAAGGTATGTCGAGGAGGTAATCAAGCACAAAGGACAAGGAAAACCACCAAGCGAATACTTTGTTCCCTAGTATGGTTACCAACTTGTTATACGAGATTTAATATTGCAGACAAAGGTATCTCCCCTAGGTTTGTTGGTCAACCTAGAACAACACAGAGACAAGGAACCTAATATATTTACTTAAAGTAAATAGATTATGGAGTGACACCTACCTGGAATCTGTCACATGATTCACTCCTTCTTTAGCTTGGTGACACCAATTCCAGCTCCAATCACCAAAATTAGATCTTTCACAGTCAGATAACAACATCCATGAAACTACAAGATGTATGCAGGATCATTTAAATACTTTATTCAATAGATCAACATGGTATTCATTAGGGGAATTTTAGGTCTAAAATGAGCCTCCTAAGAAAAATGTACAACCAAAATAAACTTTATAAGAATCAATAGGATTCAAGATGACGATGTCAACCATGGGGGATGATTTACCATTTTTGGAGTAAAAAAGTTAAAAGAATAAAAAATAATAAAATAATAAAACTAATTTTTCAACTCGTATTTTCAACTTATCTCCCTAAGTTTTTACTAAAATTTCGAGCGAGAGTACTCGTTGGATGAAAAATTTAATTTCATATCCAAAGAGTACCCATGTTGCATGCTTTCAATGAACCCTCCTACATGAAAAAGGAGAAATACATGAAAAAACAAAGTCACTTTTTCATGTATTTATCAATTTTCATGTAGCAAATTCCATCAAAAGTGTACAACATGGGTACTCCTTGGATGAGAAATTAAATTATGCATCCAACGAGTGTTTCTGCTCGAAATTTCAGTTAAAACTTAGGGAGATAAGTTGAAAATATGAGTTGAAAAATAGTTTTATTATTTTATTATTTTTCCCCTCTAAAATTTGATGATGTAATCTAATATTATTTTATTATTTCCACTATTGTTTTACAATTTCCTTAGGAGGCCCATTTTAAATAACGATATCACATATAGTAAAACAAATAAATCTTTCCATTAATATAAATGAAAGGAGATTACAACCATAAGTGGAAGTCGATCTTCTAGAAGATCTCCTCCAATTTGTTGACTCATCTTTTCCTTGTCAAAATATGCACCTCCAGTCACCCTATGCATGAGATGATAACCACTTACTGTAGCAACATAGGTGCAGAATCACTCTCCAAATCCAACCATTCACCCTATGCATGAGATGATAACCACTTACTGTAGCAACATAGGTGCAAAATCACTCTCCAAAGCCAACCATTACCTCTATCATATGAGAGGGTAAATATATAGGAGATAGGTGTAAGTTGGGATTTATTATCCAATTTCCATTTTAAGGTTATATCCACCTTTTATGGAGGGATAGGATCAAAGGATAAGTAGTGAAAAATGAACGTATTGTAGGACAGGATCCGAATATCAATCTAAGATAAGTAGTTGAAACAAATTTTGAAAAATCCTAGAAGGTGAAGCTTATTGAATCCCGCTCATTTTCCCATAATTTTAGAACTAACACAGGTGCAAAGGAGGGCAACCTGTTGGTCACCAACGTTGGCCATAGTGGAGAAATTTGTAGGTGAACGCACCTGAGTAAGATTTCAGGAAGCGTTGGTCCTCAAACTGGATTAGATATGGAAGTTTAGGGTTCAGTGTTGATCTCATCAGAATTCATCATAAGAATCTGATAATCATTGCGACCATATTGTGAAGGTTGGGGGTTTTCCTAACCTTATGTAGGTTGGGCAACTAGCTATCATTGATAAGGAAAAGGATTTGTAAACACAACCAATTGAGATGAAGCAGGAGCCATGGGTTTTTTTCCTCTAGGGGTAGTTGCTTGATCTTCCCATACTTGAAGTTTCTAAGGTAAAAGGGGATAATCATGATTATAATGGCCATATATGCCACAACAGGAATAAGTATTATTCGTACAAATAAACTTGTTTTGCTTTGGTTGTTCGCCCTATTGTTGGATTGTGGGAATGGGATGGTTCCTTTGGGGTGCATTAGGGGGTGGAACCTAGTTACCCTCATTACCTTGAGTTTGCTGGTTCTGGTTACCTTTCCCCTTAATATTTTTGTTGGGATTAGGCATATTTTTTGCACTCTGTTGAGCATACACTTGACCTTGTGGAGGAGGTTTTTGATGTAGAAGTGGTTGAGGAGGCATAGTAGGCTGGGGTGTTAGGAGGTGCATATGGAAAATATGGAGGAGGGGAAACATTTGGTGAAACAGATTGAGAAACAACTAGCCCTGGCATCTGTTGATGAGATTGGGAATATGCATATGACGTGCTTTGACTTGGATAAATGTTTCCTTCAGGAGGGGGATAATTTTAAGATGAAATGCCCCCCCTGGGGTTGACCATAAATCATTAGAGGCAGAGCATATGGTTGTGGGTGAGAATGTGAAATGGACCCAATGATATTGTCAGAAACATGAGATTCCCCCAGTGCATTAGCAGCACCACGCCGAGGCAGATTGGTGAGAACGACATAAAAATAACATGATTGAGCATAAATTAAGTCATATGTCAAATCTACTTGGAATGCATATTCATATAACCGAGGGAAGTGTGATGTGAAATCTTTACTTATGGGGCCAAAAGTGATCTAAGGAACTAATCCATGTAAAAATGGTCTTCGAATTCACTGGTCCCTACACACACTCCTCCTTTTGCACCATTCTTGAACATGGTCAGTTATGCGAGTTGCATAAGTTTGAAGAAAAGAATTTAAGAGTTCGATACTAGTGTCATAATGGAGAGGTAACTAGAAATAGGATAGAAAATCTTTGGCAAGAGTCGCAAAAGTGGAATGAGTGGAGTTGGGTTGATCGGCATACCAATTAGCATCAGATCTAGTAAGAGTGTGTTGGAAAAAAAGAAGATGAATGAAGTCTTCAATGATGGAATTAGAGAAAAACAACATGTAAAATGAGTAAACATGATTTGTGGGATATTCTCTAGGATTTCCTTCAAAATTGGGTATGTCGGAAGGAAGTTTGGTAGGCATAACTAACCAGTTGGGATTATGGAGAAGAGGATTGTTGATCAACTATTTAAAATCAGAGAGATTCAAACTAGTCATGAAGGGTAGAAATGGAGTTGGAGTGACCATACTGGTAGAGGTACCACTGGTGGGATTACTTGGGCTAACACCTGAGTTACCACCTTGGTTTTCCACACCTGCATTGGTGCCTAAAATGGTGGTGATACAAGGTTGAGAAGACATAGAATCAAAGGAAGAATTCAATGAATCAGTAGAATCAGAGTCACAAGGACTCAACGGATGATTGGGAGGATGAAATCTAACTCGACATGGAGGAGAAATATGTCCTAATGGGAACTGAGGCTGAAGGCCTCGAATTCGCTGCGAAAAATTCCTAGGGGGTGCAATGTTGTAAAGACAAATATGACACTAAGTCATAAAGGGCGATGGGATAAAAAGGGTAAAAAACAACAAGAAAACACCTAGTGCAGTTGTGCCAAGTGTAAACTAACTATAATGATGCTACTATAATACAAGACAACATGTTTTATCAAATAATATTACCTCTAGCCTATAGGTGATATAAATCCTCAAATAATCATGAATCTATTGTTTTACATTTCCTTCCAAAGAACTTCATAATTGCTGGAATATCATCCCTACAGGAAAATTTTTCCAGAGAAAGGTAGGGTAGATAACCAATTGCTTCCCATAGCTAGTCCTATAAGTTGTTTTCCTAACATTGGTCACCATGGTTACCTTCATCCCACACGGGTGGTCGAGTCTTGAGCTTCTTAGTGATCAAGCACCACATGGATTGCCCTACCGCAGGATGGGTAGCCCTAAGGAGAACTTCTCGCATGATGACCTAACCTAAGCCCCTCTCAATCGGATTTATGACGCACTCTAGCTTTGGACCGTGGGATGGTGAAGGATTTTAAGCTCCCTACAAATTCAACTTCTAAGTCTCAATGTAAATGATTGATGGGTGTTATTGGAAGCCTATCCCATTGATCCTACACCTGACTACACAGATTATTTGGCCCTGATGCCCAATTGTGATTAATCTATGTGTGTTATATTATTAAATGTGGCATGTTTCAAGTCTTGGCTTGGCGGTGTTAACCATGCTTACGTTTGCTTAGGGTGTGAAAATGTGTGTGAAAAAGTGTGTTTAGTGTATAATTTAATTGAGCATGTTTGATGATTCCATATGCCATTGAAATAAAATGCCAAAATACTATAAATAATGTTATAAAATGACAGTAAAATAGAAGCCAATCAAGCACAAAAACCACCTGAAGAAGGCTCTAAAAAAAAAAAACAAGAAGAGGAAAAAAATCTACTCAAAAAAACATAAATGGCCTACAATATCTAATGTCAAAGGGACTGAGATCTAAAGGCACTAAGTTGTTGAAAATGGTGCAAACAAACAACAAAAATTAGAGATGAAATATGCTGCAAAGGATAGGTAAGAAGCTCCAAAACCTAGGACACTCAAGGGGATCCTAAGGGGGAAGTCAAGAGAAAACTCAAAATGGAGTTAAAACGGTGAAATGACCTATCCTAAAGGGCTAAAATAAAGTGGATCAAACCCTGAAAACCAGTGGCTAAAAGTCTCGAAACCCTAGACTCCTTACTCAACCAATCTCTTCCTAGAAAGGTGGATGTGTACTACAAACCCTAGGGGGATTATTTCTACCTACAAAAAAAAAATAAGAGTATCCAGGCCTAAGGGAGACTAAAACAAAGGTGAAAAAACCCTTCCTATTACACAGACAACACTCGTGGAAATTCTAGAAAAAATCTGAAAAAATTCCAAGAACATTTTCAAGACGTAGGTACTGACCTGAAACAGGTGTAAAACGCAAATTTTGGGCCAAAATGTGTATTTTAGAGCTCAGAGCACGTATATGAGGATGAAAATTGTGTCTTTCTCTTGAGACTCTCGGTCATTAGATCTCGCTCAAATTTTGTCGTATCCTGATTGGTTGGTACCTGTGACTTGCAAAAAAAACCAGAAAACCACCAGAATCTGAAATTTGACGAAAAGGGAAAGAAAATATATAAATAGAAATGAGAGTCTAAAAGTAGTTGGAGAAAACCTTGAAAACACTGAATTTGCATTCATCCAAGAAACCAAATTGTTATAACAGTGGAGTCGCCATTTGTTAGTATGAAATTTCTTAGAAGGTGTACCAAAAATATCTCACTTAAGTCATAGGTGACAAGTGACCCTAACAACAATTGTGGCTACTTATACTTCAGATATGCAATAAGAATGTGATAAAAACTTGTAGAAAAATATATGTATGTGATCTAAAATAATAAACAGCAAAATAAATCCGATATAATAACCCAATTATGGAAAGACATTTATATAAATAAATCCATTATAAATAGCACCTAGTGAAGGAGATTTACAAAAGGGTTGCAAATCCCCCTCCATGGGATGGGTTCTTTGATGCCATTAACGCTTCAGTATTAGATCTTCCTCTCTCAACATATGAAAAACCAAACAATTTGTTGAACTCTAGTGGGAGTTCAAAATTATGGAGACGATAATGGTGATGATGATAATGATCATGGTGAAGAATGAATGAAAAACGCTCTTATTTATAACAAAGTATTTTGGTTGATTTCAAAAATTGAGAATAATATAATATTATGACCAAAATATAGATCTAACCATTAGAAATACTTTATTATATTGTTGGAGAAGGAAAATATATTCAAAATGGTCAAATATCTTTATATAGGAATAATTAACAAATAATTTGATCTATTAATTATTTTGCGAATATTAAGAAACATGTTAAAATGAAATATTTATTAAATAGTGATTTACAATAACTCCAGGAATGTAGTTAAGGAAACATAAATAAATAGTGATTTATTTAATTATTTTTAGGTGACTTAGTCAAATGTGACAAGGAATAATTATCAAACAATGATTTACTAATTATTCCAAGAGAAAATTAAACAAATAATGATTTATTTAATTACTCTCATGTGATTTTTTAATTTTAATCATAAATAATTTAATAAAAGTGGTTTATTAAATTATTTTACATAATGAAAGTGATTTTAATATCGTAAAATTAAACTTACATAGTGTATTTTGATGTGCCTAGTTAGAAATGGATAGGTGGTCATTTTTTTGGTGATAATAGGTGGAATGTGGCCATACCACATTTCATAAGGAGTATTTTTTGTAAGAGCATGAAATTGACATATGTTTTTTTATATACATTGCACATAGAATTGCATCGGCTCATAAAATTAGCTTAACATTTTTGAAAAACATCATTGAATGAACCATATATAAGATTTCCTCATTCATTCTTTCAATTACACCATTTTGTTGAGGATTATAAGGCACATTAATGTTAAATACCTTGCTGAAAAATATAGTTTTCAAATTCATTTGAAGTATATTCTTTTCCATTATCAGTACAAATAGAATCAATATGAGATTATATATCAGTTTCAATACATGCATGAAAGTTTTTGAAAGTTTAAAAATATTTAGATTTATTATTCAATAGATATACCCAACACATTCTAGTATATTCATCAACAAAAGTTATCATATAATTATTTCCATTTGCAAAAATAATAGACATAGGGCCACATAAATCATAGTGAATCATTTCAAGCTTTCTACATGCTTTGGAAAAAAAATCATGAAATGTTTTTTTTCTTTATTTTCCTAAGATACAAACATCACATTGTTATAGCTTCCTAGGAATGGTTGGAAAACTGGTAACACCATTTCTCTTCAATAAGAAAATATTGTCATAATTCAAATGTCCAAGTTTAGCATGCCATATATAAGAGATTGGATGGAAATGTACCTTCATTATACTGAGAATTGTATGCATAGTTATGTGCATGATGAGATGTTCGTTGCAACTTCTGTTGGGAAAAATACTGAGAGGGGGGGGTGAATCAGTATTTAGTGCAGACAATAAAAAATTGATATTTCTTTCTTAAAAACCATACGAAACTTTCCTGAAGCAAACCCGTGTATATACGCGGATATCCTTTACAGAACTCACGTATATCTAGTGATCTAATTATGCATTTAGTTCTTGTCTTAGATCATTGCAGTACTCATTCATCAGATATTTAGAAAACAGTAAACAAGTGCAGGAAGAACAGAATAATCATCACACATAAGCAACCACATGAACACTAGGATTTTTAGGTGGAAACCCAATTCGGGAGAAAACCACCGCTGCCGTTGTCTCAGTCTTCAATTTTTATTATTAAGAAAACTTCTTACAACATGTACTGGTGCAGACTCATACCAGTACGCAGGCACCCACCTACAGAAGGCTACAACCTTCTTCTTGTTTACCAGCCTCTCCTGGAAGGGAGCAACAACCCCCTGCTCTCGTTTACCAACCTCACCTGGAAGGGAGCTACTACCCACTGATATTATCACCAGCCTTTACTGGCAGAAATCTTCTACATTCAGACTGAAGATTTCAACCCTCGGATCCATTGCAGACCACGTTTCATCAATTTTCAAACTGGATCAAACAGCTCCAACACAACCCTTTACTTGTCAATAAACAACCTTTGCCCAATGCATCAAACAGAACAGTGAAACCATTGTAACCAGAATGTCAGAGATAACCCAGACTTCAGAATAAATATGTAGCAACACTTTCAACCTTGAGCAACCATAAGATCAGATATCCTACACGCTTTTATTTAATAAGACCCACGTATATACGCACTTTTGATGAAGTGAACCCGCGTATACATCTGTGCATTTACCAGAATAACCCTAACTGTACATACACAAATTTGTTGAAACAGATCTGCGTATATACGTGCTTTTCACGAACTGAACCTGTGTATAGATCTATAAAAGATAAAATTTGCACAGCAGATCAAATCTATGAACTTACCCAGATTTCTTCAAGTTCTTCAGCAGATTTGCGCCAGGTCTTCATCACTTCTTTTCAGATCATCCAAGAGATTCACCATTTCTAGATCTAGAGATCTTTAACCTTCACCGTGTTCATAGATGCATCATAGATTCAGATCTATCAATTAAGAGCAGAGTTCAACCATGCAGATATACTTCTGAGTGAAGTATTCATTAAAGCTCAGACACTTGCACCTTCCTTGCACAATGAAATTCTTCTCCTTATATAGAATTAGCCTTTTTCAATACCATGAACCAAAACCACACCTCTTCCGATGGTATTTCTGGACGGGGTCAAATAGACAACCCAGCGCTCAATACAATGGGTCAATACCATGGTAGTAACCCCTGGTTTTACACTTTTAGAGCGCAATTGAGCATACGTGACTTGGCACGTACTTTCCCACGTGCATATGCTACTTCTCCTAGACAAACCCGCGTATGCCTTGAGACACACACTTTTCATCATTGGTCTAGCACATACTAGAATTCCTTTCATTATTACATCTGAGCTACTCTGTAGACACATCAGATTTACATCATTAATTAGTATATCAAGTCAGTTTCCATTAAGTACAACTTTCATCAAGTAGGTTTCCATCATCTTTATCAAGTGGGTTGCCATCAAGGACAACACTCTGCATCATATTGCCAACAATATCCCCCTTTGGAATTGATGGCAACCACGATGGTGTTTGATCACAACAGGTAGATACATTAAGCATAATGATAGTCTCCCCCTATTCAAACACCATGTCACTCTCCCCCTTTGACATCAAGGGCAAAGGGCGGATCAACACCAACACAAGGTTTTTCTCCTCATGCTGGAGATCTGATGTGCACTGAAGTTACCATGCTTCCCCTGAGTTCAAGCTGAATCTTCAAACATATTTTTCAATAAAGTACATGACACTATGACCTTTCCTATCACCAAGGACTCATACTTACATCAAAGATCCAACCACGTGGATTTACATATGTGACCCAAGTACCCAACCACGTGGGTTTACACATTTTGACTCAATTACCCAACCAAGTGGGTTTACAAATCTGAACAAGCCCTTTACATGGCTGAATATTACAATTTACATCATAGGTCATAACCTTTTCATCAAATTACACATATGAATTTTATAACCAATACCCAAAAGGACCTCAAGAGAGAGATCATATTTCAGAATCATCATACTGCCAAAATGCGTTACACCCAGCAAGGCTAATGCTCCCCCTGAAACTGTACAACCAATGCATCCTTTCCAAGTGACCAAAACTCTTAGCTTGTGCATCCTGAACACTTTCAACAGCAAATCATCAAGGCATCTTCATCCAATATCAGAGAAAGAAACAAAAATATAAGAGCTGAAGCATCATCAGAGATACCAAACAGTACTGCAGTTGTGCTGAGAAATGCTGACCCCAAAAAGATTTGTCAGCAACCAACCATACGCGGTTTTCTATGTATTAACTCGCGTATATACGCGACTGCCGTTCAGGAAACCCGCGTATCCAATTTAATATTCTGAATTTAGGCAGATTTGTTCTTCTAACTGGCAGAACTACTCCCAGCTTCTGTCTTAGATATTTGAATGCTTCCCTGGGCAGAGGTTTAGTAAAGATATCAGCAACTTGTTCTTTGGAGGGAACATACTCCAACTTCACCTTTTGTTCAAGCACTTGTTCACGTAAGAAGTGATACTTGATGGGAATGTGCTTGGTCTTCGAATGCATAACCAGATTCTTTGAGATACTGATGGCACTTGTCTTATCACACATAATGGAGATAGTAGATGTACATTTGATTTGAAAATCTTGTAAGGTTTGCATCATCCAAAGGAGTTGAGTGCAACAAGATGTGGCAGCCACATATTCTGCTTCTGCTGTACATAAGGCAATAGAATTTTGCTTCTTGTTGAACCAAGATACTAACTAGGGTCCCATATAAAATGCACCACCACTAGTGCTTTTCCGATCATCAACATTTCCAGCCCAATCTACATCAGTGTAAGCATGAAGAGTAAGATTAGCATTCTTTGGATACCATAGTCCAAAGTCTTGAGTTCCTTGCAGATATTTGAATATTCTTTTGACAGCCTAAAGGTGAGACTCTTTTGGATTAGCTTGGAATTGTCCAACAATCCCAACTGCATGCATAATGTTCGGCCTAGTCCCAGTGAGATAAAGTAGGCTTCCTATCATTGATCTGTATTCTGGTTGATTCACTGCAAGAGAATCATCATGAGAACTGAGATTACATTCGGTTATCATTGGTGTACTTACAGGTTTGCATTCTTCCATGCCATACTTCTTCAAAATTTGCTTAAGATATTTTTCTTGTGATAAGAATATACCATCTGTAGTTTGATGTACTTGCAAGCCAAGAAAGAATGTTAGTTCTCCAAGTAAGGACATTTCAAATTCTTGCTGCATGACAGAAGAAAATTTCTGACTCATAGATTCTTCATTACTCCCAAAAATGATATCATCAACATAAACCACCACAATCAATAGTTTATTATTTTCAATTTTTGTGTATAAGTTGCTATCAGCAGACCCCTTTGAAAATCCTTGTTGATGAAGATATTTGTCAAGACGATAATACCATGCCCTTGGAGCTTGCTTGAGACCATATAGAGCCTTTTTAAGTCTACAAACAAGATTTTCATCATTTCCCAAAATGAATCCTTCTGGTTGTTCTATATAAACTTCTTCTTCTAGATCACCATTGAGAAATGTAGATTTAACATCCATTTGATAAACTTTGATTTGTTGAAAACTTGAAAAAGCAAGAAACATTCTTATGGCTTCAAGTCTAGCTACAGGAGCAAAAATTTCTTCAAAGTCTATACCTTCTTGTTGAGTATACCCCTTGCAAACAAGTCTAGCTTTATTTCTTACGACATCCCCATTTTCATTTAACTTGTTTTTGAATATCCATTTAGTTCCAATGACATTTTTGTTATGAGGTCTTGGTACTAATTCCCAAGTATCATTTTTTTCAATTTGATCAAGCTCTTCATTCATGGCTTGAACCCAACATTCATCTTTGCTAGCTTGATCGACATTGTGTGGTTCAATAGTGGATAGAAATGCCAGATAGCTAGAGGATCCTACAAGAGTCCTTCTTGTTTGTACACCTGATGCCTTATCTCCTATAATCTGAGATTCTGAATGATTCTTTTGAACATATCTGGAAGGAGTCTTTTCAGATAAATCATCTTTAGGTTCTTCATTGGATCCACTGTCTATATCATTCCTATTTTATGTAGAAGGACAATAGTCACCATCATCTTCTTTTGTTGTTTGTTTTTCTTCTTTAGGGGCTGCAGGAGACTCATCAATGACAACATCAATACATTCAACAATCTTTCGAAGCCTTTTATTGTAACATTTGTATGCTCTTCTTGTAGATGAGTAACCAAGAAGTATCCCTTCATATGATCTAGGTTCAAACTTGCCAAGCTTTTCATCATTATTTTTGATAAAGCATTTACTTCCAAAAACTCTAAAATGCTTCATAGAGGGAGAATTACCATACCAGAGTTCATATGGAGTTTTGTCACTATTTACCCGAACATGAGCCTTGTTGAGAATGTTAGCTACTGTATGTGCTGCTTCACCCCAGAACATGTCAGGAGTTCCAGAATCATCAAGCATAGCTCTGGCCATTTGTTGAATTGTTCTATTCATTCTTTCTGCTACGCCATTTTGTTGTGGAGTACCTGCTACAGAGAATTGTCTTTTTATGCCATGTTGTTCACAAAATTCAAAGAATTCATTTGATGTATATTCTCCTCCTCGATCAGATCTAAGACACTTGATTTTTAGATCTAATTAATTTTCTACCAATGCTTTGAAGATCTGAAATTTTTCAAATGCTTCATCTTTGTGTTTAATCAACCCGATCCAACACATTCTAGAGTAATCATCAATAAATAAGATATAGTATTCTTCCCCACGTTGTGACTTTTTCCTCATAGGTCCACATATGTCAGTATGAATGAGTTCAAGAGGCTTACTTGATGATCCTTCTTTGGCATTAAATTGTACTCTGGTCTGCTTACCGAATTGGCAAGATTTGCATATGATACTCTCTGGTAGAGTAATATTGGGAAGACCACGAATAGCTTGAAGTATTCTTGGTTTGTTGATTTGAGAGAAGCTCAGATGCCCCAGCCTTCTATGCCATAGCCAATTTTCTGAAGATTTTCTCAAGTAACATTGATCTTTGCAGTTCTTCAATACATACAGGTTACTTAGAGTTCTTTTCCCTTTTATAATAGTTTTACCTGTATCAAGATCATGAACCACACATTCTTTTGAACTAAAGACAACTTCAGTTCCTTGATCACACATTTGACTTACACTTAATAGGTTATGCCTTAATCCATCCACATACATGACATCATTAGCCTTCACCTTTTCTTTTAGAAACACGGACCCTTTTCCTTTAATTACAGCAGGAGTATCATTTCCAAATGTAACTTTCTTTTCCTTTTCTAGAGCATTATATGCAAGAAGTTTGCTTTTGTCACCCGTCATGTCTCTTGAGCACCCACTATCAATGTACCATTGATTTTCTTCACCTTCTGCAAATAAATCTATCCCACAATTTTCAACCTGTAATTCCTTCTTTTTCCATACTTTGGAACTTGAAGGAAAATGTTGTTTTGGCTGGACTTTGCTCCTGCATTCAGATTCTTCATGGCCAAAGTTATTGCAATAAGCACATTCAACTTCATTTTGAAGAGGAGAAATTTTTTTATAGGTGTTCTTCTTTGGTTCAATATCCATCCTTTTCTTTCTTGCTTCTCTTGTCATGATGGTTTTATATGCAACACATTGAACAGCTTTATGACCAAAATTGTGACATGAGAAACATTGTCCATTGAAGTAGAAATTTCTACGATCGTGAAATCTTCTATTTGAATTTACCTGTTGGTTGTTGCTTCTTTGAGAGATATCCCTGTTAGTGTTCCTTGAATTGTGATGATCATGATTTACCTGTAAAGATTCTTTATTCCCTTGCTGAGTGGCTGAATGTAGTAAACTAGTTGTAGCTGCTTTTAGATAATTTGGTGCTGATGCCTGAGAAGATTCTTCGGTATATCCAAGACCTATCTTTATAAGAGGAGAACGTTGAACCTTGATAATCTCATCTAAGGCTTCAGATCCTTTAGCAAATCTAAGATTCAAAGTCTTTACTTTCTCAAGTTATTTTCTTAGACTTACTACTTCACATTCTAATTTCTCATTGTGTTTCTTTGCTTCTTCATTCTACCTTTTCAGAGTCTCTATGATTATTTTACTTTCTTCCAAGCATATTTTGAGTTGATTGTTTTGATCAAGAAAATCATTGTCATCTAGAGCATCCATAAAAGCATCCCTGTCGTCTCTAGAATTATTTTCAAATGCCATGAGAAGTCTAAGATCTTGTTCACATTCTTCCTCACTATCATATAACCCATCACTGTCTTCATTTGTATAGTAACTTTTCTTAGTGCTAGATCGGTTCTTATTTCTTCTTGCTACTTCTTTCCCTTTGAATCTTCCGGTTCCTAGTTGGAGTCTTCTCACAAAGTTTGCCTCATCTTCTTCAGAGATATATCCTGATCCTTCTGGTTTTTGAACTTCTTTCCCTTTTGTAGAAGCTTTAAAAACAACTTCTTTGACTTTAGATGGTCCTCCTCTCCTCATTTCATATGCAGTCAATATTCCATGAAGTTGCACCACAGTAAGAGTTTGAAGATCCTGTTTTTCTTCAAGAGCAGAGACTTTTGATTCAAATTTTGCCGTTAGCGATCTTAATATTTTCTCAACCAAAGTAGATTCCGTGATTTCTTCTCCCATATTTCTCATACAATTTACAACATCATCAAGATGTAAAAAGAAACTCGCAATATTCTCATCATTATGCATTTTTAAATTTTCATGTTCAATTCTGAGAGTTTGAAGTTTTGCACTTTTTACCTTTGCGTCACCTTCATAACTTAGAATGATTTTGTCCCATATCTCCTTTGCTGTATTCAGCTGCATAAATTTGACAAATTCAGATTCAGTTAGACTCCCATGAGCATATCACATCGCCTTTTGCATTTATTTGTAATTCTTCTTTTCAATCGATTCGTTGGTATTGGTACTCGGATACCGATGTCTCGGTTCAGACATATCCCATACATCTCGCTCCCACAGACCGAAGATGGGATCTCATCCTTATTTCCCAGAAGATTGGTAATCGTTCCATTAAAGAGTGAGGCTATTTTAGATGTTGTTCCATCTTGATTGCTCATCTGTTTTGATCTTCCTTCTAGCGGTTAAGCTTCGAAGGACCCGCTCGATAACAATTGTTGGGAAAATACCGAGAGGGGGGTGAACGCATTTATGCATAACAAAACATTGATATTTCCCTCTTAAACCATACGCAACTTTCCGTTAAACCCACGTATATACGCGGATATCCTTTACAGAACTCGCGTATATCCAGTGATCTAATTATGCATTTAGTTCTTGTCTTAGATCATTGCATTACTCATTCATCAGATATTTAGAAAACAGTAAACAAGTGCAGGAAGAACAGAATAATCATCACACATAAGTAACCACATGAACACCAGGATTTTTAGGTGGAAACCCAATTCGGGAGAAAACCACCGCTATCGTTGTCTCAGTCTTCAATTTTTATTATTAAGAAAACTTCTTACAACATGTACTGGTGCAGACTCATACCAGTACGTAGGCACCCACCTGCAGAAGGCTACAACCTTCTTCTTGTTTACCAGCCTCTCCTGGAAGGGAGCAACAACCCCCTGCTCTCGTTTACCAACCTCACCTGGAAGGGAGCTACTACCCCCTAATATTATCACCAGCCTTTACTAGCAGAAAGCTTCTACATTCAGAATGAAGGTTTCAACCCTCAGATCCACTGCAGACCACGTTTCATCAATTTTCAAAATGGATCAAACAGCTCCAACACAACCCTTTACTTTTCAATAAACAACCTTTGCCCAATGCATCAAACAGAACAGTGAAACCATTGTAACCAGAATATCAGAGATAACCCAGACTTCAGAATAAATATGCAGCAACACTTTCAACCTTGAGCAACCATAATATCAGATATCATATGCACTTTTATTTAATAAGACCCGCGTATATATGCACTTTTGATGAAGTGAACCCGCGTATACATCTGTGAATTTACCAGAATAACCCTAACTGTACATATGCGACTTTGTTGAAATAGATCCGCGTATATACGTGCTTTTCACGAACTGAACCTGCGTATAGATCTATAAAAGATAAACTTTGCACAACAGATTAGATCTATGAACTTACCCATATTTCTTCAAGTTCTTCAGCAGATTTGCGCCAGGTCTTCATCACTTCTTTTCAGATCATCCAAGAGATTCACCATTTCTAGATCTAGAGATCTTTAACCTTCACCATGTTCATAGATGCATCATAGATTCAGATCTATCAATTAAGAGCAGAGTTCAACCATGTAGATATACTTCTGAGTGAAGTATTCATTAAAGCTCAGACACTTGCACCTTCCTTGCACAATGAAATTATTCTCCTTATATAGAAGTAGCCTTTTTCAATACCATGAGCCAAAACCACACCTCTTCCGATGGTATTCCTGGACGGGGTCAAATAGACAACCCAGCGCTTAATACAATGGGTCAATACCATGGTAGTAACCCCTGGTTTTACACTTTTAGAGCGCAATTGAGCATACGCGACTTGGCACGTACTTTCCCGCGTGCATACGCTACCTCTCCTAGACAAACCCGTGTATGCCTTGAGACACACACTTTTCATCATTGGTCTAGCACATACTGGAATTCCTTTCATTATTACATCTGAGCTGCTCTGTATACACATCAGATTTACATCATTAGTTAGTATATCAAGTCCGTTTCCATTAAGTGAAACTTTCATCAAGTAGGTTGCCATCATCTTTATCAAGTGGGTTGCCATCAAGGACAACACTCTGCATCATATTGCCAACAACTTCAAGAGTATTTATTCTTATATTCCTTTCATGACAAGTGTGTTGTCTGATGCTTTTCTCACCTCAACTTTTTTATCAAACATTTGAATCGATTGTAATTGACGGTGAATGTGAAAAAGGGAAATAGGTTTCTTCGTTGCTCTGGTAAGAAAAGAACATCATGCAGAAGGAATTCAAGGAGTCTAGGAAGTTTGAGCCTAATGGTGCCAACTCCAGATGACTTCAGTCTTGACTTGTCTGTAAAGTAGACTAGTCAATCTACATTGTCACTTAAATATTCAATGAAATATTTCATAAAGGTTATATTGAAGGTTTCCCTTGTATCAAGCGACCATGAATCTTTCCACAAACAAAATGAAGTATTAAACAAGTCTTCAGTTACTCCAATATTGCAATGTGACACAATATAATGATTAGATTCAAGTGATGTATCTTTCCCTAAATCTGGTGTTTTACCTTTCTCTTCATTTATTTATTATTGGATTATGTCCTAAGAGAGCTTACATGTGGATGCATCATGCCCATTTCTATTGCAACAAATATGATGTATATCAATTTTTCCTCCTTGATATCGTTTTCCCCCTACCTCTGTTATTCTTCTTTCCAGATCCTCTTTTTCCACCTCTTCCTCTAGAAGAATCTTGTCTTTGATTCTTCTATTTCTATGAAAAGAACATAGCTTCTTAAAAATACTAATAATCTTCCTTCCTCTTACCAAAATCTTTCTCTCTTTCTGTAAAATTCTCCACAGGAGTGTCAAAAGTAATATCCTTAAGTTGGGAACTAGCTTGTAATGATTCAAGATGGTGAGGATATGTGGGATAATTTTCCTTGAATAAAGTTGCGAGAGGAACATCTATTTTAACTTCGATGACTTCTACATCATGTATGATAGCTTTCATTTCAAATGCTATGCCAAGGGGTTCATCATATTTTAATTCTAGATTGAAGAGTTTGATCACTAGCTGGACTACCTCAATCTCTGAGTGTGAGTCATATAATTATTTCAACTTCTTTAAAGCATTAAAATCATTATTAATTGGTGTAATGTGATGACTCAGGATTCATTTACTGATCCAATAATCAAGGCATAGACCTTGTTGTTCTTGTTCTCCCATATGGCAAGCTATTTATATATTGTGGGCTTTGTAGGTGGATTTCCATCTTCCCCTTCACAAACACCTTTGCATAGGTCATTGAAAATGAGATTATGCTTTATCTTTCAGGACCATTCATGGTAGTTCCGTTTGATAGTGAGAACTACTCCAATGATGGTGATGAGAGAATGCATCTCAAAATATTTACGAGTTGGGCCCTAAATAGTCAAAACACTTTCAGCAATAGTCTTTGATAAAAATTTAATATATCTCTACAAATAGAAGAGACCCCTCATACATCTTGTCTCCAAAAATTAATCAAAATAAAAAAAATAATGAGGCTAGAATTTGACTTCGGACTCTTTACCATCACTCATATAAATAAACCAACTATAAATATATAAACCAACCAATTCGCATACAAAATAATATAACACTGTGATGATATAATATAACGAAGAGAGGAAACAATAAAACACAATTGGATAATTTACCAATATCTCTCCCTTGCAACTCCCATCATAAGTCTTGGTTGCATCACTGGTCATAAATACTAATAGCAACACCTACCCAACAATATGATATGGAGGTTCAACTTCCCCACCATCCAAGGGCCCTCTCTCTCTTGTAATATCCTGGCAAATACTTGTGGCTTGTATACTTAGTAGAGTAGGTGCATGCATATGCTTCAACCCACAAGCATTGCACTCGCAATAATTCTAGCAAGCATTGCACTTAAAATAATTATCGCAAGTCTTGTATTATTAGCTAGGAAACAAAGTTGCATTGGACTATATTCAGAGGGATACACGAAAGAACACGCTTCTAACCAGGTGATTACAATGAGCAGTGAAAAGAATTTCAAATGATCTGCCAATGTGATTTTAGGAATACCACCAATCTCCAAGGAATGCACAAATAGAGTTGTTTGGTAAATTTTCATGCAAGTGAAAATTTGACTGAACCAATAGAACCTCCAGATTATCATTGTGCTCGCAAAGTGTGATGAGAATGAAAAGATTTGATATGGAAGAAATTTCAACAACATCTATATCATGAAGCAAAATAGTTGAGCAAGAGATGGTGCACAACTTATATTTGTTTGCGAGTACAGGTCTAAGCGGGAGTAGAAAAAATGGCAGTAGATAGGAGCTATAAGGTTGATGAATTCCAAAATGGGAGAGCTTGTGTGCCTGACTATAATACCATGTCAGGCCGAGAAGATAATTCCTTGAAATTAATTGTTTTGTATTAAAACCCTTGAGATTCACATTTTAAGGAAACTTCATATTATTATTTTGTATTTACATATTTGTAACATATTCATCCAATCCCGAAGGATTAGGTGTCAACATATGACATGATGAAAATTTTGATGGATATACTTTAACACAAACATCCTCATTACTAGTTTCATGAAAGGTTTCTAGCATGTCAATGAAAATACACATAATATTCACAGTGGTGCCCTTGTCAAGAGGGGTCCAATGCAAATTTTACATTGTTTCCCTAGACATTGGAGCCCCATTCACAAGTTTCCTAGTGGTGAAATGTAATATCCCAATTTTTGTGAGTGCAAAATTGCTAAGAGGTTTTGCCCATTTTTTATTAAAAGGGGGAAAATATTATTTTTATTAGAAAAATGCAAAAAAATAATATTTTTTTGGAGAATGGAAGAAAATATTATTTTATTAGAATGGTGGAAAAAATTTACTAAGTTGAAAATGCCCCCACCAATAAAGTAATATTAAAAAAGAGTCTGGAAGCATGGAGAGAAATTATATAAGGAGGGGAGACTCATTTGTTGGGTATATTTTTGAATATTACACTTCACATTTCATCTTCTCTTGGAGTTTTTTAGTGCAAGGGATGGAGTGTTGTTTAGCATAGAAATTCTTGGTGGAACTACATCCTCATTTCGAAGAACTTTGAGTGTCTCCCTTGTGAGGAAGCTAGGAATTCCATTTTCCAAGATTCCAGAGAGCTTATTGTTGGTGTTTAACAAGTTTCACATATTTTCCGGGTGCATAAGAAGTTTGAAGTGTTCATTTGAGAATCATCTACATAGGGTTGTAGTATCAAAGGTTTTACATGATATTTCTCTCATTTGGGTCAGTGATTTTGCAATTATTTTAAAGGACTAAAGAGTTGGAGCATCATGGTACAAATTTATCTTATTTGGAGCAGTGCACAGAGCTTGTTAGATAGAGAAATTCACACTAAATTGGAATGTCTAGGTCATTTGGAATTTGCCACATTTTTTTTGGGTTTTTCTGGGTCTTTTTTAGAGGAGAATGGGTTAAAATTTCATAATTTTTCAAGAAGCATTTGGGCTGGAAATCAGCATTCCTTCACAAATGTGTTTTATTGGTAAACTAAGTAATTCAAACCACTTGGTGGGATAGAACTTGGCTTGGAGTTACCATTTCTGGGTTTTTATGGGTTTGGTGTGAGGAGATCTGGGTTAAATTTCATAATTTTCTAAGAACTTTTGAGGGCAGAAACTCTAGTTCTTCTTCAACAACAACATAATTCTTGGGTAGTGTGAGTTAATTACTTGGGAAATTTTCTAGCACTTTGGGTCTATTTTATCTCACCTGGGTTTTGCATGCATGCAGTGACAATCCCAAGATTTATTGTTCTATTCTATTTTGTACCCAATTTCCAACATTATTAATAAAATCACTAAATATTCTTGTTGAGTTTTTTTTTTTCTCAATGCATGTGGGTGTTAAATTTATATTGTTGTATATTTTTTCATGTCTTTGTTATTTACTGAATATTTCTATTAGGAATATTATAGTGGTATCAAAGCATGATCTTGGCCAACTTTGGGGAATCCAACAAGATCATGGAAGAGTTGGGCATGCATGCATAGTGATTGGTGGAGCCATAGAAAAACCAACAATGTGAGGGAGTATACAGGTACTCGACGTGATCCGTAGGAATGATGAGATGTTGGCCCAGTTGTGGAAGATGATGAACCAATACCATATTCATCCTTATGGCAGAGAATTTAGAGGTTTTCATGCCATGGGGATGAATCCATTTAAACAATTTGGGGATATTCAATAGAATTAGGGTAACATACCTCCTCAAAAGGAGTGGACATGACAAGAACAATTATATAATGGGGCCAGGAGGAGATCTTAATTTATATCGTGGGGCCTAGGACGTAGGTACACAAATGACGATCCTAAGGAGTAGGTTGAGCATGAGGTGAAGGGAACGTATGATTGTGAGGAGCACATAGATTTACCTAGTGTGATGCATGAGTAAAACTTATTGGAGATTCCTTCGATACCGGCCCTAGTTGACGCATTGGCGAATATAGTTGAGCATACACTTGTAGGGCCATCCATTGATGAAGCACCCAGAGTTGTGATCGAGTTTCCAAATGATGGCTACCCATAGCAGGTTGATGAGGTGTTAGGAGACATAGAGGTATCCATTGTTGATGAGGTGCTAGGAGACATATCCACTATTGATGAGCTGCTAGGAGACATAGAGGTATCCACAGTTGTGACCGAGTTTATAGATGATAGTCAGCCACAATAGTTGCAACAACTCTAGGTTGACCTAGCATTAAAAAAGAAGGAAACAACATTTTGAGAGACCATTCTGCAGCAAAATGAGGAGCTGGAGGGCACGATAGTGATTTCTATCGAGTGAGTGGCCAAGATAACTCGTGTTGGGGAATGATTGGATTCCCTAATTGTACAACTAGAGGAGCACACATTGGAGTGTCAAAGCAACCATATTCAGACATACATAGATGGGGCTTGTAGAAATGTTAGGTTACCTATGCACATTGGAGAGAGAGAGAGAGAGAGAGAGAGAGAGAGAGAGAGAGAGAGGGTTACATAGTCAAATCTCATGTATTGACCAGGACAATGAGATGAGGCAACATGATTTGTGCAAAGCGTAAAATTTGCATGTTAAGGTTGTTTCGTGTATGGGTAATGTGCATTTTATCCTTCCCTTAGGGTTTGATGGCGAGGGATTATGATTCGGTACCCGGTGAAGTGGGCTACACCTATGGAGATTATCATAATTTGGAGTGAATATTAGCAGGATATTTAAGACATTTGGGATGTTGGAGGCCCAGGTTGGCATTATGATCTAGATGGGGCTTCCTATCATATACTAGAGATGCACGATTTCTATTAAATTAGTGGTATAGTTGACCCAACAATTGAGCACATGCATTCTCTAGGGGATTTTTAGCTGGTACTAGTGGCCAATCAGTTGGTGAGAAGAACCATTGTTTGGGAGTGTTGGTTGTGCATGGGTTCATAGAATGATTAGCATACTCTAGCGGGAGCTTGTTGGAATAGGTGGCATGAGTAGGCCATCAAACAGGGCATTGTATGGAGACAATGCTCTCCCATTGATGTATTGGGCACATGAGCCACCGAGGATTGACACGACAATGATATCCCCTCTAACAGCAATGGATTTAGGTCGTTCATGTCTACCAAAACATATGAGGAGATATGATGCACATCATGGTGGGTTCACTGATAGAGTGGCAGATACTTTGGCACATGCAGGATACCATATAATGCAAGGTGGTGTAACAGTAGGTAGTGGTACCCAGGGGTGCATAGAGATATGTCACATAGTCCAATCTTATGGCAGAGGGATGCAACTTGATGCATACAGACTCAATTTTAGACTCTAGCATCCAGTGGCATATAGGGTATGCAACGATGAGTAGTGACCTACAAAGGACTATGGAGGTGTATGGTGGATTGTCATGGTGCATGGCTTTTCACTGTGAAGTAGGAGGAGCAACTCAGACTGCATTGGGTTTTCCGTTGGAGTGATGGATGCATTGGTACATACGGGACGCCAAAGGATGCGGGGTGACATAGCATTAATGGTGGCATTTAGTGGTGTACAAAGATATGTTGCAAGGCATAGTGGTACACAAGAATGTACAAGGACACATGGTTCTGTGCAGTGGCATATAGCGTTGCACAATGAGATCTTGAAGTATTGTCTCTGAGGAGGGCTCCTAACAAGGATGTCAAGGATACCATCAAGTTCAGCTTACCCAGAGTCGATGAGGGGATGGATTAGCATTTGAGGACATCGTGTTCAATGAAGACATGTATTTGATTGAGTTATCAACATAACTGAAGCATAAAGAGGGACATCCATAGGATCACCCTTGAGTATCGACATGGGCTCTTGATCCTACCTTTGGGGACCTATACATATATTACTCTCAAGTATTTCTTACTATTGTAGAGATTTTGGTTTCTTCCCCTTTATGCTCTTAGTACATGTGGAAGAATGTGAGAGGCTTACTCAAGAAATTTGGATGGGACATAGTGTATCCAAAAAGAGACTTCTTGAAGATGATATTTGGTCAATGTGCAAGCTGATAGATACACGCTTGAGTATTAAGAGACTTCTCGAAGATGATATTTGGTCAATGTGCAAGCTAACAGATACACGCTTGAGTATTGTGTGGTTTTCCGCAAAGGTATTATATGTTCCACCTTGAGATCACAATTAGGGAGATGATCACTAGGGATCCACATTATGCACTTTCAGTAGGACAAACCGAGGTGATATATGAGCACAATGTACAATGGATAGTGACTTCATCTATAGGAGGGTGTCCAGACTCCAAGTAGTGTCTAGGTGTATCATTAGGAGTTGGGATAACATATTTTGTTGTGTTTTATGACAGGAGCAAAGCAATTTTGCATGTACAATACTGATTCTCGATGACTAGTGGCCATTTTATTACATATAGGAGTCAATACAAGGCACAAATGGGTTATGGTAGATAGCAAGGTTCATAGCGGTAGCTAGTGAGGAGTGGGCATTGCGAACTTATAGTGTGGATATGGGATCTAGGGATCCAATTAATTGATGGATCACTCCACTTTGTGGTGAGTATGACCATGATAGAAGGTGATTCAATTCATTCTCAAATTGACACATGGCGGATTGATGCGGTATTCATCATATTTCAAGGAAGGTTGCTACTCAAGATCAAGGCTAGCCATGGAATCGTAGACTCTGGCATTACTGAGTTGCCCTTACAGGTTGGGTATAGCTTCGATGATTACATATATTGTGGTCGAGAATTACAAGAGAGGGGGTTTTGGTATGAGCATGTTGGGCAGTCAATCATGACCAGGTGTTGTGGTGTCAACGAAACACTCTCGCCCTACAATGGGCATGGGATCTTGGCATCGCAGGATTTGATAGTTCATATACCCTTATGGATGAGCTTATTCTTACAAGGAAAGATCATTTAGTTCTTCCATTATATTTTAGTGGTTTTTTGTTGGTGTGGGGGACTTCATTAGCATGGTGGGATGGTGAGTAGGAAGAGAATAGGGGGAGCTCATGTGGACAATGACTCATCTCCACAGGGGTTGTATTGTATCATCGAGATCCTACTCTTGAAGTGCATGAAATTGACTACTCATTAGGGAAACTTCACAATGGGTTGATCAATATTTCATATTATCGCGATGCTCTAGCCATGGAAAGTATGGGGAGAGCTTCTAGAGCTTATACCTGTTTGGACGGTGGTGGAGCAAGGGGTGCTTCACATTGATCAGGATGGCTTGGGATCCTGGTATTGAGGGATTTTTTTATTACAGGATAATACATGGGACAGGGATGATTTAATGGCACATTTGGGACCTCGATAATGTTTGCAGAGATAGTTTGGGATAACCTAAAGGGGGAGCGCTTGTTCGGGCATTGGTTAAGGACACACAATTTTTGGCGGGGAGGACTGTAATATTCTCATTTTTTTGTGAGTGCAAAATTGCTAAGGGGCTTTGCCCAATTTTTATTAAAATGGGGAAAAGATTATTTTTATTAGAAAAATGAAGCAAAATAATGTTTTATTAGAGAATGGTAGCAAATATTATTTTATTAAAATGATGGAAAAAATATATTAAGTGGAAAATGGCCCCCACCTATAAAATAATATTAAAAATGAGTCTGGAAGACTCATTGTTTGGCATCTTTTTTACTACTACATTTCACATTTCATCTTCTCTTAGAGTTGTTTAGCACAAGGGTCAGAGTTTTGTTTAGCACAAGAATTCCAGGTGAAATTCCACCCTTATTTCAAATAAATTCGAGTGGCTCCCTACTGAGGAAGTTGGGAAGTCCATTTTCTAAGCTTCCACAGAGCTTATTGCAAGCGTTTTCCTAGTTCCATGTATTTTCTAGGAGTAGAAGCAGTTGGAATTGTCCATTTGAGAATCAACTACAGAGGATTGAAGTACTAAATGTTTTTTGGGAGATTTGTCTCATTTGAGCCAATGGTTTTAGAGTGAGTTTGTAGGACTAAAGAGTTGGAGCAATGTGATATGAATTTATCTTATTTGGAATAACTCACAAAGCTAGGTAGTTAGGGGAAATTAACACTAATTGGGGCTTTTCAGGTGAGTTGGAATTTGCCCACGATTTTTTTAGGTTTTTCTGGTTTCGTGAGAGGAGTCTATGGTTAAATTTTCATAATTTTCTGGCAGTATTTGGAAATCAACATTCCTTCAGCAGTGTGTTTTATTGGGTAATTCACACCACTTGTTGGCTTAATCTTGGCCTGGAGTTAAGCCAAACCATTTCTGGGTTTTTATGGTTTTCGTATGAGGAGCTCCGGGTTACATTTTTAGAATTTTCTAAACAACATTTTCATAATTTTCTCAGAAATTTTAAGAGTAGAAACTCCACTTCTTCTTTAACAACAAAAATTCTTCTTTAGCAACAACAACAATATAATTTCTTGTTAGTGTAAGTTAATTACTTAGGCAATTTTCCAACACTTTTGGTCTATTTTATTTCACTTAGGTTTTGCATGCATGCAATGAAAATTCCATGATCTATTTTTATATTCTATTTTGTACCCAATTTCCAACATTAATAATAAAATGACTTAACATTTTTGCCCAAATTATTTAATTTTCTGATGATGCATATTAAATTTATATTGTTATAGCTTTGTGTTAAAATTATATTATTGTGACTTTTACATATTTTTTATTATTTGCTAAATATTTTTATTAAAAATATTCCATAAAACTACCTAACAAAACAATGTACATTTCTTAACCAAAAATAGAAATATTACATAAAACAAACTAACACAACAATATACACTTCTTAACCAATCCTAGTTGAGAAAATGTTGGTGTCATGGCGTTGGTAAATGATTAAGAGTACCATAATCCTTCAAATATTAACATACGCCAATCAATCAAATTTGTATTAAAAATTTTAATTAATCATGAATTTATAAATACAATTTACTTCAAAGTCTCACGGTTGAGGGTACCATAATCCTTCGAATATTAACATACGCCCAACCAATCAACTTTGTATTTGTATAATTTAAAAAATTTAAATTTTAAGATTGTAATTAATCATGAAATATAATAAATCTATAAATGCAATTTACTTCAAACTCTCATTCCCTTTTCAACTATGAAATGTGTTCAACACCCAATTAAAGAGTTGGGAGTTCACGTTTTCCAATGAAAATTAATGGTATTAATTAATATATTTTAAGTAATAAATAAAATGGTTTTCTTATTTAATTAATGGTATTAATTAATATATTTTAACTAATAAATAAAATAGTCTTTTCTTCCATTTTGATTATTCTATTATATAATAGAGATTGTGATTTTGTTATCTTTGAAAATGTTTTTTAAATATATAAATAGGTTTAATAATCTCTAAACCTAGGACATCTAAGACACTTTGCTAGTTAAACAAATGAAACATGTAAGCTTTAAAAATCTATATAGAATTTTGGTTATAAAATATCATTTTATCCTTTTTCGTTATAATTTTGAAAAGATTATTTAATTCTTTTGTATTCTTTCGGTAGTAATCACATGCAAAAGAACGAGGTCGACGCGTTTCGAACCAACCAGTGTGGTTACATAGTCCTGATGATGAACCACACTGGTTGGTTCGAAACGCGTCGACTTCGTTCTTTTGCATGTGATTACTACCGAAAGAATTTCTACAAATTTATATTATGGATCACAGAAGCTTAGATTCCAAAAATTATTTAATTCTATTATAAAAAAACTAATTTTTAAATTTTGTGTAATTTTTTTTAATGTAACAAAATCACAACTCAGAATTTGAATTTGAAATCTCTAAATTTTGCATACTTTACATTACTTAGATTACCAATTGTAATTTTTACCATACCTAAATATATCAGTTTTTCTCATTTTTATAATAAATATGTGTAAATACATAACCCATATATGTATGTGCAGAAACATATGATCTTTATTTGGACATTAAGTAACACACTATTTTATCAATATATTTTAATATTTACACGGAGAAATATGTCATATCTTAAATATATCGCCACCTATCTCCCGTTAAAAACCATAACGACTGGTGCATATTCCTGGCCAATGTACAGTGAGAAAGTTGTTTATAAATCAGCGGAGAGTCAGCTTCCACTATAAATTGCCAGCAACTAATAGCTACGTTTAAAAGTAGAATATTGCGTTCAGCATTTAGATTACAATTGTATGGTGTGTGATGGATTCAAGTCTTGCAGACTGCAAACGTCAAAGTAAAGGTGAATTGGGCACGTCGCACCCGCTGTGCCATGGCACCAAACTGAGATCTCGTGAAAATGAAATTACCAACTTTTTTGCATCCAATCCATTTGCAAATAATTTTGATATTTGTCGACCTGTAATAAAATTGTGTGCCTGTCTTTTCATTGTTGGGTGTAATGGAGGCACCGCAGCATCACCGAAAGGTAGAAAGAATTCTAACTTTTACATAATTAGGTCAAAGAAAACACTCTTTCACATAATTGGTTAAGAGAAATTCAAGTATTAATACCCAGTGTAGAGCCCAGCGAGAAAAAGGCTGTGCCCTCATCTGACTGCATGAGTGGTCAGAGATAGAGCAGTAGGAGACACCACAGATGAGATAAATGGCTTTTTGAGGTACCCACAGCTATCATAAACGTTTTACTTTACAGAAAATCATTCTTTGGTAAGAAAAGAAAGAACCCCTTCCTGTGACCACAAAGTTGTTGGCTTTATGACGACATTATGCAGAATAAGGTTCATTTTCCATACATGACAAAAACATATTCCATTCCATTTTTAACCCTATCTGAATCACAGTCCACTTGCAATTGTGATAATCAATTGCAAGCACCACAAGCAATCCCCATCAATCGCTGCTTAATTTGGCAAGGTCCACTTTAGAATTGGCGTTTTTTTTTTCACAAGAGAAAAAACGTTGTTTCATATTATAAATAGATAAAACAGTCCATAAGACATTGGATACAATTACATCATCAACAGGAAATACTTCCAAATTATCCAGCTAGAACTCACTGCGAAATTGGTACACTAGAACTCACTGCGAAATTGGTACACTATCATAGATAGAGAAAAAACTACCCCATTGCATCCAAAATGGATTCAAAATCAGCATAAACACCACCCCATTACATCAGAAAGTTACCAGTGTCAAAAAAGCCGTTCGCATTCATATATACCATAAAAATTGTAAAGGGACCCACAGAGAGGTGGATACATCCTTTCCAAATTTCCATGAAATCCCCTGAATTAGACCATGTGCCCCACCGAGCATGGCTACATAGGCCAAGTAAAGTCCAGGTTCCATGCAAGTGATTTGCCAAGAGCAGAAGATCGCAGCAGCTACATATAATAACCAGGCTCGCTTGATACACCGCTTCTTATATAAAAAACCCAACTGATAGATACTCCACAGTATATTCACAAAAACTTCCACCAAAAAGAATATAAAGTAAAAAAAACATATACTATACTGAATACTATAAGGGGTATGTGAAAGAAGCCATCTTCTTATTTTTCCGATAGAGAATAACCATAATGCTTCCATATGGTTGTTTCAGACCCTTCTTAGACAAATTATCTGCCCTCATATTGAGTTCTCTGTAACTATGATGCAAAAAGAACCTCTGGAACTTAGATAGAATGTAACGGATAAGATCAGTCCATCCCCTACGATTAGAGCCATGCAGAGAGGATCTGCCCGATACCCCATCAATAACGATCTTGGAATCTCCATAAATATCACTGCTAGGTATCTGTAGATGATAGGCAACCATTACCCCACTCCAAAGAACCATAATCTCCCCTTTATTGTTGAAACCACCCCCGCCATTCCAGAATAAATGGTATCTCTCCTTACTATCTACTTTAATCCAAGCACCGCATCCACAGTGTCCATCCTATTGTGCACCATCAAAGAATAAGGTTGGAAGATTAATGCACTGAGGTCTGAATCTATAAGAAAGATCAATACAGTCCGGCTTGGAAGTGATATTGTTATTGAGCCATTCCAAGACGCAGGTGTAGATCACAATTGGCGTCTTGCGCATAGAATATCAACGGTTATACAGTGGGAAATAGACAGAAAGTTGCTCACTTCCACTTCCACTTACTTGTTGATGCCTTCGCCCTCGTCACAATTGCCTTTCGATGTGCTTGGGACCGAGGGCATTCCATCGTTTTTGAAACTCTCAGTCTGTAGCCAAATCCCTGCGTACACCACAAAATGTTCATATTTTGAAATTTTCATGCATGACCATGTTTCTTAAGACACCAACATCAAGCAACAAGACACTCACATCATTAGTATTGTAACCCAATAAACATCAAGAAACAAGGCACTCACATCATTAGTATTGTATGCCAATAAGCCTTAAAGTTGATAGAAATAGAACTACCTAAGTCTAGATGCTAATAATGGTATATTCTCCATAGTTTGCCTGCTTGAGGGGAAGTTGTTTATCCCCTTGTGTGCTCCTATCTTTTATGTCAAAGAAATTCCATAACATTGTTGGGTACATACGCAATATCCCATTTTATCACCTTCTCCCATCATTTAATTTAATTATGTTAATTATGTTTAAATTTTTTGTATAGATAATTTATTTACACCATGGGGTAGACATTTTTTTTCAAGATGAAAAATCGAATTTTCTTTCCATTAAAAAAAACATAAGTTTACATATTGCATTATCCCTTTATCCCAAAAACAAACAAGATGAAATCATATCACAATGAAAACCCAGATAGAAAAAACAGAGCAGTGACTCCAACCAGATGAAAAAAACCATCTTTGGATCTCCTATTCACTAGTACGCAAAAAAAAATGGTAACCGGTTGAGCCTAGCCCAACAAAAATCTAGATATGGACACTTTCCACCGTCTAGATCCAAAATTACAAAAAAACAAAAATATCGTTCATCCAGTCTGTCACCTAACATTGTAGAGTAGAAAAATCCAGCATAGAAGATGACCTCCCTCAGATGTCAATCTCCCATGACCTCTAAAAAATTCCCATGTAGAAAACTAAGTAATAGATCTTACCACGGCCTTGTACGAACCCTGCCTTAGATAGTGTATCCACCTTTGAGTTTTGTTCCTAGTAGATGTGTGAGATGAAAATCCTAAAGAAATCTTTGATCAAAGATTGAATCCTATCCATGTAATGTGTGAATTCATGAGCACCATGGTGTAGACATATCATGATAATGTTGAATAATTTTTTTCTTTTGTAATTCATAACATTCTATTAACTGTAGAAGATAATATTTACAAGGCTATTGCTAAAAGGTCTATCGATCTCACCTCAACTAGGTTTGTTGACCATTGCCATCAGTCCAAAAAAGACATAAGCTAACTGACCATAATCGTAAGGGAAAGATAAGCCAAAATACTGAAAAAATGAACATAACACCTAAACACATACTCAATCATCGGAGTTGATAGAAATTGGATTTTCTAGACCCATCCTAGGTGGAGGAGGGGAGAAAAATGAGCAGCTGGCGTGTTGCTCCAAATGAGCCATCCAAGCCTCCAACTGCTCCAGCTTGTCGAGAATGCACATATGACTGCATCAGACCACCACCACCCAATCCCAAAGCTGACACTGGAAATATTGGATTTGAGTCAAGGCTGTCATGACTGGCTCATGCTCCTCCCGACGAGTTTTCTCATAGGCTTCCAACTTCATTTTCACAGACTGGCACAGTTGACCTTTGGTGGTGCAAGAGGGATTATTCCTCTTCCTTAATGGTGGTTGGCATTCACGGCATGGTCTCTGCAAGCTACCAGTTGCATCTGAGCTTGGCCGCACCTCTTCCTACTTCCAGTATAGGTGTCAAGTTTTGGGTTACACAATCGTCCCACTTCCACCTCCTCCCAAACGGGAGCTACATAGCAGTGCCATGTGCACGCTGCAACACAAAACCCCTCCAACTCCTTGGCCTCTTCCACATTTTTCTAGGGCCACCAGCACCACCGCAACACACATGATGCCCACAAATTCATCACATGTCCACAGTGGTGATAAAATATTCCCCCCAAGCCCAATGACTTGTGCCTCCAAACCCTCTTCCTGCTCTGTACTAGTCGCCCCACCCTAGTTCGACCCCCAAAGAACACCTTACCAAGCTGATGCAGGGGCATTAGGCCCAAGACACTTTTTGTACATAAATAAACCTAAGGGGGGTCTCATGTTTTGTCTCCCCATGTAAATATTCATAGTTGAGTTATTTTAGTTAATTTGGAAGGCAAACATTGTAACTGCCTGAATGATTTCTGGGCACCTGAAAAGATAGTCAGTTTCAGAAGTTAGGCTAGCTTTAGGAGTCCAAGAGTCGTCAAGGAAGTGAATCGATTGATTTCCAATATGTATAAAAATAAACCTCTGTGATAGAGTCGAGAAGCCTACACCTAGACCTGCACAGACCTGTGTAGAGAACTGCATAGAACTGTAGAATAGAAGAGAAGGGCCAATCGATTGAAGATCTGGCCACTAGGAAGTTGTAAGTAGTGTCATTGTATGATGAAGAATTGATTCAGTATTCTTGTGCATTTGTTGAGTTAAATCATGTGTGAATAAATATCTGCTTTGCTTGAATAAGTTCAGTGTGAATATATGTATGCATCCTGACGAAGGATAATTGAAATCCGTGATAGTTAAGAAACCCAGTGTTGGGATTGATGGTGCTCTATATACAATTAGAGGAACCAATGTTAATACGATCGACTGTGTATCCTGACTGGTAGACGATGAACCAACGCGTGATAACCCTCTGTATTATGGAGTAAGGTATTTATCTTCATTCCGAATTGTGGATTGAATGCACGCAGAGTTCTGGGATACTATGTGGACGGTGCATTGTGGATTGGTCGAACTTGTGGAGGAGCACTCAGCCATAAGCCTGGAGTTGAATGGTGTGGAACCCCGAGGTAAAAGGGCGGAACCTGGCATTCCAAAGAGGAGCGGAACCTTGCAGATGAACAATGAACGTGGGTTAACGCTGGAAGCGGTTTTTATCGCACCACCTTTGCAGCGAAAGTGGTATTTGAGAATCAAGAGCGATTCCATAGAACAGTGGACACGTGGCGTCGGGCGAAGTTCAAAAACCGCCATCACTGCGCGCCATCACATGTTAACGATCAACCAAGGAGGTCGTGCGATATTGTTGAGCGTCGTCGATCTGGAAGGGAGCCATTGAACAGCGGTCGTATGAGGAAGATGCGCGAAGGTTAACCAAAGTACGGCGCGTGAATTTGATTGGACTGTCGATCATATACGTGGGGCCCGGAGTCAAAGGTTTATTAACAGGCGTGAATAAAGGTATGACCAGCGCCTGACCTTGGTAAGTGTTTATTAACCTTGGCTATAATATTATATGGCGGAGATAAAGATTACCTTTGGGTCGATTCGTGTTGTGAGAGTATGCATTAGTGTATATGGGAGAGCGTAGGTTGAGGTTCCAATTTGGATTGGTTCGCCTTTTAATGCGTGGGTTGTTATTAAGAAAGCATTTTTGAATGTCTTGGGGAGGCCATTACTAAAGGAGGAAACTAGATTAATATCTCAATCTCAGATTGAGATATTAAAATAAAAGCCTTAGATTAATTGATTAATTATCTAAGTGCCAGACCAAGAAAATAGAACAGAGAGTGACTGCCGGATTGGGGATTTGCTTTGGCATGAAATATTGGATGCATTTACACATAGATCGAGGCTGGGACTAAGGTACACCGGGGCCATGGGTGGCCTCACTGTCAAGTGGTATCGAAGCTAGAATTTAGTTAGCTCGTTGAAAAGTTTATTTTTGAAATGCACATGTACTGAACAGAAAAAGTGAAGTTTAAATCTGCTTAACAGAAAATTGCAGATTTGATTTGACATGCAGTGAAGGTCGATAACTCGGATTTACAGAATCTGGAGTTGAAGACAGAGTGTCTTGAAGATTGCAGCAGGTAGATGCAGTGCAAGTGAAAAGAAAAGAAGCAAGATCAGTCAGGGATCTTGAGAGGTAAGATGATGAGCCTTATTTGAACTCTGGTTGGAAGGATTTGTTTGCAGAATACAAAGTGCAAGCAATTGAGGAAGAAATCTCAGCAAGAGACAAATCACAAGCTTTGAGAGCAGTGATATAAGAGTCCAGCAAGGGATTCTGAGTGAAGAATAAAGAGTGCGCGGCAGAACTTGAAATAATTCCCAACTGAGGTTGGATGTAAGAAAAAAAAGGGTGTTCTTGAGAAAGTTGCAGAGTGAAGCTTAGAGAGCAGAAGAGAGTGCTCAGAAGGTTCCAAAGAGAGGGGACCAGTACTTGCCAAAAGCCGGAGCTCAGGAGAGAATCTTGGTGAGGTAAGTTGTAGCAAGAGAGCTTGTTGTTGCAGAGGCTTGGTGCAGCTTGTGAGTGAAGAACCCCTAGAGAAGAGAATGGCTACTGAGAGCCATAGAAGAGATTGCAGAGGTTCTGAGAGAAGCCACAACAAAAGAGTGTGGGAAGATGCCAAAGCAAATGGCATGAGGAAGAGACTCACGGATGAAGAATATTGGAAATAATTTGCTGAGATCAAGGAAGAGCTCAATGAACTGAAGATAAGGATAGAAGAAAGCCAGAGAGTTGGTTGGCTCATGAAGAAGAAGATAAAGTGGCATAGGCTACAAAGGAAGAAGGAGAAGATGATGAATGCTCGGAAGAAGAAAGAAATACTCAGAGTGATTGAGTATTTGGAGAAGGACTTGGAGACTGAAGCTTCAAGTGGGACCCAGGGGTCCAAGGGCCTTACATATGACATATTTTGTATGTTTGCAGGAATAGCAGGTGAAAGAAAACAAACTGCTGATGTTGTCACTGAGGAAGAAATTGGGACAGCTACATGTTTTGAAGATGTCCATGCATAGTTGGAGAAAGATTCTGCTTTCCAAAATATTGGAAGCAGAAGAGCTTTAGTTTTTGATATTGGCCAGAAGCTGGAGGTTGAACAGCTTGAGGACTCTGAAGAAGAGACCATTGAATAATCTTTGGAAAATATAGAAGACTTGGAACAGCAGAAATATTTGGTGACCAAATCACCAATTGAGACCATGAGGTCTTATGTTTTTACAACTGACAAGTTGTGTGTGAATTCAGGTGTTAATGAAGGCAGTTCACATGATAGAACTGTGAAAAATGAAACTGACTATTTCCAAGCAAGATATGATGAGTATCTTTCAGATGAAGAACAGATTGAACTACTGTAGCATAAGGAATTCATTAATTACTTATTTGGTAGAAGAGATTTTTTCAATGGGGTTGATGATGAGTTTTTCATTAATGCTGATAATGACAGGCTGCTTTTGTTGAATGGCCAAGTAAGGAATGATGGACAGGTAGTTGGATTCTTTGCAGAGATGGGAAATCAGGATTTTATTCTGATGAAGACTGAGGAGATAGTGACAGCAGAAGATAGAGAATATTGTGGTGAGATGCCAAGATTGTGGCATGAGTAGAGAACAGAACCACAAAGAGAAAGTGTTCAGATTGTAAGGGCAGAGATGGATGAGAAAGTTCCTTCTTATGAACTAGAGCAAAAATACATCCTTGAAGAGGATGGTGCAGAAGAGAGACTAGCTAATAGTCTCAAGAAATGTTTGAAGAATTGGAATCAACATTCTGATGTGCTAATTGAGAAGAAGAGACAGTTGGGACAACATACTGAGATGCTAACAGAAGAAGGAAATGCTCTGAGGCCTTGTAGAATTTTTTTAAAAAAAATGTTTGATGAATGCAGATCCTATTGATGATGGAGATGATTTGATAGCATGGGGCAGTCAATTGAAAGAGAAGGAGAGTTCTGTGGAAGACTTTAAACCATGGAATGGAGAAATTGAGCTGCTAGAGAGTATGCTGAATCAGCAGGATTCCATACAAGAGAGAAGACCTCAATTTCAGAATTGGGGGTTGTAGAATGTGAAGACACAATGGGATGAAGATAGAAAATAATTGCTGATTGAATCATCAATAGGGACCATTGGGTCTTGGGGTTTTGGAACTGATGAAGTGGCTGTGTTGGCAGGAAAAGAAGAAGACAATCCATCACTTGGAGCTGTCTTAGAAGAAGAAGAGCTGTTGCAGAACGAGGATGAGCAGCTGAGTGAAGATGAGACAACCATGTCTCATATGCAGGAAAAGATTGTTGCTATTGGTAGCAGAAAAGAATTGGCTTGTTTGAATAGCCAAGGGAAGATTAAAGAGAAGACTGTATGGCAGACTGTTGGGGCTGCTACAGCAGTGGAGAACCAGATTTTCACTCTGACAGAAGATGAAGATACAGTGGCTAGAGAACTTGATTTGATTTCTGGAGTCAATCAAGAAGAAGGAAGGCAATTGCGGAAAATTTCCAAGGCAGAAGAAGAAGATGTTGAACCTGAGTTGCAGCATGGAGAAGATTTGTTTGGCCAAAGGAGATGGCGAGAATGTTTGCTGAAGATATTCAGAAAAGAAGGTGAAATGCCAGAGCAGCAGCTTGGAGTGTTGCTGGAGAGAGTGCTGAAGCAACAAACTGAAGTGTTGCCAGCAGAGGAGAAAAAGTTTTACTGTTGCAGAGAGGGTATGGATGATTGGGTGGCGAATAGGGCAGCAGTAAGAACTGAAGAGATAAGAATGCAGCAAACAGAAGCAAGCATCCTGTAGTCAGAGGAAAGATTAGATAGAGAAATTGAAATGATAAGGAACCTGATGCAGAAGATGCCTCAGAAAAGGACAGCAGTAAGAAAGCTGAGAATCAACAGCAACAAGAGCAAGACAGTCACAGACTGTAAGGGCATAGCAAGTGCGAAGATGCAGACCAAAATATGGAAGCCAGGAGGAATGTGAAAGAAGAATTCTGCAACAAATAACCAGTTGTAGAACAAAGTATGGGATCCAGGCAAATAAAAATAAAGCACATGATCAGGAGATCATGAATCATTTGACCCTGGGGAGTCTGATGCAGGGGCATTAGGCCTAAGACACTTCTTGTACATAAATAAACCTAAGGGGGGTCTCATGTTTTGTCTCCCCATGTAAATATTCATAGTTGAGTGATTTTAGTTAATTTGGAAGGCAAACATTGTAACTGCCCAAATGATTTATGGGCACCCGAAGAGATAGTCAGTTTCAGAAGTTAGGCTAGCTTTAGGAGTCCAAGAGTCGTCAAGGAAGTGAATCGATTGATTTCCAATATGTATAAAAATAAACCTCTGTGATAGAGTCGAGAAGCTTGCACCTAGACCTGCACAGACCTGCGTAGAGAACTACATAGAACTGTAGAATAGAAGAGAAGGGCCAATCGATTGAAGATCTGGCTGCTAGGAAGTTCTAAGTAGTGTCATTGTATGATGAAGAATTGATTCAGTATTCTTGTGCATTTGTCGAGTTAAATCACGTGTGAATAAATATTTGCTTTGCTTGAATAAGTTCTATGTGAATATATGTATGCATCCTGACGAAGGATAATTGAAATCCGTGATAGTTAAGAAACCCGGTGTTGGGATTGATGGTGCTCTGTATACAGTTAGAGGAACCGATGTTAATACGGTCGACTGTGTATCCCGACTAGTAGACGATGAACCAACACGTGATAACCCTCTGTATTATGGAGTAAGGTTTTTATCTTCGTTCTGAATTGTGGATTGAATGCACGCAAAGAACTGGGATACTGTGTGGACGGTGCATTGTGGATTGGTCGAACCTGTGGAGGAGCGCTCAACCGTAAGCCTGGAGTTGAATGGTGCGGAACCCCGAGGTAAAAGGGCGGAACCTGGCGTGTCGAAGAGGAGCGGAACCTTGCGGATGAACAGTGAATGCGGGTTAAGGCTGGAAGCGGTTTTATCATACCACCTTTGTAGCGAAAGTGGTATTTGAGAATCGGTAGTGATTCCATAGAACAGTCGACACGTGGTGTCGGGCGAAGTTCCAAAACCGCCATCACTACATGCCATCGCACGTTAACGATCGAACAAGGAGGCCACACGATATTTTTGAGCACCGTCGATCTGGAAGGGAACCATCGGACGGTGGTCGTATGAGGAAGATGCGCGAAGGTTAACCAAAGTACGGCGCGTGAATTTGATTGGACTGTCGATCATATACGCGGGGCCCGGAGTCAAAGGTTTATTAAAAGGCGTGAATAAAGTTATGACCAGCGCCTGACCTTGGTAAGTGTTTATTAACCTTGGCTATAATATTATATGGCAGAGATAAAGATTACCTTTGGGTCGATTCGTGTTGTGAGAGTATGCATTAGTGTATATGGGAGAGCGTAGGTTGAGGTTCCAATTTGGATTGGTTCGCCTTTTAATGCGTGGGTTGTTATTAAGAAAGAATTTTTGAATGTCTTGGGGAGGTCATTACTAAAGGAGGAATCTAGATTAATATCTCAATCTCATATTGAGATATTAAAATAAAATCCTTAAATTAATTGATTAATTATCTAAGTGCCAGACCAAGAAAATAGAATAGAGAGTGAAAGCCGGATTGGGGAGATGATTTGGCATGAAACATTGGATGCATTTACACACAAATTGAGGTTGGGACCAAGGTAAACCGGGGCTATGGTAAGTCCCCGCTATCACGAGCTGAGGCACTCGAATGTACTAGTGCACCCAATATTACACACTAATGCACCCTTAACTCGAAGAGCCACCTAACACCACGAGCCAAAAACAGTGAGAGGAAATTGGGGTAAGAATTTGTCCAATTCCCCTCTAAAACTCCATGTAGTGCCTACAACACCAACATAAATGGACCCAGCAATAAAACTTGCAATATACCATAATTCAATCAAGACACCAAAGGATGGTCACCGATGAGTTGGGTTTCAGAAGCTCACCTAATCAGGAGGGCGCCACGTAGAAAACCAAAATATATATAGGAACAAAGGACTAACGACTTCCTCTTGCAACCATCAACCACCTATGACATAAGCCAAAGAGAAATGAGTCACCTTATCCCCCCTCCACCGCTTATCAACATGGCATTTCTCTAAGTTGCATGGCTCGAACTTCCATCACCCGAGTATTATAACAATTCCCATCGAGTTTCATAGAATTCCCATTTCCCATCGACCTCTATTTAAATACACACAAGAATAGCTAGGTGGGCTCACATGGAACGGTTGTGGCATTCCCTACCACACATACCTCCTACATGTCATGTGCATGGGAATTCGGGGTGGATGGCAGGCTCAACCTCCACTATCCTCGATTTTTCCACCCCCATCAGGGTGATAATGTTGAATAATGTTGAATAGTACTAAACATTGCTATTTTGTAGTTAATGAAAAAACAGTAATTGACTAACTTAGGAGCACCTATAGGGGTTATGTTACCTCAAGTGGGAAAATGTAAGGGGGTGTTAGGGAATGTTATATGCACATTTACCTATATCTCATCCCTATATTGTCATTAATTTAAATCTTTTATGGTGTTGATGAGATCTTAACCTATAGTTTATAAAAGGTATGAGAAATGAATGTAATCTTTCCCTAAATATATATAATCACCTCCTGAATTATTGCAACTTTCTCCTTGTACATCCTCGGAACTAAAAATGAATTGGGATTGGGTTCTTCCCATTCATATTCACTCCTGAAAATTGGGCGGGGGGTGCAGGCCAAGGAGTAAATTGCAATGGAAAAAAAAAAGTACAACTTTGGGAGAGAAAAATAAGAGTGAAAAAATAGTTTTTATGTTGAAAACAAGAATCCTACCACATTATGTAATAGAATAGCCATATAAACCATGAGAAGAGACAAGAACTGAGATTTTTTGTTTTTTAGATTTAAGGCACATTAGCCTAGACCTTTTTATGTGCACACTCAAAAACATTGGAGGGAGAATAATTCTAAGGGATTATTGAAAAGAAAATGAAGAACTTCTTGTGTTATGTGGGGTAGGGATTGTGGTTGACAAGAGTTGCACACAAACTCAACAATGAGATATTGGTTTAGTAATCTTATTTCTTTGTAAATTAAGAGTCAAGCTAAGTATTCAACATTTCTTCTTCCCTTTGGTGGTATTATACGCTAGCTAGGGGAAGGACTATTGTATAACTGTCAAGTGCAGCAAAGCCTACAGTTAGGTGCAAAATATTTTTTCCTCAGTCAATTTCCTGTCCCACAATATTTTAATAGATAAGTTTCTCTTTTTTTTCTATATGGATTATGTAGAAATTAAGAAATGTTTTATCTCTATGTTTTCAAAGTTTTTTGTATTTTGTATGCTTCAAGGAATAATGGTTGGCTTCAAAGCTTAAATGTGTTAGGATAATTTTTTAAGGTATTGGATGCTCCTTGAAATACTTGAATTATATTTTCTCTAGAATATTATAGTGTCATATGTTAACCAATGCATGAAAAAAAAAACCTACAAATTTTAGAATAGATTGTTCACACTTGGTGTTTGACGTGTTGTGTAAAAGAATTACTTGGATTAATAAGTTTCCATATCCTCTTGTGACATTACATTAAAAATTTTCCACCAAATAATACCTTGCTTAACTCTATGCAGGTTGTTTCAAAAAATTCAATAACACATTCTAACATAATCAATCTAGATTGTCCCTTCACTACTTTAATTCTTTTTCTGTTATCAACTCAATTTTAGACCTTTTCACATGCATAAAAACTAGATAGCTTCATGTCCTATAAGAAATGCATCATTTATTACTGTGTTGCACCTTGTTGAGAATGTAGAACATGAAACTCCTCTGGATTATCTTAAGTCTTCTAATAGAGGAAATATTGAGAGGAGTCCTCACATTTTTGGTCTTTCTTGACATGTTTAAATCAATGTTATTGGAACCGAACTAGTGGCTAAACCAAAAAACCTTGTGGGTCGGGAACTAGTCGGAACTAGACCGGAATCGATAAAAAAATTGAGCCAAAAAATTGATTGACTAAAAATACATAAAATATTCAAATTTTAAATAAAATCATATATGTTCATGTGCATCCATATAAATCTAAACCATTTATGCACAATTAAGAAAAATTTATCATGTATATAGCATATTAAGGGTGCACATAACCAAAATAACATCGAATGCAATCCATCTATGAACCGAAAATACATAAACAAATAGGCTCTAGGTGGCCTCCAACATAATAATAATAAAAGAAAAATTATAAAAAATACCTACATATCATCAAAATCATTGCCTATATTGGGGTCTTCATCATCAACATAACCTTCCAAGCATTAATATAAAATAGAAAAAATGTAGCATGTCAAGTCAATATTTTGTTTGAGTGATGGGTACACTTTTAGTAGTCATGATAGAGGAGTTCGACAACCAATGCCACTAACATCAAAGTACATAAAGGGTTTGGTGCTCTTGATTAAATACTAGTTACATAACCTCTTGCATGAAAAGATCCAATTGAAATGTTGCAATCTCCCCAATCCTAAAATCCTAAAAAACTGTTAAGTCTGTTGGATTTTGAGTGAGTTATAAAATTCTACTTTCTCCATATGAAATCCAATGAGGTTAGAATCACTCTCAAGCATCCTGAGTCATTTCATGGTAATGTTAAAATTTCAAGTAAAATATTTCATCCTTTTACTTTAAGAATTTAACATTACCCTGAATTACATAGAAATACTAAGGCCATAGGCTTGAATATTTAATATTAGGTTGGCTTAATGGAGAATTAGAAGTGGGCCAACCAAATGAGAAAAACACAAATAAAAATGCAAAATTTTTAAGCTAGTCCACATGGGTGTGGAACTCACGGAACCGGTCTTAAATCGGTCGGTTTAGTGAAATAGGTTTGTTCAATGCTAAACTAGTCGGTTCCGTCATAGAACCAGCCGGTTTCATCATAGAACCAACCGGTTCTGTATTAAACCAACCTATTCTATTTATGAATCCCAAACTAGACTGGTTTTGGGCCCAAACTGGTCAAACTAACCAATTCCACCAATTCTATTCTGGTTCTAATAACATTGGTTTAAATAGAAAAGGCTTCTCATAATACCTATGTCAGAAGGTATTGTGAATTTGTACCACTAAAATAGTTTTCAATAAAATATAAAAACTACAAATCTTGCATTTTTCCAAAGGAAAAATAACTCAAGCCTTTCTGTAGTACTATTAGAGTTTATCGTTAATTTTTTTCATAGGAAAAAACACCAAAAATTCATTCATTTTGTAGAAATAATTCAAAATTACATTTTATATATACACACCCTATGTGTATTACATGATCTTTTTGAAATCTGTTTTGTAAGCTTGAAATATTCATTAACATACTTTCTAGCGTTTTTCCAACATTTACAATGAGCACTTTTTGGATAATTACATCAAAAATGGTGAGGATTAAGTTTTTCACCACTGTTAGGAGGTGTGGTCTAGTATACTATAAAGAAAAAAATATACAAAACAAGTCATTTTTAAGGAATATTAAGTCCTCTCTTCCTGAGTAAGAACGTCCCTATAGGGCCTAGGGTAGAAATCGAATGAGTTTTTGTCTCACTGCTCCATAATCCATGTAACACCCCCTCCCAGATTTACCAAATTTCACTGGCCTAGCAGGGTAAACATGAGATGAAGAGTTACTATGACATGACCCGACCTCCAAGATTTAGTTATGGAAGTGGGGTCGACAACTGACAACTCACATACATCCCTCAAGGCTTGTAGGACACTTAGGGTCCAAAAAACCACCCCTAGTGACCAAACCCTGAGATGGATTTCTTTTTCACTTACCTAGGCCCACAACCACATGCATAAAAAGGCAAGGATTCAGTTATAGGCCTCCAACCACATGCACAAGCCTCTTTACCAGTGGTTATAGCCTAAAATATTCAGTTCAAAGGGTGCGGTCTTGATATCTAAGCCACATTTCTAGGCCAACCTCCGGACCACTTCCCGGAATTGCCTGTAACTTCTCATAATGATAAATCACATAATGAAAATGTTATTCATATAAAATTTGAACAGGAACTTGACCTAACCAAGCCTAACCATGACAAACATTTCGTTAAACATATGGTGAACATGTGATTTCCATGTCATGAGTGCATATCTGATCTTAAGAGTTTGTGTTCCATCTATTAATTATCAAGAAGGTCTAATTCCCCCTCATATTAACTGCAATAACACTTATTAGTCCATTCATTCATCAACCATTCATTTACTTATCAAATCCTGAACAATTCATAGCTAGAGCACATTACAAATCCATGATTATAACCAGGATATAACCAAATTATTAACCATGAAGGAACAACCATATAGTCCACATAATAACAAGTACAAGTGCTCATAAATCACAGTAGGAAAATAACTCTTATTGACTTATGCAAAAGCCAACCAAGTTAAGGACTTCCACATACCACCCGACCATAGATTACGTTGAACCAAATTTTTCTTTCAACCAATCACCCTTGTGCCATATTCCAACAATTAATGTGGGATCTAAAGGCATAAATAACTAGGAATTCCCAAAGATTAGACCACCTCCACCCTCAAGCTACCATGATCTCTCCAAAATTGGTCAAGAGATCACAAGCCAAAGCAAGCTTGGATGCCTCAGAACTTATTCACCATTACCTTGAGGAATTTTCCTTTCTCCACCCACCTGTCTAAGGTTTTCCCAGAGAAAACCATATCCACCCCCAACCCTTGGGGATTTTGTTGAGACCACCTCATGTGGTTTGAAAACCTTCCTGAAATCCAAATCTCAACCAAGAAATGAATCCCATCAAACCATGAATATCCAGGAAATGGAAAGGCAAGGCTGAAACCATTGTCAAACTAGGTGTTATCACTAGAAAATTGGACAAGAAAGAGACATCATGAAATGTCAAGCAAAAGGATTTACAGGATGGAAAAACATTAGAGAATCTGGAAAATTTAATTTTCTCTAAGGTCAACAGGAAAATTTATCAAATTGTGCACATAAGACACTAGCACAATGCACTTCGCGTGCTATTTTCTTCGATAACAGTGCATGTATCTGCAGCTTTCCCTCAATAAGTCGTGCGGTCCTAGGTATGGAGGAAGGTAACCATCCAGGACCACTTTGCACACTTCAAGAAGAAGATTATCCCCTTGAGGCCACCCAAGGACAGTCGCCTTGAGCCACCTTGAGACCTCAAGTGAGCACACAATGGAATAAACCACCACTCTTGGGTCACTATCCACAATTTTACTAAGAGAGGGAATAAGATTTGAATTTTTCCTATAAAAGACCACCATGAGAAAAACAATTTAGAACACATTTTTATTCTAGCCAAATTTCTCAGGAGAAAACCAGCAGTGTGTTTTCCAAGCAGCAAAGGAGTGAAGGGATTCATTTGTTGGTCATCCAGCATCTCAATCCCAAAGGAGAAGTTCATCAATTGTCTGTTATCCAATCACTCATTCGAGGAGAAGAGAGAGGCCTGCAAACAGCTCAAGGGGAGAGCCCTCCTTGCTTTGAGTATTAGAGCTCCATAGCTCCAAGGACTCTCTGCGAGTGTTTTAGCATTCTACCTCTTTTTTACCACCAGTGGAAAATAAAAGGGGATTCATTCTCCATTGGTATTATTAGTTCTCTTACTCGATATTGAGCTTGTGTTATATGTGTATTTGTTGGTTCTTGTTTCCTCCTCTTTTTGTAGGATGCTATGTTTTATAACTATTTTTTCTACATGTTATGATGCTTCACTAATCATTTAACAACCCATTTGTTCCCTGTAACATTTCTTGTAGGCTAGCAATCACTCCTACCAAGCACCGGTGTTTTTCATACACTCTTGTACTAAACACACCAACATAGGATTGGCGACTCCACTTATTTTCCTCTTAAGCTAAGTGGTTGTGGTTTTGCAAAACCTCTTTTCTGCTCAGGATTGTTGCTGGACTAGCTATCCTCTTCCTAAGCTTCTATCATTCACCCTCTACGAAGAGATTCAGTTCAGGAGAAGCGGAATTTTCATGTGCAGGAAAACTACGCGTGTTCAACTCAAACGAATGCGCAGGTCCATGCACGTTCAGCTCAGGCAGACGCGCAGAGTCACGCACCTGTGCAGAAATAATCTACGTAGAAATGAGTGAGCCATTTTTTCACTAATTTTCTCCACTTTTGCAAGTGTAAAGTTATTTCCAACCCAGAATAAATCTACCAGCACTGTTTTATTGTGTCCCTTGACTGTTAGACATGTTTTTAGCTGAACTTTAGCTTAGCTATTACATAGTTTTAATTTGTAGTTTATTATCACAAATTCACATAGTTTAATTAGGAGGAAAGTAAGTGGTTAAAATCCACCTATGCTATTTGAATGAACTTATTAGTGATAATAGACACCAAACACGTAGGTAATTAGCAAGAAGTAAGTGGTCCATATCCACGCATGTTTAGCTAGTTTCCATTTTTTCTAAATTTTTTGCATTAAGTTTAGTTTAAACTTTGCATTAGGATTTGGGACTAGGATCAAATTATCTAAGAAGGCAAGTAATCTCTACTACCATTGCACCTCTTGGTGACCTTGTGCATGCATATGAATGCTCTCTTTTGATAGTTTTCCATCTCCCTATAGTGCAACATTTAGTCTAAATAGGCAAAATTGTAAACGGCCCATTATCCACACATCATTTACTTTTTGAAAGGAACAATCAAACATAGTTTAATTAGGAAGGGAGTGTAAAGGATCATTGCATATCTGCGTCCTATAAAAAATATTTTATTGTACACTTTATCACACACATTTCCACACCATAAACAAAGTACGACTCCTTAAAACTAACCATTAATTGAACTCATTTAATCTCCCCACAGGGGCCACAAGATAATTAATAGTTCAGGTTAGGACCATTAGGGATAGGCATCCAATAAGCCGCCATGGCCATTTTACATTCTTGAAACATAAAATTTGACTATTTAGGGAGATTTAAACCTGTTTATCTGCCCACATAAAACATTTCCCGAGCGCCACAAAGACCTGATTCAGAGGGGGTTAAGCTTAGGCCCAGTGCGCCCGATACTATTTGGGGCTACCTAACCCAGCTAGTTCTTGGTACTGGTAGTTGAATACCAAGTAGCTCAAGACTCAAACGTTCACGTGGGATGATGGTACTTTAGTGTCCAAAACTAGGTAATCCTTCCCTATAGGTGACGGTGCAGGAAACACTAGATCCTCTTTCTATTACCTTGGTCGATTCTTCGACTACTGGAAAGCGTTGCCATTTCTTTCGGGACGTTGGCCCCAGTACCCACCAGAAGATATCTTTGCAATGCCCAGTTAAAATTGAGAGTGTGAGGATGATTAAGTCTTCTAGGATTTTTGAGTATCATATGCAAAGTAGCCAAAACCATTTTTTGATTGACTAATCACATAGGATTAATCTAAAGGAAAAATTAACCTCTTATTTTTTTTCCTTTGTTTTATGTATGGGATCGAATTTTTCTTGGATAAATAATCCCTCTCCTCTCAGAAAAAACTAAAAAATATTTCCAAAATCAAACTGAGTTGACACCATAACGGACCCAACGGGAACTCGTCGATCTATATGTTTTTTGGACCTCCCCCCATTAGAAGGAGGAGTTCCAAGTCTTTCGCCATTCAGGCGTCAAAGAAATCACACAACCACCCTTATTGGTTCATCCTTTATCAGGACATATTTAGTTGGGCACCCATAAGGGTCACCCAACACCACACCTATGGAAACACCCTCAAGGTCACCACACACCACTCCTCCCACAAGCCCCAAAGGGCAGAGGAGTGCTACCCATTCGAGGAGCCAACAGAACAGACAGCCTGGGACATCACAGAAAAATCTCATACACAACTAGAACTTGTGCTTTCACAGTCTATAATGGCACTCAACACTCAGTTACCTTTCCTAACATCTTTAAAATTATCTGATCTATCAAAGTTAACGAATGATCCCATTACAAATAATCCCAATTTTCCCCCCATTCCCACGAAGCTCCCTTTGGACATTCCAAAATTCGAAAGGAAGCAAGCAGAAGACCTTGGAAACCATGCAATGACCTTCCACCTATGGTGTTCATTGAACAATATTATTGATGATACTATTCGATTAGGAATATTTCAACGCACCTTAACCGAACCAGCCGCAAAATGGTATGTGGAGCAGCCTTCTACTTCGCATGGAACCTTTAACAGCTTTTCTACTGTGTTCATCGTGTATTTCACTTACCCATCCACCATGATTCAGGAATGGAGTTACTGACTCATTTTAGGCAAATTCCAGTCATCCATATCTCAGACCATCTCCATGAATGGTGGTGACGTCGAAGTTTGTGTAAAGCCAAACTCGATGATCCAGTTCTACTAGACCTTTTCTTGAAAACTCTCACATCAGAGATTTAAAAGGATGAGGCAACTCAAGGACCCATTTTCGAAGAGGATGCCATTAAAAAATCCTAGCAACTCGATCAGATATACAGTTAGTCAGGATACATCTATAACATCCTGCCTAACGACCCGTGCTTGCAAACTTACAAAGAATTTTCAGACGCGTCGAATACTGTAGATAGATTGATAGGGTCACTGACCCAAAGTCACCTAGGAAGCAGTATCCTGTACCCCGGTTACACATATGATCCTAACCAGAACATATTGCAACTAGGCTACCATCAGAGTCATCATGCACCTCTATAGAACATGACCAATAGGGCTTCACCGTACCATCATCAGCAAGGAGGATCATACCCTCCTGCACAGGGGACCGAGTACGCAACTAGGAATGTTGACGGAAGAGCTCCCCCCCAAAAACCATATACAAACTAGGGACATGGACCTCAATATTCCCATTCCCCAGCACAAAACCAACCGATGCAAAATAATGCACCTGTGAACTTCGTGCAACCTTCCCAGGCCCAACCACGCTAGTCATATGACCAGGATAATCGTATTCATACTCCTAACATGGCAAGAAAAAATAAAAATAAATAAACAAAAGGGAGATCCTATACAAGGGGGAAATAACCAATGACACCCTCCAGAATCTTAGGCTAGGGGAAACCCCAACTAAAATCAAAACCAGCAGCCAAATAACTCCCAAGGGCAGAATAAGAGGGCTACTCTACGGACCAACCACTCTTGTGCTATTGGTGGTGAGTATGGTCATTACACTCATCAATGTCCTGAACTTCCTAAATTAAAGAAACTTCAGCATAACCGAGGACAAGGGGGACCTACACAACAAATAGTTGTAATGCAGGAGCCCTTCCCCCACCAAGGGGCAGTTAGTTCCCAACAGCAACAACCACCCCTCGATGATTCCGGAAAAAAAAAAACCATGAAATATATATTATTAGCGATGAAATGTTCTTTCAGACACAGAATTGAAGTTATGATACCCCGCCAGACACCAGTTCGTAAGGGGCTAGCACGAGTGCACCTAGTACACCGTTGACTATATCAAAAATTCCTATTGAACTCCTGCCAGAAATGGCTAAGGGTCGAACAAGGTGAGGAGGATACCACTCCAAAGAAACCCATAATTATAGCATCGTGGATCATTTATCAAAATCTCCCTCTGCCATTTCAGCTTTAGAGGTCCTGAAATCCTACCCAAAGCAAAGGAAAGCCTTACTTTCTATGTTAGGTGCAATTGACCCTGCTGATTCGCGCCTAATGTTTTTTGACTTAGATAAAGCCACCCCCAGGATTTGTTCACTAGTCGCCTTCCAGATACCGTTGTCAGTCCAGAACATCAGTATCCACCCATGTACCATTGACTAGGGTGCATCCACATGCATCTTGTCAAAAATCATTTGGCAGAAGTTAGGATCTCCCAAACTAAAGCCATCGAACATCACACTTAGAGCATACGACAGGCGCCCTTCTACTGTCGTCAGTATTTATGAAAATGTCTCGGTATTCTTGGTCGGAAAGACAATTCATATATAAATTGATGTATTAGACACTCATTTGGACTATAATATTTTCCTTGGGCGAAGTTATATGTACACCATGTCTTCCATAGCATCCTCCGTCTTTCGGATCATGATGTTCCCCCATGAGGATCACATCATCACCTTCGACTAGTTAACATACCATGACAAGCGACCCATGACGAACGCTGATGTCGTTCTACCCTACGTAGACACATCTATGGAATCTCTCACACAGTACCAGGAATATGGCCCTGCCAATTCAAACAGTCATCTATCCTTGGATCATTCCTAGGAGATCCCCCTGTCATACCAGAATCATTCGATGAGATCATAGGGGCCCCAGTGTGCATGATGTCATCATCAAATACCAAAACTGGCCATGAGACAGAGACTAGTAGAAACGAAAACAAGGCACGTATTTTCTACCCTATGCCATATCCCAAACTCCATTTCTATACCCTGCACCTGGCTTCATGTCACAACAGGTCTTGGCAACGGTAACATTTACAAACACGTCATTCGCGATACCTATCTGGTACCCGGTCCTACCAACCATGCTGGGATTCCTAGGAATTACATCTATAGGGATAACCCTCATCCCTTCTCAGGAGGCGACACTGGTTAAATAGATTCCCATAGCAACGCCAGTTAAAGTGACCAGGAAAACCCATTAAAAACTGAAAAAGATAGAAAACCCCATCATGACAAGGGAACTAAAACCTTATGCATTGTGCGATATTGTAGGCCACCCTACCAATATCTGCTTGGAGTTGGATTAATTGAAACTTCTCCTAAGCTCCGAAATAAATTCTGCGGCAACAAGTTCTCGTACAAAGGAACCAGCTACAAAAAACAAAGGCCAAGTATTGTGTAACAAACATGCATGCTCTATCTACAACAATTATGGGCATTACACTCATCATTGTCTAGAAATACCGCAATATAGGGATGCCTTACATGCCCTAGAATAATCATATCAAGAGGATCCCCCCATGTAGAAAAATGGGGAAGAACCTCTGGTCACTATTTGGAATATTAGAGTCCTTGATTTTCTTAATAAATTAAGTAAATAAAAGGGTGGAGGAACCCACAAGCCTCAAAGATGAATAAAATCCACTTTTAATGTGTGAATGTGGATATTTTAGATCTAGATCTAGAATCATGGAGTAGTGGAGCAACTCCATTAATGGAGATCATGTCTCATTTATGAGATAGATTATGGAGGATGAAACAGACAAATAAGATCATGGATAGTAAATATTAAATCATAAGGATCTTCAATAAGGTCAACTGAGATCATAATGCATTCAAAGAAGATCATTAAGAACTTATGATAAGATAGTGGAGGAAGTGATGCATTTAATGCATGCATGATGGAGAGGGTGATCACCCCATGTGAACATGATGGAGAGGGTGATCACCCCATGTGAACATGATGGAGGACATGGATCAACAACACAGTCAAACATGGAGACTTTTTCCACATGTACAGTGCAGATTTGGAGTGGTCCTAGGCTATGGAAGGCTCATGTATATAATGAAGGTGAAGGCACAAGGGAAGGCATGATTTGGATTATTCATTTCTTAATCTATTTAGATCTAGATTTGTCTTAGGACATTTCTATGTAGACTTGGGATGTTTAGCAGAGTTTGCAGTGTTGTTTAGCACAGGGTGTTCCCAAGCGGGAAACCACCTCTTTCTTTGAGTAGCTCTGGAAAGAGAATTATTCTTCATTCCATATCAGGCATTAGTGCCATCTTCAGGAGGTTGTTTCTAGCATTTAACTAGGAAACTAGTGGAGGATTCATCCTACCACTTTTTTCTTCAGATCCATCCTTTCAGGAGTAGTAGATCTACAACCGGCATCCAGGCCATTGGGTTTTACCTCCATGCAGTAGCAGTCCCTTCAAGGATTGCGCAGTTAAGTCTTGTAGATCTATTGGAGGAAGGAATTTTCCAGTTTTTCAGCTGGAAATCCTGTGAGGGATAACCTCCTCACATTGGATTTATTGTTTCCATCACTCAGGAGCTGATTCGCCATATCTAGAAGTAGGCTAAAGAGCCTCCCTCTTTGACGGTTTATTTTTCTGAAGTTGTGGTTCATCCAATAGCTATTTTCAGTGGAAGAGATTGGAGGAGCTAGATCTTGAGCTTTTAGCCCAAGGATCTAGTGAAGGGATCAGCCCTTCTTGCATAGATCTAATTGTACATCATTGCAGCCATCATATTTTCAGATCTAGCTTCAGATCTGTGTTCCCAACAGCATATATGTGAATCCCTAAGAGGAAGGTTGTCTTAGACTTACAGATATGAGAAAACCCTCCTGGGTTATCTTGGGAATCCATCATTGAGCCCAAATCTGCAATTTCAGCATCATCAGAGCTCCCATTCTGCCTAGTTATCACTTTCTATCTTACAGGCAGTTGCAGCAGGGACAGTGCAGTTTACCTTCCAGCAGAGTATCAGTTATGCAGTCCCTCTTGGGATATTATTGCAGGGTCATTCTAGGCTACTCTTGTGGCCTGAGTGCCTCATATTTTGAGCAATGTTGTACTTGATTTTTGCACCTCCAAAATAATAAAATGGCTCAGCTATTTTTGTGCATTTTGATGTGTATATAGATTTATTGTTTACTTTTCTACAGTTCTCATATTGTGTTTTAGTATTACTACATTCTCCCTTTTTGGATATTACAGTGGTATCAGAGCATGATGTTTGGCTCATCTTGTGGACACTTCATCTTTTACATCAAAAAGAAGAAGCAGATAGATGACATCTATCATGGAGGATGAAAATTCTACCACTCGTTTCTTTGGATCCATGCAAGATCTCTCCAAGGAGGTCAATCCAATGAAGAAGTAAGGACATAAAGAAGATCCAAGAAGAAGATGTGATAAGGAAGGTCCAAGCACTTCCTATCAGCAAAGAAGAAAACCGGAGAATCCTAGATCTCCTCATAGATCCACTATGCCAACTTTCTTTGGAGAAGGTGAAAGGTGTAGAAATGAAGAAAGGAATGAACCTGAGACTCATGAGACTCTCAGTCTATATCTTGAAGAGTACAAAGCACAGTCTAGAGCATTCAAGGAAAATCTAACTCTCCAACAATTCTTCAAAATCAAATAAGAAAGAGGCATAATAGATTCAATTTGCCTACATTTGATGGATCTTCCTCAAGAAATGTTAAGGCTTGGAGGAGGGAGTTAGATGCATTTTTCAGGCTACATCTTGTAGCTGAAGGAGAGGCTATTCAAATTGCAGCACTTCATCTCTTATGTGAAGCCAATGATTTGTGGTTTAGTCACATAGAACATGCAAAGGTGACTAAATATTCAGATTTCTTTCACAAGTTGAGGGAAGAATTTGATGTGAGAAAACCAGAGATGTGTCACAAAGTGACATTCCCTAAGGAAACAAAGGAGGGTGTCAATCTTGTCACTCTAGACAAGAAGTCACTACATTCACCACCAGCTACAGAAGTACTTGCATCTGGAGAAGAGACACTTGCATATTTTCAATATAGTCTTGAGCTCTTGACATATAGATTCCCATGCATGATTCAGGAGATGCATGAGGGAAAGGAGGGAGATTCCAGTTCTAGTACACTTGGAGAAGAGCAAAAATCACTCTTACCAGTAGTTGGAGGCACTATTGTCCCAGTTGGAGGAAATCTTGTGTTCTGGAAAGAGGTTCCCACGCATCAGTTGATCCAAGGTATCTGTTATCACAAAATTGGACCTGATAGGCTGCTTGATCAGAAAATCTCATTTAACTATTTCAAACCTAATATTTTGACTGAGGCTTAGCCTCCTCAACCTGAGAGGGCTCTCTCAAAGTTTAATGATATGGATAAAGATATATATGGCTAACTTTATTTAGGAAATAAACTGACAAATGATAGATGTAGGTTGAGAATCACATCAGCATGTATACATTGGGCTTATGGAGTCAAATCAATTCAGTAATTCTGTGAATCTACTTAACATGGAAGTTGAGGCATATCAGGGTTTTTAGTCATAAGGTACACACAGATGAAACATGTAAAAACACAGCTAATTCACTTATACAGGAAGTCAGAGAATCTAATAGATGAATTTTGAGTAATATAGATGAACACCACTGCAAGTGAGATATATAAGAGACACAAATAGAATAGGAAAACACTAAAAACCCCTTCAGAATCTCAAGTTGGTCAAGTAGAAGATCTTTGTATTAGCTAAAACAGTCAATTCACAAAAAGCTCAGTCTTTTGCCAAAAAAATTTCAACCCTTGAATAATTCAACCTGTTGGCCTTTAATAGACATCTTACAACATGAGATGATCTTCCTCTAGGCTAGATACCTTAAATTTTTGTCCACTAACACCTTGCATAACCATAAAACATGGAATTTATTACAAAAAGACACCTATCCTACTTAACAGTCCTATTCCAAAAAGGACTCAACCTCCTTATCACTATCTATAACAACCTTATCTATATGAAATTACATTATTGACAAGTGTATCATCACATGGTCAAATTTGGATAATGATATTCAGTCCTTCATGACCACTTTGCTGCCCTCCACAAAAGCAGGAAACCATATCCTGTTTTTTACGCATAAGATTCATTTCCTTCCTTGAACATTCTGACCATCATTTAATCTTCATTTCGTGGTCCTTGGCTGTTGAAGATTAGATTAACATGTCCCATAACTCTTCCCTAGCCTCCAGGTGTCCAAACTGCTACAAAAACTTGTTCAAAAGGTTGTAATATATTGCGCTACAAAAACACAGCAGTTTCGTAGCGATTCCATTTCAAACCTTTATTCTTCAAAATTTTGATTTCTTCCTCCTGCATTGTTTTAATTTCCCTTCAACACCATTTTCATAGCAATTACAGCTCTTGACTCACCTTTTAACTCCTTACATACTCATCAAATGAAACAAAAAGGTAGCTACAATAGTTTCGTAGCACTTTTCTGCTTTTTTACACTGAATGCACTATGAAACTGCTAAGTATGCAGATTATTCAAAAAATTTCCAAGTGAAAACCACGCTTGCCTCCAAAACTCAAAACATAACTTGCCTTCAGTATTTACAATTCATACAAACTGTAAACCCACTTCATTCTAGCTTCCTTGAAGCCTTCCTTCTTCATTTACACTTGGTTGAGCTAATGGTTCTTCTATGGCTGTCATTTTAATGCCTCTGCTTTTTAATTCATCATGAATTAACTCCAGCTTCTCTTCTAAATCCTTCACCTGGTCTTTAAGTCTTTTGTTAGTAGCTCTCAGATGAGTGTTTATTATTCTGAAAAATTTAGCTTCTTTTATTGCTAGAACTGTCCATTTGAAACATTTCTCTATATTACTTAAATTTTCAGAAACAGAATCAACTTGTCCTTCCCACATTGCCTTCATTCTTTTAAACTGTACTTTCTCAACGCTGTGTTTTCTAGATTTCTTTTTCATGACAACAATTTCCTGATTTTCCAACTTTAACTTTTCCTCAAGGAGCTGAAACTCTGTTTTCTCTATCACTTTCTCTTTTCCCCTTTTTAATTTGCTGATTGTATCCTCCATTGTGGGTGATGAAAGATCAACAATTTCTTTAGGAGATTTAATTGTCTCAGTGGGCTTTTGAACTTCTTTGCTGCCTTCCATTAATTTCCTAGCATGCCTTGTCATAGGCTTTCTTACTTGAAAAATGAAACCTGCATCTTCCCCCTCAAACTCTAGCCTCTTTGCAGACTTAGCCTTTTTCAACTTATGCTTATCTTCCCCAATGAACTTAGCTTGGACAATAGGTGTTTCCTCTATGTCAATGGCATGGAGAATATGCTCTAAATTCCCCTTTGTTACTAGATTGTCTTCTATAGCAACTGTCTTTCTTTTCAAAACCATTGTTTGGCTTCTAGTTATTCTTTTGGTCCCTTGTTTGCTGACAGCTTGTTCCTGTTTTGCATCTTTGACAACCTTTGATTTCTATTTTGCAGGTGGGAGAGTTGGCGTATCAAGCATTTGCATTTGTTCTGCCGCCCTTTTCTCAGTTTTCTTTCTTGGCTTTACTCTTGCTGGTTCCTTTGATTTTGCAACCATAGGTTGGCTTGGTTCTACTGCCGGTGGTGATGGAACTCCTTTATATTTAGGGTTTCTTGCAGGAGTTAGGGTTTCCAACTCAAAACCATTTATAAACAAGAATAATGACCAATCTCTACCTACCTTATGAAGTTCATCTAAAATTAATAACTTCATTAAGCCATGATGAAATAATGATGTCTCACTCCCCTCGGACTTTTCTTGCACCTTATCAGCCATCTTTGCAAGACTCCTATGCAGATAAAAAGGTAATCAAGTGAAATATTACCAGTGAAGTGTAGAAGCAATTTGAAATGATATGAATAAACCTTGTAATATCTACCTTCACAGGTAAAATATTTTTGAATGTTGCGCAGCAGTTTTGAGTAGTTATCTTTGATGCAGCTTCTAGGGATAGCATTATTAATATCCATGTCTGTGTGCTCAGGCTTCATGAACTCTTTACACTACTCCATATCAAATTTTAACCCTTTGAACCAGGTTTCTTGACCTCTTGGTATATCTGTAATGGCAGCAATGACCTCTGGTGTGATAGACACACTTAGCATCCCGACTTTAGTGGTTGTTCTATTGAAATTCATAGCAAATTCCTTGGATACCTTTGTGTGATAGCCCTGCAACTTCTCACAAAACTACAGGCAACCTACTCTTCTGAACGCTTCCATCACTACTGGGTCTTCAGTCATTACCTTCATATCTTCAGGTTCACGCCTCAAGCACTGTCCTCCTCTGTGTATTTTTATTTCCTCTACCGTATTCTTCAAAGAAACTCTCAGCCTCGCTTGAACAAATATTTCAGCCTCGCTTGATATGGATGTATCAACCTCACTTGAATATAATGTAATAGCTACCTCACTTGAAAATGGATATAATAAACCTTTGTAGGAACCAGCCACAAGTTTGTCTTAACACTCAGAGCTCAGACATTACAAATGAAGGCAAAAGATAGTGAGAATGATTAATTAGGAAAGAATTTGAATTTCAAATGTCCTTTCATAACCAAAAATGATGACTCTCTCATACCTAAAATGACCATGATGACTGCAAACGTGGGTGTGTACTTCGATTTCATCATTACATGACTCAACATGCCACCATCCTACCCTTTGTCAACGCTTTCTGACATTTTCCAACTCAACTGACAAGACAGTTACAAAGCCATACTTTCATAGTGCCTGTAGTGTAATTTTTTTTGTTTGCGCTACGAAACTATTAGTGCTTTCGTAGTGCAAAATGACTTTTTCCAACGGGTGGCGCTATGAAACTATGGTTTCTTGGCTAATTGGGAAGTTTTGATGAAGAAACTTAGGGAAATGAAATGAATCCTAAAATGATGAATGACTTGACGTGAAAAACTTTTAAAATGATTTTATTTAAACACTAGGGTAGGCTCAAACTTAAAAAATTTAATACTACCCTTGGTCAAACTCAAGAAATGACTTCTAAGACCCTATTTGACCCATGATCAGAAACAATCTGGTCACAATGATGTTTTGAATTTTTTTTTTTAGGTGATTACAGTATGCATGAACTTTCATCACATATTGTTTCAGGGCCAATGCATAACCAAGGGTTAGAACAAAATGCTGATTTGAAGCAACAACATATCACATCACAGAGAACCCTTGATCTAATCAAAGAGGAGATTAAGAACTATCCCAGTTCATCATTGTTGAGCTACATTAAACCCTTTGAGTTGAAGTGTATAGTTTCAGAAATTGGGATTAACATGATCCTATGTACAATAATGTAATGTTCCAAAATTTTAGCCTCCAAGCTAAATGGAACATTAAAGTTAGCAGCAGCTCTAGCCAGTGAATAAATGGGAAGAAAAGCCCATAAGTATCCTAAGGAGGGATAAAACACTCCAAATGTGAAAGGGTACACTCTTTCAAGCCTAATAAAACACCTCCATGTGTGAATAGGGACAAAATCAAGCTGCTTTGACTAAGTCAATAGTGCAGTTTTAGAGGAGGAGGAATCTAAGGAGGAATAACACAGTTTTGGAGGGAGATGTATCTTGGGATAGAGATGACCTAATTGAGTATGTCCAAGGGAAAGAAAACTCATTTTTTATATAATGAAGAGGATGGAAGCATTATTCTTCATGTCTTAGATTTTTTTTCATGTCTTCTCATACTTTTGCTTCCTCTTGCAGTTTAGCAAAGTAGCAATGTTGTTTAGCACAAGGTGTTCTCGAGCGGGAATCCCACCACTTTCCTTGAGGAGCCTCTTGGGAGAGTTTGTATTCATCATTCCACATCAGTGTTTCAGGCCAAGCTTCAGCCTACTTCATCAGCGTAGTTTTTTCCGGAGATTGTGTAGTGTTGCAGGGTGCAGCAGTGGAAGGGATTGGAATCCTAGTTTCTGAGCTAGTTTTTCATTGAAGGAATATTTACTTCACTTGAGGGACCTGTTTGGAGAGATCCGGAGCTGATTTCAGATCTGTGGTATAATACCACACATTTCCCATAGATTCTAAACGTTGTCCAGCTAGGGAATGCGTTATTTTGGAGGCAGTGTTCAGTGCATGGTTTGGTGGCTCGATTGCTGTGTTTCCTTGTGATTGAGAGGTCCAACCTTTCATGGGAGGAAGCCCTTGAGGGATATATAGTAGATCAGACATCTTTCACCCTTCTACACTCATGTACTTCAATGTTGAAGTGGTGATTCAGTAAATTACTAATTATCCCACTTTGTATGCATAGTGTTTGACAAGAAACCCTTACCGGGTTATCTTGTATTTTGTATAAGGAGACTAGATCTCAGTTCTTAATGCATATTTGATTAATATATGAGTAGATATGTTGTTCTCATATTTTTTGAGTGTAAACCCTCTCTTATATTGTGCATTCCCTTATGCAATAACTCCGGTATTTTTCAGTCTTGGGGTTTTAACACATTTTGGCAATCCTAGGTGTGGGAGATCTGTTTAACCCACCTAGTTTGATTTGTTTCAGCTCTATTCTTGGAATTAGATTTTATATTGATTAATTTATGGGATCCAAGGGTCCATTTCAGTATTTTAATGCAATTTTTGTTGGAAATGAATTTTTAGTGCATGATGCATGAGCTGTTCTAGATTTGGAATATTACAGTGGTATCAAAGCATGATATTTGGCTCAGCCTGTGAGATCTAGATATCAAAGGAAGGATAGATGGACAAAAGCCAGAAAGCTTCAGTATGTGAAGGAATAAAGGAAGACAAGCTTACCAAGCTTCTTCCAAAATCTATGCAAAGCTTTCAAGGAGAGCTAAAGAGAATGAGATTGGAGATGGGATCTCCAAAGAGAGTTGAATCTAGAGTAGAATCTAGATTTGCACATGGTGGGTGTGAGCATGCAGCTACACTCCATGATGCACAACGTAGTCAAGTGCCCAGAGCTATCTTGAGATGGATGGGAGGAGGAAAAATGCCTAAGAGGAGAACTCTTAGTGATTTGTTGCAGGAGTATGAATCTCAAACTGAGAGGTTTAGAGATCATACTGATTTCTAAGAGTTTTTCAAGATCCAGGTGGAGAAGAACCAACAGCAGGATGCAGGTAGATTTCTTCTATCTACTTTTTCCAGATCACCTACATGTTCAGCTGGAGCTTGGGTGAAGGAGCTAGACTCCTATCTGTAGCTGCACCATATTTCTGGAGTTGAAGCCATCAGAGTTGCAGCGCTGCATTTCAGAGGTAAGGCTCATGCATGGTGGATTTTTGAATCTTGTTATTTAAAGAATCCAAACACTTCCTCTTATTCAAGATTCATAGAAACATTAGTGGGGAGGTTTGGTGCAAAAATTCCTAAGACACATGAGCAAGGAAAACTTGAGAAAACAAAACCCTTGCATGTGATGGGGGAAACTCCACTTCTAGAAACCATGGGAGGAGCTGACATATTTCATTACATATTGCTGGAAGCAAGACCTCCAGTTCATATTCTTGAACAAGAGGGCATGGGGATCTCCTTTCCACAGGAGGATCCAACTATTGAGATGTTGCCTATACACATTGAAGAAGATGAGGGCAACAACGTTGTCACATCTAGAACACATCCAGTGCCTCATGTAGAGGGAGGAGCACATGCTCTAATAGGAGGGATTCTCGTGCCTTTGCAAGAAGTTCCCTAGGATCTCATACATGGAGGTCCAAGCACAGTCAGTGAGCAGCATGATTGTGCAGCATTGCAACTGGAAGGAGGAAGAAGGGAGGAAGAGCAACATCATTTGATGAAAGGTACACACCCTTCTCTATTTCAGAGAGCCAATGCAAGAAAGAGGCAGACTGATTTGTGCTATAAGGGCAGGGGTAAGGTTGCGCAACCACATGAGCAGTCTACTCTTGACATTGATGTCTCACGACATGGAGGCATTCCACCTGGGAGGCCACTTGATCTAGAGTTGATAGAAGACATCTTGTCTTTGGATTCACCACTCTTGGACTTGGGAGAGGTGAAGAGTTTAGAGGAGAACTTTGGCATGAGGGATGTCAAAGTAGCAAGCAGTTTCATGAGTATAGCTTCACATGCCAGATCACCAGCATTGTCTCTTAGGGGGATTGATCCTTATTGGAGATCTCAGCTCTTGGTAGAGTACTCCAAGGATCTTGGTGCATGCATGATTCTTGATGACCCAGATGGATATGACAAGTACATGGTGGATGATGTGGTCATCTATTCCTATGGTAGGATCTTCTTGAATAAATCTTATAGTCTCAGGGAGAAGTTTCTACATGCAGCACATGAGGACTTATCTTCTATGCACTTTGGAGTATATTTCCATTTGATGTAGGAGTTCACTTGGGAGGGCATCCAGCATGACATATTTCAGCATTGGAGAGATGCACAGCCCAGATGGTGATAGAGAGGATGTCACAGCCACCTTCCTACTCATTGGGAGTGAGGGAGAATTTCCAATTGAGCCATTCTAGCTCAAGACCTCAAGTACATGATGGAGGAGCTACTTGTAGCCTTGATCTTGGCTATCCTTTTGATGGTTTGTGGGGAAAGCCACATGTTTCTTGGTGTGCACCATTGACACCATATTGTAACTTCATGTTTCCATCTCATGAGATTACTGTGGCAGAAAACAAGTGGCTGGTAAAGCACTTGTTATTTCTTATGTTGATGCAGGCAAAGGATGCACTGCATTGGTTCCATGAGTGGAACTATGATTCAATCTCTGGTTGTCATTTGGAAACTTGTTCTTATTGTAATTTGCTTCCATATATTGTTGACATTTTTATGATCATGAGGATCTTTGTTTGGAGAGTGGGCTTGAGATGGAAGATGCCCATTGGGAGCATGATTCTCCCCACTTTAGATGTTGTACATTTCAGGAGGAACCATGGGAAAACCATGATTGCCACATCACACTTTTTCTCTTCTTGTGGGAGGAACCACTTGGAGAACTTGAGGAGGCACTTCATGGCTGAATTTTTTGTCGAGAAATCATACAATTTGACCATCATGATCTTACTCTACGGCTTGTATGAGGGAGAGATGAGGCAGCAGCAAAAGTTTTTGTTGTTGTGGTTGAATTTGGGAGAGTATGGGCAGAAATTTCCCCATACTTTTCATGATATTTTCGGAAGGAAGGAAGGCACATTCATGATGCAAGGAGGCTACCCTTCAGCATTGGAGGATTATGAGGAGCTTCCATATTGGAAGAAGATCTTCTCACATAGCAAAATGATGGTGGATGGCTTTGGCATGTGGAATTTCAAAGGAATAATTCATGGAGTGACAAGAGCCTTGTTACCAAGGCCTACAATGCTATCACTTGAGAGCATGTTTCTATTGATGGAGTGTTCCAATGGGAGTATGCACCCTCTCCTCTTGCAGATTTTTATGAGGGGATCCTCATGGGAAGACTCACTCTTGGACCTCACCTTCAGTTCACACATTATGCATGGTAAGAAATACATTTATGTTCTTGTTGATTACTCTATTGAGTATTTGTACTTTCTCACCATATGTAAACAGTGCATTGCTCCACATGGGAGCAAGGTTATTTGTGGGTTTCATGGTCACTTTAGGGCCAAATCTTGTAATGTTGATAACCCATCTCTACATGACTTTGGGCAAGTTTTTTATTTCTTTGATTGTACACAGCTAGTATATATTGCAGCTTACTACTCTATAGTAGATGAGCTAACATGCATAGCTGCAAATTCTTTGAAGGACAACTTTCCACTTGATGCTCTGAATCAGTAGTTGAGAGAACTGCGCTGCATGGACCAGGGAGACCATATGCATCATCCAAACTTGCACATAACCTTCAGCCAATTTATAATTTGGATGCCATGTGATGATGATGTGCCATTCATCTTGGATGGCATGGTTTGGGTTGGCATGTTTCATGATTTTTGAGGAAGAGTCCTTGGAGACTCAATCTTTTTCTTTCCATTGGAGGGAAATCATGTTACAGCCTAAGATCAGCATACCCTCTACACTTATCATTAGTGGAGAGGAGGACAGCATGGGATAGGCCCTCTTGCCTATCATGTTCATTTATTTAGCCCGCCTACATTTCAGGAGCACAAGGTGGAGGAGACTTTTCATGAGTTACCATGTTGGAAGGTGACTCACTTCATTTGGATGATAGCATGGGTGAGGGAGGCACTTATTCACCATGATAATCATCACTCCTACTTTGTGGAGGCCATGAAACAACAAGAAAGTTTCCATTCACACTTTCCACCTTTGGTTGATGTGGACCATTTGGTTTTGCACACTTGGGAGGAAACATGGGATTACAGTTTATTTGCAGATTCTCTTGATGCAGTGATGGAGGCTATTGATGGGAGGCCACATGAGGAAGAGGGGAGAAATTTTTCTCTCCTTATACATTTTCTTGAGGACAAGAAAAGATTTTTGATGGGAGGACTGTAATGTTCCAAAATTTTAGCCTCTAAGCTAAATGGAACATTAGAATTAGCAACAGCTCTAGCCGATGAATAAATGGGAAGAAAAGCCCATAAGTCTCCTAAAGAGGGATAAAACACTCCAAATGTGAAAGGGGACACTCTTTCAAGCCTAATAAAACACCTCCATGTGTGAACAGGGACAAAATCAAGCTTCTTTGACTAAGTCAACAACGTAGTTTTAGAGGAGGAGGAATCCAAGGAGGAATAACACAATTTTGGAGGGAGATGTATCTTGGGATAGAGATGACCTAATTGAGTGGGGACAAGGGCAAGAAAACTCATGTTTTATATAAGGAAGAGGATGGTAGCATTATTCTTCATGTCTTAGATTTTTTTTCATGTCTGCTCAGACTTTTTCTTCCTCTTGCTGTTTAGCAGAGTAGCAGTGTTGTTTAGCACGGGGTGTTCTCGAGCAGGAATCCCACCTCTTTCCTTGAAGAGCCTCTTGGGAGAGTTTTTATTCATCATTCCACATCATTTTTTCAGGCCAAGCTTCAGCCTACTTCATCAATGCAGTTTTTTCCAGAGATTGTGTGCAGTGTTGTAGGGTGCAACAGTGGAAGGGATTGGAATCTTGGTTTCTGAGCTAGTTTCTCATTGAAGGAAGATTTCCTTCACTTGAGGGACCTTTTTGGAGTGCTCTAGAGATGATATCAGATATTTGGTATCAGACCACACATTTCCCATACATTCCCAGCATTTTTCCAGCTAGGGAATGCGTTATTCTGGAGGCAGTGTTCAGTCCATGGTTTGGTGGCTCGATTGCAGTGTTTCCTTGTGATTGAGAGGTCCAACCTTTCATGGGAGGAAGACCTTGAGGGATCTACAGAATATAAGAAATATTTCAGCCTTATACACTCATGTACTTTATTGTTTTAGTGGTGATTCAGTAAATTACTGAATATCCCACTTTGTATGCAGAGTGTTTGACAAGAAACCCTTGCCGGGCTATCTTGTATTTTGTATAAGGAGACTAGATCTCAGTTATTAATGCATATTTGATTAATATATGAGTATATATGTTGTTCTCCTATTTTATGAATGTAAACCCTCTCTTATACTTCCCAATCCCTTATGCAGTAACTCTGGTATTTTGTAGTCTTGGGGTTTTAACACATTTTGGCAATCCTAGGTGTGGGAGATCTGTTTAACCCACCTATTTTAATTTGTTTCAGCTCTATTCTTGGATTTAGATTGTATATAGATTAATTTATGGGATCCAAGGATCCATTTCAGTATTTTAATGCAAGTGTTGCTGGAAATGAGTTTTTAGTGCATGATGCATGAGCTGTTCCAGATTTGGAATATTACAAATAACTGGTTATGAGATCAGTATTGTGCCTTGATTTGAGACAACTCAGGTATTACCATGTAGATCTATAGCACTTTCACTTAGTAGTTGTGATAAAGAATGGGCATCATCATTCTTGGAGCATTATGAAGGTAGCTTCATTCATGAATAAATGGAGGTAAAGATGGTAGATGGTAGACATCTTGAGATGAGAAATATTTTCTCCCTTCTAGATGACCCTTTCTCAATGAGCATCTCATTTCTCAAAGAGAAACTTATACCTGTAGCAGATCCAACACCTATTTGGTTTTGGAGGGCCTTTGGTGAAGAGAGAATCTCCCTTAGAGATCTCCTTAGAGGTGCACTTCAACATTTCATGAAGTGAAAATTTCTTCATCAGTTTGGGGAGGATGGTATTCTACAAAGGGAGGATTCCATGATTATGCAGCACATCATTCACCATCCACATTGGGATGGGTGGATGAAGATGATAAGCAAGGGGTTGCATGACCACTTGTAGATTTATGACATGGGCCAGCAAGCTTGATTACGTTGGTTTCCCTTGGGGTATTTTTTTCACTGCCCAAAGGCTCCTATTTCTTTGATCCATGCCTTGAAAATCACTTATGAAATGAAGAAGGAGGCATGGTTGCGCTGGCTTCTCTTGGGTGAGTATGGTTACCACCCAATAGCTCATATCTTTTTGATTCATGCCTTGCATATCAATGTTAAAATGCAGCAAATGAAGGCATGTTCATTTTGGTTTCCCTTGAGAGATTTTGGCCACCACATGACATCTCCTATATCTATGTGTTTTGTATTGGGTAAATCTTGGCATGATGCTCTCATGATGTGCATTGATGGTGTTTATTTGTATTGGGTTGATGTCACATTCCATATGTCAATTAGTATGTTTTTGCTCCATGATGCACATGAGGAGGAGAGAAAGCAAAAATATCTCTTGTTGCTTTGGTTTCTTTTGGGGGAGTTTGGCTTGTCCATCTTACAGGGAGGAGATGGAGGATGGCAGCAAAGGGCCTTACTCTGGTGGTTACTATTAGGAGAATATGGTTTGACATCTTTGTCTACCCATATAGCTCCTTTCCTTCTTCTTTTGCATAACTTTGGAATGATGCTTGGATCCAACAAGGCCAACATGGCTAAGGATGAGAACATATCAATGCTCAATCAAATTCATAAAGCATGGGATGGAGGGATGTATTGTGATATGGAGATTTTCCTTTGTGGAAAGAGCCACTTTATTTTATGTATCTCGTGTATTGATGATGATGTTGGACATCATATGGTTGTCACTTGGTACTTCATGATGACAGGAGGGCATATAACTACACAGTTGGAGGTCATTCTATGCTCTCTTGAGAGACAACTTTGGAACCAAACATGTATGACACATTGCAGCAAAATGGAGGAAGCCTTCCTTATGTGGATGTCATTTGGAGGGGAATAGATGGCTTTGCATCTACTTTTGGAGTTACTTGAGGACAAGCAACATTTTTCCGGGGGGGGACTGTAATATTCCCAAATTTTCACATCATATTTGGAATATCAAAGTCCTTGATTTTCTTAATAAATTAAGTAAATAAAAGGGTGGAGGGACCCGCAAACCTCAAAGATGAATAAAATCCATTTTCAATGTGTGAATGTGGATATTTTGGATCTAGATCTAGAATCATGGAGTAGTGGAGCAACTCCATTAATGGAGATCATGTCTCATTTATGAGATAGATTATGGAGGATGAAACAATCAAATAAGATCATGGATATTAAATATTAAATCATAAGGATCTTTGATAAGGTCAACTGAGATCATAATGCATTTAAAGAAGATCATTAAGCACTTATGATAAGATAGTGGAGGAAGCGATGCATTTAATGCATGCATGATGGAGAGGGTGATCACCCCATGTGAACATGATGGAGGACATGGATCAACAGTGTAGTCAAACATGGAGACTTTGTCCACATGTACAATGCAGATTTGGAGTGGGCCTAGGCTATGGAAGGCTCATGTATATAATGAAGGTGAAGGCACAATGGAAGGCATGATTTGGATTATGTAGAAATTTGAATAATAGCTGAATTATTCACCGAGATTATCCTGATTACACGCTATTTAAGCTTCATGCATAATACATAACCTCTTCTACAATTGATCATCAATATGCGGAAATAGAAACAGTCGCATGCGCACATAAACACAATAGTCAAGCACACATAAACACAATATGTAATGGGGAAAGCATACAGATGAAAACCCCCAACTATCTGTATATTATAATGATAGAGAACATGTAACAATACATAGCACAAAATCCTCACAAGCTCTCAGCACTATCTCCTATTGTTACACACAAACTAGCTCAAAGCTGAACAAGTCACAGGTTCAAATCTCCTCCACTGTTTGCCTACCTCTACTGCGCAATCCAAGATGAGAATGAATGAGATCCAAGTTCGAATCCCCTTGGCTTGTACTGCACAATCCTCATTGGCAATCTCAATCAATGTGTGTCTGAAATCTCATGCACAACTAATGTCGCAATTGATAGCTAACTCAACCCTTTCATCTACCTCTTTCACTTGTCGCCACTGAACTGTCCATGCACTGAGTTAAACTAATGTGTTCTTTAGTTGAATAATGAGTTAATAATTTTTGAATTAAATAATATTTAATTCACACAACTCATCTCTAGTGTATTAGCCAGTTAAACTAAATACAACTAGTTAACCAGAACACCATCTCCATTAACTGTCGCATCAACTCCACCGAACTCCGCCACTTGAGCTCTAACTGAATTCAACCATGCATTAGCTCAACTAACCCATAGGAAAAGCATATTTCCTTCTGGAAGCTGCATGCCCCACCTCCGGGGGTCAAACTGAAGTGCTCCAAGAGAGTAAACTGAAGTTTAGAGTCCAAATATTATTAAGGGTAAATAATATTTGACTTCCCTATTTTTAGGATAGGCAGTCTAAAAATAGACTTCGACCTATAGGTCCAAAAAATAGAGTCCCATCTATTTTTACCAACATGACCAATACTCCAAGAATAACATACTGCAACCCCTGGACCATGCTCCATATGTCAAAAAATAGATTTTTCGACAAAAATCACATGTGTGGTCCCCACCTAGTTTAGGTGATCACTTTCCAACTAGGATCAGGAAAGATGTTTCAGGAGGCCTCCTTCACTGTTTCTTGTTGCCATTTTCAACACTCCCTCTCAACAAGAAAGGACTGTCTTTGCATGCGACATGCGACTCCATGCATTCGCCCTGCAACCTTCACAAGCGCCATGCAACTCCATGCATCTGCTCTGCAACTCCTCTGAAACTGAATAGGCTCCAAAAAACTCAATCAGTCTGATGCATCTATCATCAAAGTCTTCAACTTCTGCTGGTACCAACTTCACATGTCATCGAGAACCACTGCATTGTTGAACTCTTGCACCCATGCACTCTGCACTTGCTGTCAACTCTGATCCGTGCTCCAGTATCCGACACTGTCACTTTGATCTACCTGCATCAATCCAACTGATCATGCTACTTTTGTGCTGTGGGAACCTCGTAGCCAGGTTCAATTCATGAGATCCACACCATCTCATGAATCCTGCCCAGAAATCTCCTCTTGGGATTATTCATGCATGTCACCCCACCTATCACCTGGTGGTATAGCTGCATGCACTCCCTCTACCCATCTGGCACAAAATTTCTCTGCATGAGTGGTTTCTTCCACTCCATGATCCTCATCTTGTGGCTGCTCCACATCTCGAGGTTCACTATTACCTGCATGCAAAACTTGCTCCCTCTCAAGCATCAATTGCATGTCTTTCTTGCACTTCCCAACAGTAGGAAGCTCCGTAGACATCCCATCTACTTCAAGTCTGTAGAGATTCTTTGCTCGAATCCCAACCTTCTTGACTTGTTCTGTTGCCTTGTGCCGAAGGAAAAATTTTCCTTCAGTGAAGACAACTTCATACCCTTTATCCTCTAAAATTGCGACTGAGATAAAATTCTTCTTTAAACCTGGAACATGCACTACATCTTGTAAAAGAATGAGTTTACCTGACTCCCTCTGAAAGGTTATGGTACCAATTCCGTTCGCATTGTATCGTCCATTGTCGCCCAACTCAACATGCAACTGGAGATCTTTCTCCACCAAGTTACTGAAAAGATTCACATCTCCCGTCATGTGAAAGGAAGTGCCACTATCAAAATACCACCCCGATCCCAATGCACTAGACACCATGCATGCGATCAATGAGAAATCTAGCTCAAATTGCGAGGCAAGAGCCTCACCAGCTGCAGCTCCAGCAGCTTGCTTGTTCTTCTTCTTCTGTGGACAATTCGTGGCGTAATGTCCATGATCGTGATAGTGAAAACACTTCACTTTGGACATGTCACACTCTTTACCATCCACACCGGATTGAGAAGCATTCTTCTTGCCCTTCCCCTTCCTTGCTTTGGCAGCCAAAGCGCAATCCTCTTCATCAGATACCTTTGATGAAGATCCATCCCTGGTACTCTGCCTTATCTCCTCTTGCACAAGATCCGACCAAAGTCGCTCCCATCCTGGCAATTTCTCCCGACCATTGACAAAGTCCTCATAGGAATGCCAACTCTTCGGAAGACCAAGGAGAGCCAAGCTCACCAAGTCCTCATCATCCACACTAACTCCTACACTCCCAAGCTCATCCCTGCAGTGGACAAACTTTGTCAAGTATACCGGAATAGTGTCATTCTTCTCCATATTTATTTTCCTAAGTTTATCCTTGAGCGCCAACTTCCTCTGGTCGCTCTTGCTTTGGAACAATTTTGTCAACGCTTTCCACATCAAATATGGAGAATATTTTCCATGCAGGCTGGATACTATGTGATCCTTCACGCCCTCCAACAGAATACTTCGACACCTTGCTGTCTTCTTTTGCCAAGCCTCAACTTGAGCAGCATCAGTAGGCTTTGGGACTTCAGCATCTATGAACTCCTTCAGCCCGTTGTCATCTAACACCGCCTCCATCCTATCTCTCCATGCAATATAATTCGAGCTGCCTTCTGTGGACAATTCGTGGCGTAATGTCCATGATTCGTGGCGTAAAAATAGACATAGTCTAAAAATAGACTTTGCGACAAAAATCACTTGTGTGGCCCCCACCTAGTTTTGGTGATCACTTTCCAACTAGGATCAGGAAAGATGTTTCAGGATGCCTCCTTCACTGTTTCTTGTTGAAATATTCAATATATTATTCATTTCTTGATCTATTTAGATATGGATTTGTTTAGGACATTTCTATGCAAACTTGGGTTGTTTAGCAGAGTTTGTAGTGTTGTTTAGCATAGGGTGTTCCCGAGCGGGAATCCCACCTCTTTCTTTGAGTAGATATATAAAGAGGATTGTTATTCATTTCATATCAGGCATTAGTGCCACCTTCATAAAGTTGTTTCTAGCATTCATTTAGGAAACTAGTGTAGGATTCATCCTACCACTTTGTTCTTCAGATCCACCCTTTCAGGCGCAGCAGATCTACATCTGGCATTTAGGCCATTTGGTTTTACCTCCATGCAGCTGCAGTCCCTTCAAGAATTGCGCAGTTCAGTCTTGTAGATCTATCGGAGGAAGGAAGTTTCCAGTATTTCAGCTGGAAATCCTGTGAGGGATAACCTCCTCACATTGGATCTATTGTTTCCATCACTCAGGAGCTGATTGTCCATATCTAGCAGCAGGCTAAAAATCCTCCCTCTCTCACAGCGTAGTTTTCTGAAGCTGTGGTTCATGCAGTAGCTCTTTTTAGTGGAGGATATTGGAGGAGCTAGATCTTGAGCTTTTAGCCCAAGGATCTAGTGAAGGGATCAACCCTTCTTGCATAGATCGGATTGTACATCATTGCAGCTATCATATTTTAAGATCTAGCTTCAGATCTGCATTCCCAACAGCATATATGCAAATCCCTAAGAGGAAGGTTGTCTTAGACTTACAGATCTGAGAAACCCCTCCTAGGTTATCTTTGGAATCCATCATTGAGCCTAGATCTACAATTTGAGCATCATCGGAGCTCCCATTCTGCCTAGATATGACTTTCTATCTTACAGGCAGTTGCAGTCCCTATGGTTGCAGTAGGGATAGTGCAGTTTACCTTCCATCTGAGCAGCAGTTACACAGTCCCTCTTGGGATATTATTGCAGGGTCATTCTAGGCTACTCTGGTGGCCTGAGTGTCTCATATTTTGAGCACTGTTGTACTTGCTTTTTGCACCTCCAAAATAATAAAATGGATCAGTTATTTCTGTGCATTCTAATGTGTATATAGATATATTGTTTACTTTGCTGCAGTTCTCATATTTTGTTTTAGTATTACTGCATTCTCCCTTTTGGGATATTACATAAAATATGGTATTCGTTTAACCCAGTATACCATACCGACCTCCTATCAATCTAGCATTCGTGTCAGAGATGTGGTGGTGATCACCCATTAAATAATTTCCATTACATCCCTTGATTTCGTTTAGCATTAACCAGTTTACGCACGGCCATAATCAGCCTCTCCCTAGAAGACGATTCAGATACAGAATCCATGGAAATATCGACAACACAAGAGGAGGTGACAAGTAGATCCATCCTCTTTCTGTCAGTGGAAAAGTAGGAGGTTGGGGGGCACATAGACACCCCCACCCACCCTCCAAGGAGAAGACCAACCTGTGCATTATGCAACGCATGTAACCATTTGGTCACTAGATGCCCAGACCTAGAATCACTACACAGATGGTACCCAATCACCTCACCAACTCTGAGGGAAGGGAATACCCAAGAAATATATTCTTGTCTAATATGTCAAGCCAATCATCATTCTTAGCACTATTATTATATCCCTCGAGTGCACCCACTAATCTACATCATACGTTCATTAGAAACGAAGCGTTGCGATATGATCAGCCTAAAGCTTAGAGAACCTGATGTAAAGCAGATTTCCCCCATGCATCCTACCCCATATCAATACCAAATCATTGGGTGAGTCAACAAGATGCACCGACCCATTTCTATTTTAAGGCAGCATGCGGGCCATGCGACAAAATCGACCACAAAGTCAATCATTATCAGGAACTGAAGCACCTCACGAACAAATTTCGCATAATCTCCCCTATCTCACAGAAGCATCTCTTTAATCAAGAGAAAATCACGCACTACTATTGTAGGATCTGCTCAAATTTTCACCATACAATGAACTATGAGCACCTCCCAAGGCTAACAGTGGCAAGAGAAACATTGAGTCTAGTACCCCCAAAGGAGCTAGGCCTCCCAAAACAAAAATCTTGGAGATGGCGGCAGCGGAATCTTTCCCCTATGCTTGATCATTTCCAAGCGTTCACTTCAGCGACGAAGAGTAGTGTTGGTTCTCACACCATCTACTTGATAGGCACTGTGGTACCATGTACCATTTTCACTAGCCATAACCACAATTGTTGTGTAACCAGCTCCAAAAATAGAAGAAAAGAGATATCAACGCCTTATAAATAAGCCACTTCGAGGGGGCAACCTCCAATACATTACATAAATGAACAATTCTTGGATGATACAATTTACAAAACCTCCTTTATATATATAGGAGTCCATGTGGCCATAATGTAATCCTAGTGGGCCACAATGTAATCCTAGCCGACCTAACAATAATAATTTAAGGGCACAATAATAACAAAATGGGGGTTACAAGGGTACAAGAATAACAATAAGGGACTATACTAGTAATATAAGGACCTAACATGCCCCTCTCCTTCAAAAAAGTGTTATCCTCAACGCTTGAGTAGCTCTGGGTGCTTCTGTATAAAATTCTCATCCTCCCATGTAGAATCTTCAGTGGGTAAGTTCTTCCACTTGATGAGATACTCTGAAATTGATCGATTCCGTAGCTGTCGAGTTCTTATTTCCATGACCACTTCAGGTTCCAATATGATTTTTCCTTCCTCATCAAGTTCTGGCAATATTGTTTGAACTGGAAGATTTTCACCTATAACCTTCTTTAAGCATGAAACATGGAAAACTGGATGTACTCACGAAGAAGCAGGAAGCTCCAATTTGTATGCCATAGTACCAATATTTTGTAACACCTTGTAAGGACCATAGTACTTTGGTGATAATTTATTATCCTTCTTAGCTTTCTTGAGGGACATTTGTTTGTATGGTTGTAGCCGTAAAAATACCCAACCTCCTACATCAAAACTTCTCTCGCTGCGATGTTGATCTTCCTGTTGTTTCATTCGATTTTGTGCCAAATTCAGGTTATCCTTTAAGAGTTGGAGAACTTCTTGCTAATGCTCGATGTGATCTTCCACTGCTTGAACCTTCTAATTTTCCCTTAAAGATGATGTGATGGATGGTGGATGATATCCATAAAGTGCCATAAATGGGGTCATTTTTGTTGCAGTATGGAAGGAAGTGTTATACCACCATGCCGCGAGAGGTAACCACTTGACCCATTGTGTTTGTTTCTCAGATACAAAGCAACGAAGATATCCTTCCAAAAATTTATTTACTATCTCAGTTTGACCATTATATTGAGGATAATAAGATGAGCTATGAGCTAATTGAGTACCCAAACAAGAAAATAACTTCGTCCAAAAATTTCCAATAAAAATGGGATCTCTGTCGCTCACAATAACCCTTGGGCTTCCATGTAGCTTTTGAATTCTTTCCATAAATGTAGTAGCAACTATACTTGCTTTAAATGGATGAGATAATGCACAAAAGTGTGCATACTTGGTAAGTCTATCAACTACCACCATGATGACACTCTTTCCTTCGGACTTAGGTAAACCTGTGATAAAATCCATTGAAATCTCCTCCCAGCGTTGACTTGGAATGGATAAAGGTTGTAGAAGTCCTGGGGTCTTAATTGTTTCCACTTTATTCTGCTGGCAAACCAAACATTCCGCCACAAACTTTCGAATATCAGATTTAAGGCCATCCCAAAAATATTCTTTCTTCACCCTGTGGTAAGTTTTTAAAAATCCTGAGTGTCCTCCTAAAGGAGAAGTGTGCAATTCCAGAAGAATATTTTGTTTTAGTTGGGAATTCTTGCAAAGATATAAGCGATCTTTGTACCATAAGGAATCATTTTTCCAACTAAATGTATCAGATGTACTAGGATCTTCTTGCAACTTTTGAATGAGTGTCCATACATCTTTGTCCTTCTTCCATTCATCTCTTGCTTCGGTTATCCAATCTGGTTGGATAATAGAAATGGCACAAAGCAATGCTTCCACCTCTTCATTCTTTCTTGAGAGTGCATCTGCAACAACATTAAGCTTTTATTTTTTGTAGATTATTTCAAAGTCATAACCCAACATCTTTGTGACCCATTTTTGCTGCTCTTCTGATGATAGTCTTTGTTCCAAAAAGTGTTTAAGACTATCATGATCAGTTTTTACCTTGAAGTGTCTTCCCATTAGGTAAGTTCGCCATTTATTTAGTGCATGAAGTATTGCTAACATTTCCTTCTCATAAATAGGTTTCTGTAAATACTTTCCTTTGATTGGACGACTTTCAAAAGCAATGGGTCTTCCTTCCTGCATTAAAACTGCACCAATTCCATTTCCTGAGGCATCACATTCCACGATAAAGGTTTTTGTGAAGTCTGGCGTAGCTAAGACCGGTGCTAGGCACATTGCCTCTTTAAGATGTTCAAAGGCCTTAGTTGCTTCAGGAGTCCATGAAAATGCATCTTTCTTCAATAATTTTGTTAGAGGTGTTGCTATTCTCCCATAATTCTTAACAAACTTGCGATAATACCCTGTTAACCCAAGAAATCCTCGCAACTGCTTTATGGTTGTGGGGACTTTCCATTCCTTAATGGCTTTAATTTTATTAGGGTCTACTTTAACACCCTCATGAGATACAATATGACCCAGATATTCCACCTCTTGTACTCCAAAGAAACATTTGGATGTTTTTGCATATAATTGTTTCTCCTGCAATAGTTTGAGCACCCTGTCAACATGTCCAACATGATCCTTCCAAGACCTGCTATAGATTAGTATATCATCAAAAAATACTGGCACAAATTTTCTAAGGAAGGGTTTGAAAATGGAATTCATCAACCCTTGAAATGTAGAAGGTGCATTGGTAAGGCCAAAAGGCATGACCAAAAATTCATAATGACCCTCATGAGTTCGAAATGCTGTTTTTGGAATATCTTGAGTCTTCATTCTTATTTGATGATATCCTGAACGAAGATCCAACTTGGTAAAATAAATTGCTCCATGTAATTCATCCAATAATTCATCAATCACAGGAATGGGAAATTTATCTTTAATGGTGAGCTTATTAATCTCCCTATAATCCAGACACATTCGCCATGATCCATCCTTCTTGTGTACCAATACTACAGGAGCAGAGAAAGAACTTTGACTAGGTTGAATTATACCTGCCTCTAACATTTCTGCAATCATACGTTCAATTTCGCTCTTTTGGACGTAAGGATATCTATAAGGCCTGATGTTTGGAGGAACAATTCCTGGAATCAAATGAATAGCATGATTATGATCACGAATAGGTGGGAGTCCTTTGGGAGTTTCAAACATCTTGGAATGATTGTCCAAGACTTGTTGGAGATCTGCAGAAATAGATGATTTTGATGTTGGAACTTCTAGTGAGCATAATTGTGAAATTACGCCTCGTTGTTCTTTCTTTAGAAGATTTTTCATGACATTAGAGCTTATTGTCTTTCCCGGATTCCCCGCAATACCCCGTAATTCGACTTTCTTTCCTTCTGAAATAAATTTCAAGAAAAGTTCTTGAAAATTAAAAGCTACCATCCCCAAAGATTGTAACCATTGTACTCCTAGTACAACATCAGCACCTCCCATAGGAATGGAAAGCATTGGACTAGTCAATAAATATTCCCCCATGGTTAGCTTGATATTATGGAATTTTCCAGAGCAATTTATAGTTCCTCCATTTGCAACCATCACTTGACATTCTGGTGTTGGGTATAGGAAACAATTTAATTCCTTGGCTACCATACAATGAATAAAATTATGGGTGCTACCTGAATCAATCAACACTATTACCTTTTTCTTCTTGATATGTCCTTCTATCTTGAGAGTTTGAGGAGTGGTAATTCCTGCCAGTGCATTACACGATATGGTCGGATTCATTTCTTCCCCTTCTATGGCTGGTTCCTGGTGTATATCCTCTTCTTGTTCATTTTCTTATTCCTCTTCACAATCTATATAAAATAATTTCTTCTCAGCACACTTATGACCTTTAGTGTATTTTCTATCACAGCTGTAGCAAAGCCCTTTTGCTCTTTTTTCTTCCAATTGTTGTGGTGTCAACCTTGTAGGTTGTGGAAATCTAGGCATAGCAACACTTCCTTCTTTATAGAATTGAGTGGTAGGCTTCCTTGTCGCCATAATTTTACATTCAACTTTTCTTACCAACCTGAATGCCTTCTCCAATGAATCAGGTTCCAAAACGCGAACTTCATGTTGGATGTTATCCTTTAAAGTGCCTATGAAGAGATCAATCCTGTGTTCCTCTGGAATATCAGTTACCCTTATATTAAATTTTTGGAAGTCCTCAATGTGATGCCCCACTAAACCCTTTTGTTTGAGATTTATCAATTGGCTAAAGAAGGTGTTGCTCTTTGTATCCTCATAATGTGTTATCATTTCCTCCGTAAAAATTGACCAAGTGACAATTTTTTTATGGGAGCAAAGCCATCGATACCATAAAAATGTATTTTGTTCTAAATGTAAAGTTGAAATGCGTACCTTTTGTGTGTTTTGCACCTTATGGAGATCAAAATATTGCTCCATCTGTAGTATCCATATTACAAGATATTTTCCATAAAACTTCCTCATATCCATTTTTGGAATATGGTGGTTCTTCCCGCCAACATTAGAGTTTATGGCATCACGATTAACATTTATTTTTTTCTCATCATGAGGTTCTTCTACTATCTTTTCACCATTAGGAAACATTTCTTGTATCAACTTTGTCAAACCTTCGATGTCTTCTTTTAGATCATTCTTCATGTTTTCCATGTTGTCTTTCATGTCATCCATCTTAGCTTCCATGCCAACTCCCATGCCATCCATCTTATCTTCCACACCTTTCTTCAAACCATCCATCTTCGCTTCCACACCTTTCTTCAAAACTTCCATTTCATTTTTTGTTGCTCTTTGCGAGAGTGAAATTTGTTGCACTTGCTCTTGTAATTTTGATAGATCATGTTGCAATTCTTCATCTTCAAGAGTCATAGTAGAGCCTTCTGAAGGCTTAATGGGTGTTGAATTATTTTTACAGGGCATCTTTTAGAACCCAATACTGATATCTATTCTAAAATATGCCTTTGGAATCAATTCAAATTGATTCTTCAAACAAGACTTATGCAATTCGGAAAAAACAAAATACACACCCTTTTCTTGCTTTTGAGGAGCTCAATATTAAAATTGGATTATATTTGTGATTACAGCACTTAAATATTTGAATTTCAATACCAATGTGGCCCTCTAAAGTATCTTTCGAATGCCACAAGTCTAACCTGATTTGGATTCTCAAAGAAAAATTTGTGTCCACTCTCCCACAATGACCTAATTATGGACTGGTTCAGTAGAGAAAACTTGTATGACTTGCCACGTGTCATTGTGTTGCTCTTCATCTCTGAAATTGATAGCCAAGAAACTATATTCCGTGTACTTGCGACCAATTTTTACGGCACTCCAATCCGATGCTCAGAGAGAGAGTTATGAAGATTTTCCCACGATCACCTCTTTCAGATGAAATTCAGGAGCCTGAAAAAGCACTACCTTCCACAGATCATATCTCTGAAAATATTGCGAACCAGGCTCTAAATTTTTTTGAAAATTTTCCTTATGATTTCTTCTTCGCACCCTAAAAATTTTGGGTTCTGAAACTTCGTAGAAAAAAATTTATAGTGCAAATGCCACAATGACCTGTTTATGAGCCTGAAAAAAGACCTAACTTCCGCAGATCATATCTCCAAAAATATTGCGAACCAAGCTCTGAAATATTTTGAAGACGTTCCTCAGGATTTTTTCTTCACACCCTAAAAATTTCAGCTTCTGAAACTTCGTAGAAAACAATTTATAGCGAAAATTCCACGATGACCTGTTTGGAGCAGAAAAACCCTAGAATCCAAACCTCTGATACCAAATGTTGTGTAACCAGCTCAAAAAATAGAAGAAAAGAGATATCAACGCCTTAGAAATAAGCCACTTCGAGTGGGAAACCTCCAATACATTACATAAATGAACAATTCTTGGATGATACAATTTACAAAACCTCCTTTATATATATAGGAGTCCATGTGGCCATAATGTAATCCTAGTGGGCCACAATGTAATCCTAGCCGACCTCACAATAATAATTTAAGGTCACAATAATAACAAAATGGGGGTTACAAGGGTACAATAACAACAATAAGGGGGTTACACTAATAACAATAAGGGACTATACTAGTAATATAAGGACCTAACAACGATACAGAGGCATGCCCCTTAATGGAAACATTCAGGCGCCTCTGCACCAAGCACAATTTCCAAATCCAGGAAAGTGTGAGTACTCTTGGTACGCCTCACGAGGAACCTCGGCTTTATCTTATACAAGCCGCCACGAAGGAAATTCCTCCCCCACCGAACGCCGACGACAAAAAAAATAATATTTGATTCATATCTTTGTGTTCAGAACCATGACTCGTGATGTCTTCTCATCACTCATAGGTGTCGAGTCAGCTGCAACTATGAGAGTAGTTGTACTAATGACGGTGAAAACCCATTCCATCTGCACCCTGTCAACTGTGTCTGGTTCCTTCACAACAACGATGGAATCTTGTTCATGTCAGTAGACTAGCTCCGTTAGGACAGAACCACCTCCTCATGACCTTACGCAGACTCAATCCCCCTTAGGATCCTTATTCCACTCAGATGAGGATATTCCTAAGGCCATGACAGAACTAGATTATCCATGAGATGTAATGCATCACCATTTGTTTTTTCTTCCTAAAAAAACATCTGGCCCTAACAATCCAGGAACCCAAGATATTTACACAATCGAATCAAAATATTTCCTTCCATCTAGGAAAGTTTATTAGTTCAAAAATCTCATTATGATGCCTGACGTGTTCAAAGAAGGGAACATGTCAAACATTTCTCCTACCATCAAGGTTAATATCTCTCGAAATCCTGAGAAAGGCGAAGAAATGTCGCTAGGGGTAGCATGTTCCCCAGACGAGGTAACCTCTTACACCCATTCATTGCAAGAGTATAGAAATATCTTCACATTGGACTATTTGGAAATGTCAGGGCTTAGTCCCATTATAGTAGAACACCACATTGACGCCATGGAAATAACACCCCAGTCCGAGCAGCACTTTATGATCATTCATCCATCATGCATCAAGTCAATTTTTACCATATCATGATAAAACTCCTTTCCTAGAGTACCATTTTCACAAGCAGATCAAACACGCACCACCGTGTCTCACATTTGGCCTACCATCCCTCCATCAACATAGCCCATCTATGATAATTTACATCTAATTCACCACCCCCGCACCTAGACTAACCAATGGGGCCCCCACCCTCAGCAAAAAAACCTTCCTCACATCATCAATGAGCAATAATTTTCATGTTTTTGGGGCACCCTTCTCCGTGATTGTACATCCAAACCCATTTTATATTATTTTGGCAAGTGTATAAATTTTTTTTAGGAGAACATCCCCTACCCATCCATCCTCTTTTTCTCCCATGGCAGCAGTTGCTAATCACCCTTGGTTGGAGCTTCACACCTTTCATGCAAAGCCACTACAACATTCATAAAAAACACATGCCCACCCTGGATGTCCTACTGACTCCAGGGCTTTCCTCATCAGAAATCATTATGACTGTTGCCAAACTGCTTTTTCAAGCTCTGACCTTGGGCCACCAAACTCCCATCATCATTTTTCAACCATTTCTCGCCATCAGAAATGTTGGTCCCTTGCATCATTATTTCTCTCGATCGGTTGAGGCTTCCTTCTTGTCAACTTCAAAAACCATTTTCCAATAAGGAAGTAGTACCTTGGATGGCTCCTCACCTCAATAGGGGCTTCCTCATATGGCACTATGGGAATCATCATTGCCCATTGATGTCATCGATCCTCCTGACATTCGACTTTGCACACTTCAGAAAGAATATTCTCCACTTGAGGCTGCCCAAGGAAAACAACCTAGAGCCACCTTAAGACCTTAAGTGAGCACATAATGGAATCAACCACCACTCTTGTTTCACTATCCACAATTGTACCAAGAGAGGGAAGAATATTTGAATTTTTCCTGTAAAATACCACCATGAGAAGAAACATTTAGAACACATTGTTATGCTGGCCAAACTTCCCATGAGCAAACCAGCAGTGTGTTGTCCAAGCAGCAAAGGAGTGAAGGGATTCATTTTTTGGCCATCCAACATCTCAATCCCAAAGGAGAAGTACATTAGTTGTTCATTATCCGATCACTCATTTGAGGAGAAGAGAGAGGCCTGCAAATAGCTTAAGGGGAGAGCCCTCCTTGCTTTTAGTATTAGAGCTCTATAGCTCTAAGGACTCTCTGCAAGTGTTTTAGCATTCTACCTTTTTTTACCATCAGCGTCTAATAAAAGGGTATGCGTTATCCATTGGTATTATTAGTTTGTTTACTCAATATTAAGCTTTTGTTATATGTGTATTTGTTGTTTCTTCTTTCCTCCTCTTTTGGTAGTATCCTATGTTTTATAACTACTTTTTCTACATGTTATGATGCTTCACTAACCATCTAACAACCCATTTTTTCCCTGTGACATTGTTTTTAGGCTATAAATCACTCCTACCAAGCACCGATATTTTTCGTACACCCTTGTACTAAACACACGAACATACCAGTAAAAACCCATTCCAATGATGGAAAATGAACCAAATGAAAAAATGCATTTACCATGCACTCACACCTCAACTAGGAAATCACACATGCAACCTGCTACCTGCAAAATCCTCTTGTTGAAGATTATAGATCCAACCTTCCTTTCTTATCCTTTTATTTCCTTGTCCTTCCTTTGCTTTTCTCTCTATAATGCTAGAGTGCTCCAAGAATTCTCTATGTGTTCAAGAGTATGAGAGAATAGAAGAGAGCTCCAAAACTAAATTAAAAAAAATTATGAATTGATCCTCATAAGACTTTTTATCATTGACGCCTCTATTTTCTTAATTTTCCTTCAATTTTCCTTCTCATGAAAATATGTGACCCTTCATCTCCCTTTCCTCCTATTTTCCTTTATTTTCATGAATATATTCCAATTAATGCCTCTTTTCCTTTGCCAATTCCATTTCCAATGTCCTTAGCCATACTAAACAACAAGTGATGCCCACTATATATTTTTTCCAAACATTTCTCTTGGGATGTATGTCCCATGACCTTTGTCTTATTTTTCCCTTACTATCCTTTATTTCATAAAAATTTTAACCTGGGGTTGTTACAAACCCCTCCCCCTTGGGGGAACACCATCCTTGGAGTTGTATGACACCTATAACCAGCAAAATTCTTGAAAACCAAAACATACTACCTATGGAGCTTTATAACCCAGCTGGCTGCAATATTTACAATAATAGCCTGTGGAAAATCCAAAACCAAGATGACAAACAAGACAACATGATAGTCATACTGCTTATTGGAGCTTTATAACATAGCTCATCGCAATATTTACAATAAAAACCATACATACATATGTACATAAAACTCCTTTGCCTCCACCAGAAAATAATGAAGGATACAAAGCTCACATCTGATCATCCATCTCCCATGTAGCTTCATCGGACCCAAAGTGATTCCATTGAACTTTAACTTGCTCGATTTCTTTGTTCCATAACATGAGTTTTTTCTGCTGCAATATGCATTGAAGTTTTAGCTGAAATTATCCTTCCGGTTCCACCTGTAATACATACCAATCAATCACATGATAAGCATCTTTCACATATCTCTTAAGTAATGAAAAATGGAAAAAATCATGGACTTTCATTGTTGGTGCTAGTGCAAGTTTGTAGGCCATTAATCTAATCCTCTCAAGGATCTCAAAACGCCTGCAATATTGAGGTTCCAACTTGGCACATGACCCAATCCTCATGGAGCTCCTCCTGGGCTTGATGCACAAGTACACATGCTCCCCAACATGAAACTCCTTAAATACCATGTGTTTATCTACATAACTCTTCTACACGTCTTGTGGTGCCTTTAAATACCTCTTAATGACCTATATTTCCTATTCCATCTCATCCAACATGTATTTTCCAATAAACACCATGTTCACTGGATAACTCCATCTGATGGGAGTATTACAACTCCGCTCATAAAGTGCCTCAAATGGAATCATCTTCAAGGACTCTTGATACCCATTATTATAAGAAAACTCAACCAGTGAGAGATACTCTTCCAACCTCCTCTGTTGATGCATAAAATACACCCTCATAATGTCCTCAAGAATCCTATAAATCCTTTTTGGCTATCCATGTGTCTGTGGATGATATTTTGTACTAAAATCCAACTATGTCCCCAAACCTGCAAATAACTCCTTCCAAAACATGGAAGTGAACTTGGCATCTCTGTCTAATATGATCTTCTTAGGAACACCATGTAGTCTCACTACCTCCATGATGAAGACTTGAGCTACCTCACTAGTTGAATTAGAGGACGTCACTAGAATGAAGTGAGCTATCTTGGTCAAACTTTCAACCACAACCATAATGGAATAATGTTTCTTCGATGTGCTCGACAAACCCATAATGAAATCCATGGAAATGACCTCCCATTTCCATTCTAGAATCGAAATTGGCTACAATAAAACACTTGGATGATTGCACTCTACGTTTACCTGTTGGCAATCCAAACATCTAGCCACAAACTTAACTACTTCCTTTTTCAAGTTTTTCTAGTAGTAAAACTTCTTCACACCTGTCAAAGTATTTTGATATCCTGGGTAACCTGAAAATGACTTAACATGAAATTACCTAAAGATAAGCTTCTTGAATTCAATGTAGTATGGCACATAGATACTATCCATAAATATCACCAAATAATTTGCCTTGAGATGATAATCCACATCCTGAGCACTTATACTCTGTTGTTGTAACTTGTGCTTAAGATGTTTGTACCTGTCATCCTGTTTTCCTCCCTATAAGATTTTCTCCTACAAATATGTCCCATATGAAATCATAGTTGCAGTATGCTTTACATGCACTCTTGTGCTAAGAGCATATGCAACCCTATTCTCCTCACCCTTAATGTACTTGATCTCGAAGTCAAACTCACTGAGCGTGGCCAACGGGGAAAATTTTAGGCGTTAATATTCACAGGTGGGCTAATTTTCTATGATTTTTCCAAAAAAAAGATTCCCTGATTTCTATTTTTTTTAAATTAATTCACCCAATTTTTATAGTATAAAATTATTTTACCCTAAATATTGCAAAAATTTTATATGTACTATTATAAAATAATTATAAACCTAAACATTTTTACAAAAATATCATAAAAATTTTTACCATTTACATATCGAGGACTAATAAGATTCGCCAAAGTTTCTAAACTTTAAGAGAAAGTTTTATCCTTAAAAATTTCCTTGGTGGCCAACCATCTAGCTTGTATGGCATTCATATTAGGTTGGACAAACAAGTATCTCAACCAATTGTGATCACTCATCAAAACAAATCTCCTACCAAGAATATAATGCCTCCACATCTTCAATGCATGAATGATCGCTACCAACTCAAGATCATGAGTCACATTTTTATTCTCATGCTCATTTAGTTTCCTTGACCACAAACTCTCTCTTTGGATCTCCTCAAAACTAGTTGCACATTCCTATGTCCATTCAAATCTCTTTCCTTTTCACTACAAGGATGTAAGAGGATAGGAAATCCATGAGATGTTCTTAATGAACCTCTTGTAATAACATGCTAACCCCATGAATTATATGACCTCATCCACATTCCTAGGAGATGCTCATTCCAAGATAGCTTTGATATTTTTCCAGATCCACCACTATGCCGATTATACTACACTGTATAGTCCATATTATGGCAAGGCCTTATTTTCAAATACTTTTTCTTCTAACACATCTATCATGGTCGTATTTATGTAGAATGATAATGAAGGAAACAAATGACCTATATATTTAATGAGTGGTGCTTTACAGGGGTCGAAGTTAAACTACCCTTCCATTGATAAACAAGCCTATGCATTATATAAGGAATTTAATAATTTTAGACCTTATCTCCTCAAATATCACATGATCATATATGTGCCTCATCTAACAGTAAGAACGCTCTTTGTGTAGTAGGATATGGGGGAGAAGAGAGCGAACTGGATGACCTGCTTACAGGAATATGATCTGAAATTCAAGACCATTTATACTATTAAGGGCCAAGACCTTTTTCAACTCACAGCAAAAGCAAGGGATTATCCACGATAATATCGTTCAGGATGGGAATAGGAAATAGAAATGTACAACCTTGAAAAATTTCAACAAGACATTGTTATTCGAATATATGGCAATATCAGAGCATGACAGTTTTCCCACACATTTATCGAATAAACAAAAAAGGGAAATTCACCTAAAATCTCTATCTTATCAACTTGTACATGGATTATTTTTCTGAAAGCACCATAATGGTGTCTTGTTAAGATGTCTAGAGACTCAATATACAAAAAGGGTAGTAAAATATTTGCATGATGGAACAACAGGTAAACTCTTCGCAGGTAATAAAACTACAAATAAATTAATGAGGGTTGGTTGTTACTGGCCCACTTTATTTAAATATGCCCACACTTATGCCTGAAAGTTCCCAACATGCTAGAGATGTGTTGGTCGAGACTGAAATTCATTCGCCCCAATGCTACCTATATCATTTGAGGAACCTTTCTAACAATGGGGACTAGATGTTATTAGTGAGATATTTCCACATTCGTCGAAGAAACACGGATACATTTTAACAACAACATATTATTTCACTTCGTCAATTGAAGCAATTCCTTTAAGGCAAGTTAATGACCAAGAATTCATCTAATTTCTGACGGAGAATATCATAACCAGGTTTGGTGTTCCAACGTATCTTTTCTTTGATAATGAAAATTATTTTTCCTTGTTAAAGCTTTATGAGTTTTCATTAGAAAATGATATTGTTTTGAAGAATGCATCAAATTATTACCCAGAGGGGAATTTTTTACTATAATCAAGTAATAAAAATATTATTCACATAATCAAGAAAATATTCTTCTCTGAATAAAGGAATTGGGACAATGCTTTGGTGAATGCATTATGGATTGATCGTGTAACTCCCAAACCCTGTCTTAAAACCTCACCATAATTCCTTGTATATGGTAAAGAAGTTGTCCTTCCACCAACTATGTATCTCCCACCATTACAACTTTCCCAAGAGTCTCAAGGAAAACCATGTCTCCTGATTAAAATAAGGATAGATACTTTTCTTGAACTTAAGGAAGAAAGTATAAAAGCAAAAGAGATATTTGTCACCCACCAAAACCGTAACAAGAATTGGTTCGATAAGAAATTTGTGGGGACTAAGAATTTCAATGTGGCTTTCTTAGTATTGAAGCGGGATAAATCCCACGAAGAGAAAACAAAACTCGCAAAGTCTCAATCTTTATATATAGGTCCCTTTAGCATTGAAGAAAAACTTGGTCACAATGCTTTCAAGTTGAAATCTTTAGATGGGAGGACTGACCCTCTTCCTGTTAATGGCCAAAATATCAAACAATATTTTCAGTAACAACCCTAGGTTGTGTTCCTCTATACAATTTTCTTTCTTTATCTATTTTATGTTTGGTATGTTGAGTCATGTCTTATCCTATTTCCCTCTGTTGGTCATTGTACATAAATAAGACCTTTGTGTGAAAGTTTGTATGGATTTGAAGGAATATGTGGTGAAATAGATAAGGGATGTAGAAATGGTAACACTTGCCTACTTGTTAGTTCTCCTTCTTTTTTGGGGAAATGCCTTAGTTAAAGAGAGGTCCAGGCAAAAAATATGATACGTTCAAGAAGAGAACCTTGATTGAACATATGATACCCGTATTCATTTTAGCATCTCCACTCATCAAACTTGGTATTGAATCTACTTGGTGTTTTACTTGCTTATCCAATCGATTAGAGAAAGTGATCTAGATTTTTGCAGGAACCAAATGAAATATATATCTAAACATAAACATAGAGCTACAAAAAAAACTTAACTTCAATTCATTGATAACAAAATACTGAAAATTGTTTACATGCAGAATGGAAATAAGCTAACTTGGGCGATGGTAGCTTATCTCTAAGAAGACAAGTGGAAAATACATGCCTTTATATTGTGTTAAAATGAGGATTGTAGGCCTTTTTTTTATTGAAAAATAAGGGAAAACACAAAAAATCCAAAAACCTTACCCTAGGAGATGAAGCACCAAAATTTTGTGGGCCTCGTTGGGGTTAGTTGGTACATCAACTTCTCGGGGTCATAACTTTGGCATATGATCTTTGTTTGATGTGTCTAATACCTCATTAGAAATTTATATCCAAGGACCACAAATTTATATTGAAAACCCCTATCACAATCTACAATTTTTCCCATTTTCCGAAAAAACATCGTTTAGGGTCTCAAACGGCTCTAGAAGTTTAGGACTTGAAAAACTGCCAAAAATAGTAAATTGTGCTACAATTAAGGGAACTAAAAGAAATATTGTTGGAGGTCCAAGTAGAATAGGTGGGTGGCCACCAATATCCACCTAGATCTATCCTCCCCCATTAGTAATAAATGGTCCCCATTACATTGAGTGCCTCCATGAGATGGGGAAATTTCTGCTGAACTTGGTCCCTGGTGACACACTTTCCCTGGTGCATGAGTTGGCCAGCTTTGACAAATCGATGCAGTTGGATCTTGTATTTTCGAGTGTTCTTGATATGCGTTTCCATGATTTGATTAGTTGTGGCTTTTTAAATTTAGTTTTGTTTGATCTCTGTTGGTGTCAACTGCTGAGCAATGTATGATGTGTCCAACAATAGTGGAAAGTATGGCCAAAGGTGGTCCACATTGAATACGGGGTGCAATCCAAGGAATGGGGGGATACTGAGCTCAAAAGTGTTGTTTCCCACAGCCTTGGTGGCAGCCTAAGGCTCGTATCAGAGTGGTAAAAGCTTAATATGCGCTCCAACGAGGCATTATTTCTACATATGTAACCAAACTTTTTCACCCACCTGAAACTTATGGGGCACCTGATGTTGATCATGTCATTGTTGGTATTTTTCATTGGATTTATCTAGGATATCATGAACCTACTGATGGATGTGATGAATTTGGTTAATAAACATGGTGGATTTTTTAACTTCGAACTGAACATGGGTAGATTCTTCCTGTGTAGTTGCAAAAGGCAATGCAACATCAAGGGGACATAATGGTTGAAATTCCAGGCCCAATTCAAATGGGTTGTGGTGAGTCTAGCTATGGAGAGATTTGTTATATTTTTTTTTCACATACATAAGACTTTCATCCCATTTCTGTGGATTCTTAGAGTTGTACATTCATAATATGTGTATAATCATCATATTGACGACCTTTTTTTGGCCATCAATCTAGAGGTGGAATGTAGTCGACTTGGTGAGCTTGGTGTCCAACAATGACCAAAGGCTTAACCAAAACTCACTTAGAAACTTACTATCCTGATATTATATAATGGTCTATGGGATCCTGAAATATACCCATAGTCATTCAAAGAAGAGTTTGGCAGTGGCCTATGTTGTTATTCTCTTCTTACAGGCATCTAATATGGCCATGTTAGAAAATCTACCAACGGCCACAAATACACAGTCAATTCCATGCTTGGTAGAGAGAAGGTATGACATATAGTCCATGGAGATGAATTCCTAAGGCCGAATAGGAGCACGTAGAGGAGTATAAGCCTTTCTTCTTAATATTTGGCTTGGTGATGGCATAGGAAATGCAAGGTTTGATGTATTTTCCAACATCTTGTCAGAGATTTAGCCAATAAAAATACTTGTGTAGTACAACCAAATTTTTCTCCACACCAAAGTGTCTTGCGACCTGACTGTACTTAACCTCCAAAACTGGCTTGGCACACTCACTTGAAGGAACAAAAATGTGGCCCAGGTAGCATAATAATGCATATTGGAGGTGGAAGTCTGGAACTTTCTTTCCATCCACTAGCATCTGGTATGTGGTGGTGAACTCATAATCATTTTTATATAGTTGCATCCATCCAAAGGTCTCATGGACACAAGAGTTGAGAACAGTGGTCAGTGCTGCAACCGGTGGACAACTGAGGCAAGATTCAACATGATTATTTCTTTCCTTCTTGTATTTTATATTCAAAAGGAATTGTTGCAAATATGTGCACCACTTCTGATGGCGATCGTTATACAACCTCCCTCGAGTCTGTATAAACTGCAAGATTTGGTGATCTGTGTGGATGATTGTCTCCTTCCCTAGAATGTAATGTTTCCATTGTTGGAAATATTTCATGATGGAGTACATCTCCTTATCACAGGTGATATATTTTCAAATGTGTCAGAAAGTGTATCACTGTGATATGCCATTGGATCTCCTTACTGGGTGAGAACTGCACCAATAGCATAGTCAGAGGCATTTGTTTCAATTTCAAATGGTTGTTGTAGGTATGGAGATGTGAGTACTAGGGTAGAGCAGAGGCGGTGCTTCAGGTCAAAAAATGCCTTTTGTTAGGACTCAAACCAGAAAAAAGAAAAAAAAGAAAAAAAAAATTTATCTCCGCTTTTGGTAGCTTGACTCATAGGCCAAGTGATATGAGAGAATCCCAACATGAACCTTTGATAAAAATTAGGGGGGCCCAAAAATCTGTGAAGCTATGTTAGAGTGGTTAGGGATGGCCAATCTTGAATGACTTGGATCTTAGTTGGATCCACATGCACGCCTTTCTCATCAATGATGTAACCTAGGTATTGAACCTAGCTCATCCCAATGGTGCATTTCGCCAAGTTGGCACATAGTGTAGAAAATCCACATAGATTCAACTAATATTTTTAATATGCTAAAAAATATTACTTGAATATACTCTACCAATTTCGGAAACCAATTTAGATCTTGAAATCAAAAAACATGAATGAGAAATAAATTCAATCCCACAACAAAAATATTTTCCTAGGGAAAGCCTCAGCTACAAATCTCGTTTTAGGTATATTTCATAAGCCAGATAATATGATAATATTACAATGATTTTCTCCAAGTTGATAAACCTTTGCACTATCTCTATTTGTCTCATTGATTCATAGACAAGCCTGGTTCAATGCTTAACCAATTTCTAGCTAGCCTAGGTCCCTATTTCCTTGTGCAGTTTTCTTGGGTAATTAGGCCCTATTAATTAGGGAAATTCATAATCCATACTACAGAATCCATTAGGTTCCTTTTTATGATTTCATGCACCACCTGTACAATTTGGATAATTATACAAGTGATAGTACACTTCCCTTGAACTACAATCTCAACTGGGTCTTTCTGAAAACTGACATGCATGACTTATTTATGAGTTAATTATCAGTTATATGATTGATCAATGAATTCAAATTAAATCTAATTTCCACACATTGACCTCTCTAAAGTTCCTCCATCGGTTAGAACTAGTTAAACTGACTTTAACTAAGATAAATTGAGTTAATTAATTACAACTCAAAATAAACTCAACCAGGGCTCCTATAATGTAGGAGACACTCTACATGCCTCTAGTTTGACCCTCAACTTCAATTAACTGAACCAACTAAGTCATACTAACTTATTTAACTTGTAAAAGTTGTCATGTGATGTGGAATTACAATTTTATTCTAATTTAATTTAAGGGAAAATTAAATTAGAATCCTTTCTTGGTGCCATTTTCAACACTCCATATCAGCAAGAAAGGGATTGTTTAATACCCTGATCATGCCTCTATGGAACTAGAATTTTCCTCTTGACAGTGCCTTCATCAAGATTTCTACATCCTTCTCCTCTATAGGAATGTACTCTAAGAACATAATCCGCATCTGCACACAATCTATGAGATGGTGATACTGGATATCGATACGCTTGGACCTGTCATGAAAAACTGGATTAACCGAGAGTTTGAGGCAACTCTGGTTATCACAATAAATCACCATAAGATCCATATATTGACCAAAAAACCAAACAAGGATCTTCCTCATCTAGATAGCCTCACAATATACTTGACTAGCATTCATTTTCTCTACTTCTGATGAACTGAGTGAAACTAATCTCTGCTTCCTGTTGTACCAGGAAATTGTTACTGACCCAATACTGAATATGTCCCCTAATGTGCTCTTCCTATCAGATGAACTTCCTTCACAATTTGCATCTGTGAAACCTTGAAGCCTCACTCCCTCTATTCTTTTGTACCAAAGATAAAATTGAGTGGTGCCTCTGAGGTATCTCAACACAAGTTTAGTTTCCTTCCAATAAAACTTGGTTGGATTAACCACTTATTGATTAAGTTGGCTAACCGAATAAGACATGTCTGATCATGTGTTCACCAAATACATGAGTGAACACACAAGATGCCTGTAAATGGTAGATTCTACCACTTCACCTGAAGTAGCATATTCCTTCCTCCAATTCCCTACTAGAGGAGTCTCCATGGGTTTTTTTCTCTCCACGTGAAACTTCTTCAGTGTCTCGTTGGCATAATTTCCTTGAGAGACAAACAATTGTCCACATGTTTTCCAAATTTCCAAGCCTAGGAAATAACGTAAGAGCCCCATTTATTTCATATCAAATTCTCTTGCAAGATCCTCTTTGTAAGAATTGATCATCTTCTCATCACTTGTCAGAGTAAAATCATCGACATATAATACTATAATAAATAGTTTACATTCTACCACAATATGGTAAAGGTTCGCATCTGCTTCACTTTTGGTGAAGCCCAACCTGATGAAGTAGTTGTCGATCCTGGTGTACCAAGCATGAGGTGCTTGTTTCAATCCATACAATGCTCTCTTGAGTCTACACACATGTGTCTCTCTATCGAAGGTTTCCTATCCTCCTGGATGCTCGATGTACACCTCTTCCTCAATCACTCCGTTAAGGAATATTGTATTTTCATCCATATAATGTATCTTCCATCCCATTTGCGCCAAAAGTGAAAGTATAGTTCTGATTGAAGAGTATCTTGCTACTAGAGCAAAGGTCTCCTCATAATATACTCCCTCTACCTGAGAGAACCCCTTGGCCACAAATATGGCCTTGTGTTTCTCCACACTCCCATCTATTTCTTGCTTCACCTTATAGATCCACCTGGATCCTACAACTGACTTGTCCTCCAGCCTTGGTACAACTTTCCATGCACTGTTTCTGATAATGAATTCATACTCCTCAACCATTGAATAAACCCATACTAGTTTTGCACTACTTTTTTGAATCTGGATGGCTCAGTCTCTACACTCTCGTTCATAAGAGCCATGTAGCCAGTGTATCTATCTGGGGACCTTATCTTCCTGCGTTGTGATGTGGGTTCTCCCACATTATCTCTATAATCATGCATCAACCTATCAACCTCTCTGGGGTTCTCCTTCCATCTCTTGATGTCTCTACTTGAGTGGGTGCTTCCACTCTATGTTCATCTGCTTGTGGCTACTCCACACATTGAGGTACTCATCCCGAGGATTCGATCAGGACTTATGTTTTGCACATGCACAGTTGTGTTGCATGCTTCTGCCCACAAGTGCAAAAATAGGCACCGATCATGTAACATCGCCCATGTAGCACCCACAATGCTTATGTTATTCCTTTCTGCAACCCCATTCTGTTGTGGGTTATGAGGTGATATAAACTCTCTTCAAATTCCATTTGTTGCACAGAAGTTCTTGAATTCATTCGAGACATATTATCCACCATTTTCTCTCTTGATAGCCTTCACCTTCTTGCGTGCGTATTTTTCAACAAGTGCCTTAAACTCACAAAATTTTGAGAACACCTGGTCTTTATTCTGCATGAAAAATATCTACCACTTGCATGAAAAATCATCTATGAAAATCTCATAATACCTATGCTTGGTCGCGGAGGCTGCCAAGAACGGCCCACACACATCTAAGTGAACTCTTTCAAGGATCGATTTCGCGCAACTATCCTTATCATGAAAGGTGGCTTTAGTGTACTTCCCCATTGTACACCCTTTGCATGCATCATGTTACTCAATTGTGCCCTTGGGAAGTTCTGTATAAATCTGTTGCATGATATTCAAAGCTTTGTGGTGAAGATAGCCCAATATTATATGCCACAACTCATCGATGTCTCGATTCTCCACCTTATCTTATTTCATGCTCAAGGAAACAAAATCTTCAATCCAATTTTTATATTTTCTTTACCTAAACCCAATCCACTTCACTTTTCCTGTGGCTATGTGACAAAGGAACACCTTTCTTTTTCTAAATATCACATCGTAGCCATGGTCTTCCAACATAGAAATTGAAACAAAGTTCTTCTTCAAACCAAGAACATACATGAAATCTTTCAATGTGAGAGGAGAACCAGTCTCCCTCTGAAAAGTAACAGTACCGATGTCAGTCGCTCTATACCTCCAATCATCTCCCATCTCGATGTGCATCTGGAGATCCTTCTCCTCCAAATCGTTGAAGAAATCTTTGTTTTCAATCATATGGAATGAGGCTCCATTATCCAGGTACCACACAAAACCCATCACCGATGACACCATGCATGTAATGAGAGTGAAATCCAACTCTAATTGCGAAGCAAGAGATTCACCTACCTCTCCTCTTGAGGGCATCTTTCCGACCTTCATGTGCATACACTTCGTGGCATAGTGTCCAAGCTTGTGACAGTGAAAACATTTAATCTTTGACAAGCCTTTCTTATTTTTAGCCTGACCATAATATGATTTGGAATGGGATGAATTCCCTTTCCCTTTATTTTCCTTTCCAACCAAGGTACAGTTCTCCTCATCATCATGATTTGATAAGCATCCATCTCTGGTATTCTGTTGAATCTCTTCTTGTACTAAGTCATACCACAGTCTCTCCCACTCTGGTAGCTTCTCTGTCCCATTCAAAAAATCTTGGTAGTTTTTCCAGCTCTTAGGAAGGCCTATAAGTGCTAGGCTCACCATATCATCATTGAAAACTGTAACACCAACACTTCCAAGCTCATCCTGACACTCAGTGAACTTGGACACATATTTTGGTATTGTGTTGCCCTTCTCCATCTTGATTTCTCTGAGCTTTTCTTTCAATGCCAGCTTCCTATGGTCGATGTTGTTCTAAAAAAAATATGTTAAGGCCTTCCAAATATCATATGGATTTTCCTTTCCTTGGATTTTTGAGACAATATGATCCAAAAGTCCTTCTAAAATAATCCTTCTTGCCTTTTATTTCTCAAACTACCATGCTAACTTATCAAAAAAAATGTTACAACATCGGCTCCAGCTAGGGACTGATTCCCCCTATGGGATGCAGAGAACAAGAAGTTCCATGTGCCTTCTCCTCGGGCTATGGAGTCTTTGTTGTAGAAAACAAAAAAACTTGAAATGGTAAAAGAAAATTATAATGTACAATGATGATGTAGGATCTCCTTAAGTACTAGATATAGTGTTTCAAAAACCTGCCATTGACAAGTAGTGTTGAGAACTGTCCTTCCAAATTCTGTAAAAAAAATGTGTTATTTCCCTTTACCTCTGCAATGCTAAGTGGCCCAAACCATAAATTGTAAAACTTTACATGCTTACCTTTATCTTCTCTCCTAGAATCCCATCTTAAGACTAAATATCCTTCTCTAAAATCTCTTTCCCTTGCCTTTCTGTCAAAAAGAGTCTTCATCTTATTCTGATATTTCCTTAGTTTATATTGAATCTCATCTCTGTTTTCATTTAATTCAATAATCTGATTTATCCTTCTAGATAAATCATCAAGTTCATCAGTAGATTCTTGTAGAAACTTAAGCACAGGGAAAGCTAAATTTGTAGGAAAAATAACATCTTTGCCATAAACTAGTTGAAATGGAGATTTACCTGTTGATATTTTGGGAGAAATCCTGTTTGCCCAGACTGCATAAATTAGATGACTATCCCAATTTTTCTTGTGGTCTTCCAAATTTTTCTTGATTACCTTTACTAAAATCTTGTTAGATGATTCAGCAAGACCATTTCCTTGTGGATAAGAGGGAGTTGAGTGATGCAGTAAAATATGATATTTCTGGCAGAATTAAATAATATTTATGTTGTTGAATGTTGTGGCATTGTCAGTGACTATTTTTTGTGGACAACCGAATATAGATAAAATGTTCTCTTTAATGAATTTGATTACAACTGAATTTGTGGAATTTCTTATAGGGACAGCTTCCACTCACCTAGTGAGAAAGTTAGTAGCATTTAAGATCTATCTGTGATGATTACTTGAAGCTGGGTCTATTTCCCCTATAAAGTCTAATCCCCATTGAAGAAATGGTGCTGATACAACTACTGGAACTAGTGGAAGGGCTGCTGGTTTTTCTTTACCATCAAACATCTGACATGGAACACACACTCTAAATTTTTCCCCTACTTTTGAAAACAAAGTAGGCCAATAGAATCCTGCCCTAAGTATTTTGTATGTTGTTGCTCTCCTTGCATAATGGCCTCCACATGTTCTTGCATGAAATTGATCAATGATTCCTTCAGTATCTGATTCTGTCAAGCAAAGTAGTAGAATATTAAGAGGATATTTCCAGTATAATTTGGCATTGATGATACAATATTTGATGGATTTCAACTTGAGTGTTTTGCATTGTCTTTTGGAAAACTAAGTTGGACATTCAAAATGGATCAGAAAATGAACAATATATGCGTACCAATCTAATAATACAAACTTCTCATCAATGTGAACAGGGATTGTTTGAGTTGAAGGAGAAGGTTCTTGTGGATTCTCCCCTTCTGCATTTAAGGAAGGTTATTGTGGATTCTCCCCTTCTACAGTTAAGGAAGGTTCTTGTGGATTATTTCTTTCCAAATTTTAAGAAGGTTCTCATGGATGCTTCTCTAAAACTTGAAAAACTGATTTTATGCCCAAAAATTTACTAGACTCAACTAAAAATTTAGCTAAACCTTGTCCCTTTACTAACTTGCTATTTTTAACAATAAGGTCAAACTCAAGGATTTGAGTTATCCACCTTTCTCTTCTTCCATCAGTGTCTCGTTGTGTAAGGAAAATTTTTACAACATTGTTAGGTACATAGGCAATAATGGTAGAATTAAGGACATACATTCTAAAATATTTCAGGGCTTGAACTAAGGCATAGGCTTGTTTTCGATGATATCATATATGATTTCTGCATCTCTCAGACCTTGTTAAAAATGCTATGTGTTGGTCATGATAATCTTAATTCTTCTATAAAAGGACAGTAGCAAGGGTGTTTTCAGAAGAAAAAGAGAATATGTTGAAAGGCTCAAAGTGATTTGGACTGGCTAAGGTTGATGCTTTAGGAATGGCCTTCTTTATTTTGTCAAATGCATCTCTTGCGAGAATGGTCCATTTGACTTCATGGTTCTTTTTGAGCATATATGTTACATCCTTAACTATTTTTGCATAGTTAGGTATAAATCTTCTCAAAAAGTTAATTTTACCTAAGAAGGATTGTATCTCTTTCTTATTTCTAGGTAATGATAATGATTGGATAGAAGAGACCCTTTTCTGATGAATAACTACTCCATATTTTAAAATAATATGACCTAGTAATTTACCCTCTTTAACGGAAAAGAATGACTTCTTGGGGTTTAGAAAAATTCCAAACTTCCCGCACTTGTCAAAAACTTTCATCAAGTTCTTTAGATGTTTCTGGTATGATTCAGAAAAACAGTTAAATCATCAAGATAAATAACAACAAATTTGTTTACCTTCCCAACAAAATCCAATTCCATGGCTCTCTGAAATTTTTCTCCTGCGTTTGATAGGAGAAAAGGCATCCTGGCATACATGAATGTACCCCAAGGTGTGGTAAAGGTTGTCTTCTCCCTATCCTTTGAATTCACCAATACCTTATTATAACCCGAGAATCCATCCAGCATAGAGAGTCTATTAGCACCTGACACTCTTTGAAGTAATTGATCCATCTGTGGAACTGGATAAATATCTTTCAAGGATGCTTTATTAAGGTTTCTAAAATCCACACTGAGTCTAATTTCACCATTATTTTTTCTCACAGGGACTAAATTGGAAACCTAATTAGAGTATCTTAATGGGACAATTATTTAGGCATCTAAAAGTTTCTTTAGTTCTTTTTCTATGGTGGGAAGCAAAACTGTATTCATCCTTCTTTACTTTTGCTGATAAGGTTTTGCTTCTGGTTTTAGTGGAATTTTATGCTCAGTTAAATATGTGTCATAATTTTTTAGATCAGCATAAGACCGGGCAAAAACATATTTGTAATTCTTAAGAAGTTTGATATATTCAGATTTAATTTCAGGAGTTAAAAGATGAAAAAAGTTTAATTTTTTTAAACTCCTCATCAATACCAATATTAGTGTCTTCTATGTCATCCTCTGGTAAAAAAGAGAATGGATTTTTGGGAACATCATTTTGATCAAAAAAAAATTCTAAAGGAACAAGTCCTTTGGGGATAAAATTATTTGATAGATGTATAATATCATGATCAGCTAGCTTTGAATTTAGATCTGAATTTTCCTTGTCTTTGGTAGCTTCATTAACGTCTGATTTTTCTTCTTCAATTTTCAATATAGAAAATTCATCAATGACTTGAATAAAGGACTTTAATTTTTCATCATCTTCAAATATTTGTCAATGTTTAATATTGTCTGGAATTTATGGCCTATATTTGATTTGTATTTGAAATTGATCTGGAATCTTGAAAGAACTAGCAGAAATAGATAATGAATCTGCATGTATGTTTTCATCTCTAGGAATAAAAGTGATATTGAAAGAATTAAAGGAATTTTCAATGGTGTCCCAAATCTCATTTCTGTAATACTTGAGCCCAGGATGCTTTGTTTGAAAAAGGCTCCTAACTTGTCTTACTATAAGTTCTGAATTGGTGAAGACATTCAAATTTTGGACCTTTAAACTTTTAGCAAGCTGTAATCCTAGGATAAAAGCTTCATATTCAACAACGTCATTTGTGACCTCAAAATCTAACTTGCATGATTGAGTAATATTTTCTTTATCCAGTGGAATAAAAAGAACTCCTGCTCCAACTCCATCTTCGATGTAAGATCCATCAAAGAATAATTTCCAAATTTTAGTTTGAACAGACTTAGGGGTTTCAATTACATCCTCAATCTTGAGTTGAGAATTCTGTGAAGTATCTGATGATAGTTGGAAACAACTAAAATCTTGATCAACTTCATAAATGGGATGATTTATATCCTGATTAGCTTTGCAAATAGTGTTTAGGAATCTGACTTCTCTATATAAACTAAGGCTCTCTCCACCATATACAAGAATAGTGGAAAAAGACATGTCCATTTGAAGACTCCCTCCCAATTTTTCAAAACATGATCTTGATAAAAGCATTCCAAATTTGGGGGGAATATCAATGAAAAATATGTCTAATACTACACTTTTCACTTGTATTTGATGTAAAATGACTACTAGATATTTTTTAATTCCTAAACATTTAACCCTCTTATATTCAAAGGTATATAGGCCGTGATAGGTTCAAGTGATATCCAAATTAAGTTGTTCCATAATGACTTTAGGCATTAATTTGTGTGAAGCACCAAAATCCAACATACAGTTGTATAGCAAGGAGTCATGCACTTTCAAAGTCACATAAAAAGGTGGTATGGATTCATCGATCATATCAGAACTAGGGCCAAAAGCTATGGTGGGTCTTTCATTTTTCAGATTAATAATATCTCCTTCAGCATCCACACTAGAGTTTTGGATCCATTTTGCAACTTGACTTTTATATCCTGGGTTTTTAGAAAGTTCTGAAAGTGGAATGGGAATTTTAACTATTTATAATTTATTCTCAACATTAAAATTATTCAATATAGTTTTATAAATCTGAGCAGAATCACTTGATTGATTTAGAGGTTGAACAAAAGTAGTTTGAGTTTCAGCATTTTTTACTTGAGGTTCAATTATTACAGGGTTTTTGGGAGATCTACTAGGACCATCTCTAGGTCTTAAGTCATATCTTCTATTCAGTTCTCTAATCAGAAACTCAAAAAAATATTGGTACTTAGAAACCTGAGAAGTATCTTGGTCTTCTTGAAGGGTTTGACTTTGGATAACAGGGACAATGGCAGTCTGAAGGGATGTATGATCTATTTTATTAATATCTTTAGTGATAAATAAAGTGTTGTCATCAAGTTTTTTATCATCAATCAATAACGGTGTGGGTACTTGTTGGTCATTATGAGGCCTCTGAAGAATTTTCAATGGAGCAACCTTTTTATACTGACCTTGAACCTGTGTTTGGGGTCTAGAAACAATTTTTTGGACTATTCTTGGTTGAGTTTCAATCTTTGAAATCCTATTTGATAGGTTTCTAAGAAGTGATGTGAACCACACTAGCTGGTTCGAAACCCGTTGACCAAATTTATTTGGATGTGATTTTTACCAAAATATTTTTCTCACAATTTAGGGATCACAGAAGAAAAATTCCTAAAAATGATTTCATTTATTTTTGCATCTTCACTTTTAGATTTAGAGGAAGAAGAAGCTTCCTGATTTGATTTTAATTTCTTTTGTGCTTTTTCAGCTTTAGCTTTTAACTTGGTTGATGCAAACCTATTTTCTTCGACCTCTATAGCAGTAGTTTTCATGTCCTCTAAGGTTCGGGATGTCCTTTCTCTCAAGATGACAACAAATTCATCCTCAAAGGCCTTTGAAAATCTAACCTTAGATGCTGCTACAGGAGGTTTATAATCAGGAGGAATTTTGTGGTAACGCTTATTGAATCTTTTGATGAAATCAACAATTGGTTCTCCAAAATTTATTTTTAGTTCTTCAAATTCAGTTAAGAAATACACGAGGTATTTTTTCACTCTCCATTGATTTTTAAAGATATTAGTTTTTTCTTGCCATGATCTAATAGAATTAACTGGGAGTTGCCTAAACCAAATCTTGATGTTTCCTTCTAGGGATTGCACAAACAATATCATATAAACATTTTCATGTTCTATGTTCATGTTATCTACAAAATCCAGAAATGCTGCCAGATGCTCTTCATCAAACAAACCAGATTCTCCATTAAATCTAGGAAGGTGTTTTAAATATCCTGCAGGAAAATCATTAGGGATAGCAGGAAGAAAAAGAGGGGCATATCTTGCTTGTACAATTGGTCTAGAACAAACCATACTTGAAGATGTTGATGTATAGGAATGAGACGTATTAGTAGTTGAAGAGGAAGAAGTAGAATTTGTAGGTGAAGATGGAAATTTTGGAGGTGAGGAATGAGGTGGAGAACCAGGAGGAGAATGAAATGGGAAGGAAGACCCCCTTCAGCACCTTAAAGGAGTTCTAATAACCAATTTTTGAACCTCTTATTCTCCTTCTCTAGGTTCAAATAAAGGATTGGAACAAAGAGAATAGAAATATTCTGGTTGATGTGAAGTAGAAGGTGCAGAATATGTAACAGGGGAAATGAAATCAGTAGATTTGAATCCAGGAAATTTTATATTCAAATCCTACTATGATATAGGATATTCAGAAGGTTTCTGAGGTAATTTATAGGACTCTAAAGAATGGACTTACATGGCTAATTGAAAATCCACTCCTTTAGATACAAGCTCATGCACTATGTGAGGTATGTCTTCTGATTCTAAAGGAATAGGTGCAGATATGAAAGGATCAGGAATTATATTGATCTCCTGTTGAGGAATAGAAGAAGAAAGGGTTTGATGAGTTCTTCTAGAAGAATCTCTTCTTACTAGTCTCTCTGGATCTGATAAGGGTTAGTCAATATCAGAGTCAGATCGAGATCTGGTGTGCTTTGAAGGAGCGAGTTTGGTCACACTGGAGTTGCCAGGTGAGAGATTTTTACCTAACTAAACCTTTAGTCACCTTAAAGGAATAGGGTTTTATCGTTGTCCCAAAGAAAACAAATCAAATTCATTCCCTGGAAATGGCACCAAATTGATGTTGTCCTTTGAGATAATTGTGGTCAATAATCATGCCAAAGCATCTATAATGTTTTGTTTGTGTTTTGTAATTTTGGAGGACCAATGTATAAGATAACTTTTAGCAAATAGTTATTGATTAAATCTTGCAAATAACATCAGTAATTATAAGTAAGGGCTGCTTGTTTATCTCACATAGTGATTAAGATTTTGTAAATTGATTAAGTGGACTTATGTAAGAAGATATGATTATTAAATATTTAGATTGAATTCTTCAATAAATAATAAGCTTGAAAACCTTTAAAAAATGTCTAAAATTTCAACAAAATATATCTAACATTATCAAGATGCTGACAATTTATAAATGAAAGGGACTTACATCAACAAACTATTAAGTAAATCATTCTTTATATTAATAATAACTTTAGGAGGAATTATAAGATTGCTGAAACACAGTCAACCTCACCTAGTTATCTTGATAACAATTAAATATATGAAGAAACAAAATGTATGAAAACTGGAAAAACTCACAGAGACAACAGAGTTGTATGAGACAAATTTAGAATCCTTATTGTATTATTGATGATCAAAAAGACTTGTACAATTTCTTCTTACAAAAATTCACTCATCCAAGGGTGCAACCCTTAATAACTCGAAATGAGATTTATTTATACTAATTCACAAAACTTAGAAATATCTTAACTGATTTACAGTAATGTAATAAAGAATAATAGAAGAAGGATACAAATAGATGGAGTGTCTCTATTTTCTTGGAAGTTGTTGATGACTTGGCCCCTTTTGATGGAATTCGTTGTTGACTGGACCCTCAAAAATCTGATGTGCTGGAATGCTGTAAAATTCATCATTTTACTCGATGGTCTCACAAAACTTATCCCATTGATCTTGACTTGAGATTTCTACACTCATCATTTTCCTAAAGATTTCATCTACTTCAGTATATCTGTCAAAAGTTGGTCTTTGAATGAATAAATGTTTGATTTGATGTTGAATGATCAAATCAAACTACATAACTTCAAGAAAAGCTTTCCCTGTAATCTGACCTTTGATACCTGCAAACTTTGACTTGTCTATTGCAATTGTGTATAATGTTTTATAGTAATATTCTAACTTAATAAACTTATCATCTAATCCTACCAATCCTACTTGTCCTTTATGATTTAAGACATTAAATTTAGTATGAAACCTTTGAAAAAAAATATTTAAAGCTTCACATTTGGTCTGTAGTTGGGTGATAAATTTTATTTTTTGCAAAACTTTTTTTATCTCCAAAATGGTTGCAGTTCTATCCAAGATGTTGATTTCTTCCAACTCCTCTTTGTTCTTTGAATTGAGAACCTTGATCATGTCAGTGGCTTCACTTGGCTTCTTCTTGAGTTGATATTTATGCTCTTGAATTGATGTTCTACATTTGGTGATGAGTTCTTGTTTTTCTAAGATGATCTGTATGGATGGCCATAGCTATGTCATAGACCTGCTGATGTCTTCCCATATATTATGCTTAGCTTCACCCAGAGTTTCTGCCATTAGAGATTCACTCTCTAGTTATTTGACCTTAAGTTCTAACTTATGAGTCTTCTGCATTTCATCTACATACAAAGTATCATTTTTAATTTTTTAAGACTCAAGAACTTAAAAATTATGTTGTAACTTCTCATGTGCCTACTTCTGAATGGCCAAATCTTGTGTCAGTTTTGCTGCATCAGTTGTAGTCAAAGCTATTAAAATTTTTGTACCTGCAGAAGATGTTTGAGTTGCTAAATTAGGATCGGTATTCACCTAGAGTTTTGATTTCTCTTTCAGTAGTAATTCTTCAATTTGTTCTTCCATCTTTCTGATTTGTAGATTTTGATCAATGTCCAACTTTAGCATTTCCTCCTTGTTACATTCATTTTCTACAATCTCCTTAGTCTGTGAGTTTTCAGTTCAGGGTAGCATGAGTTTTTTGTGCAGAGTAGATATGTCTGCATTCTACTTATTAATGATTTCCTCAACTGCCTTGCAGTATTTTAGGTCATACCCAACTTTTACTACAAGGTATTCCAATGACTTCATCCTTTTGTCTTTAGCCAATGAAGACAATTTTTCAATCTTCAGTTGAGATTGAACATTTGACAGTGTTGCTTTCAATTTGGAAAGTGACATGGATGTTGTGGTCATTGTTGAAAATAACATCTCTCCTGACTACCTGTGCATTTCCATCTAGTAAATTGGGTGAATCTGCTTTGCATCAAAAGAGAAGATAATCTTCTTATACTCAACATGAGTCTTTGGAAATGGCATTGTTACCTACAGAAAGGCCATCTGCATCCTTCCTTTCTCACTGTCAAAGGCAGTGAGAAGCATGTGCTGTGAAGTATATTTTTATTTCCATAATTGATTGTAAACATCTGATTTCAATGGTTTATTCTTGTGCTTGATGTCTAGGAATCTAGAGAAACTATTTTTCTTTTCAGAAGAGTTGGCATCTAAATGCTCGATGATTTCTACTGGTTCTCTTGTATATGATGAAGATGGAGGAGTCTAAGGAACACTGGTGGATGTGGGGACTTGCATATCTCCCAAATATATGATCTCTGGTTGTTTCTCCTTTGAAAGTAAAGAGGAAGTAAGCTTCGGCTTTTGGTGTTGTAAGATAAAATCTTTCATGATTTCCTTGGCATGTGGAGGCTCTTCTCTGATTATTTTTTGCTGCTTATTGTTAGGCAATGGGGTTTGTACATTTGAAGTGGAAATTACTGTTGAGATTGCAACAAGATGATGAGCTTAGTGGAAAGAAGTTGTCTTCACTAAGTGGGCATGCAGGATATTTTTGGCGCACGGTCTATTTTTAGACTATGTCTATTTTTAGAAATATTGGGCAGAATCTATTGTTAGATTTCCAGTCTAAAAATAGATATGTCGAATATTATTAGCTCTTAATAATATTTGGACTATAAACATTATCTTATTCTCTTGGAGCACTTCAGTTAAGTGCACAGATGTGGCACAGGAGCTGACAGAAGGAATTACGCTATTCCTTAGGGTTAAGTGGAGCTATTTCATGGATACTTCAGTTAGAACTCATGTGACAGAGTTTGGTGGAGTTATTGAGGTAGTTGATGGAGTTGTGTTCAGTTTAACTGAGTTAAACATAGTTGATCTAGTTGTATCTAGTCTAACTGATTAATACACTAGTGAGAGTGGTGTGAATTAATTATTAATTAATTCACTAATTATTAACTCATTAATCAACTAAATAATACATCAGTTAACTACAGTGCATGGACAGTTTAAGTGGAGACCAGTGAAGAGGTAGGTGAAAGAGCAAAGCAGATTATCACAGAACTGATAGCTGCATGATTTGCCACAGGGTTGGATGCCAAACAGAGATTGCTGAGTGAAACCGACCAATCTGCTCATTCAGAGCTACCTAAGAAGATCGTAGTAGAGGCAAAGCAAAGGGTGTGGCGTAGATCGAGTGATTATAGACTAGCTCGATTAGTGTGTGGCAATTGGAGATTGTACTGAGAGCTTGTGAGGAGCTTTGTATGATGATTGTTACATGATCTCTATGACATATAATATACAGATAGTTGGGGGTTTTCAGCTTTAAGCTTTCCCATAAATTACTGTATTCATATGTGTGAATTTTTATGGTTTTAATGTGTGCATGCAATTGATTTAATTTCCGCAAGTAATGATCAATGGTAGAAGAGATTATGTATTGTGCATGAAGCTTAAATAGGGTGATCTGTGAATATCTATTATAAAATATCATTATAGACTTCTACATGGTATCGATCGATATTGATCATTACAATTGCAAAACATTGGAAGGCTGAGTTTTAGCCGGTGGAATTCGAATTTGCAGCAGTTGTCTCGGTGTCGGTTGAGATGTCTTTCAATGGATTGCGACAGAGAAACTGAGTCAGCCTCACTTATATTTCATGGAAGGACAGATGGAGGTGGCCGGAGGACAATGGGTTGAAGAGCCAGATGCAGAATTTAAAACCCTCGCTTTAGCGAGCAAGCCGCGCACTTGATGGCTGGCAAAGAAGACAAAGAAATGTCGAAGGATTTTCATTGAAAGTGAAGGATCACATACAGTCTATTTCTCTCATGGTAAAGTTTCTCCATTCTTAGCGTGGAAAGCTTTGCTATTGTTTATTCCAAAGAAAGAGCGACCAGAGGAAGTTGGCGCTCAATGATAGACTCGGAAACATAAAGATGGAGAAAGAAGGACAAAGATACCCAAGTGCACTCACAGTTAATCAAGCAGAGAGCTGAAGCGGGGCGCATCGATGAGGAGGATCAGGTGAGCTTGTCTCTCCTTGGTCTTCCGAAGAGTTGGCATTCCTATCAGGACTCTGTCAATGGTCGGGAGAAATTGCCAAGATGGGAGCGACTTTGGTCGGATCTTGTGCAAGAGGAGATAAGGTGGAGTACCAGGGACGGATCTTCATCAAAGGCATCTGATGAAGAAAATTTCACTTTGGCTGCCAAAGAAATGAAGGGGAAGAGCAAGAAAGCTTCTCATTCTGGTGCGAAAGGCAAGAAGCAGGACATGTCCAAGGTGAAGTGCTTTCACTGTCACCAACACGGACATTATGCCACAAATTGTCCGCAGAAGAAGAAAAATAAGCAGGCTGCTGGATCTGCAGCTGGAGAGGCCTTAGCCTCGCAGTTTGAGTTGGATTTTTCATTGATCGCATGCTTGGTCTCAAGTGTGATGGGTTCAGTGTGGTTTCTGGACAGTGGTGCGTCTTTTCACATGACAAGAGATCGAGATTTGTTTACTGATCTGGATGAGAAAGATCTTGGAGTGCACATCGAGATGGGCGATGATGGTAGATACAGTGCGACCGGTATCAGTACCATTTCTTTTGAGAGGGAGTCTGGTAAACCCTTCGTATTGAAGGAAGTGATGCATGTTCCAGGATTGAAGAAGAATCTGATCTTTGTGGCAATGTTAGAAGACAAGGGATATGATGTTGTCTTTAGTGAGGGAAAGTATTTCCTATGCAGTAAGGCAACTGGTGAGACCCGGAAGATAGAGGTTCAAGTTAAGAACCTTTATCAATTGCAGGTAGATGGCTACGCAGCAATGGCAAGCAAGGCAGAAGGAGTGGTGAGCCGGGATGATGGCGAGTTGTGGCACCGGAGATCGGGCCACCTTCACCATGGAGCTTTGAAGATACTGCAGCAGATTTCTATTGGGCTTCCTAAGGGTACTCTTGCGCAGTCAGATCAGTGCAAGGGATGTACCTTGGGAAAATTTGTGAAAGCCACCTTTCACGAGAAGGATAGTCGCGCCACGACGATCCTTGAGAGAATTCACATAGACGTGGGTGGACCTTTCTTAGTAGCTTCGACAGCAATGCATAGGTATTATGTGATATTTTGTTGATTTTTCTTGGCGGGGCTGGATATTCTTTCATGCATAAGAGGAGAGGGGCATATAATGCAGCTCGTGAGTCACAGTAAATTTGCTGAGAAAGAATCGAGGCAAGTGAAGGTTCTTAGGAGAAAATGGTGGTGAATTCATCTCTCGCGATCCATGAATTTGCAGCAAGGCAGAGTTAATTAAAGAGAGCTCATGGCCACTTCATAAGCCACAATAGCTAGCTCGTTTAGCTAAAGAAATTGCACGATCGTGGGTGTTGCACGAGCGACGTTGCATGATCAGGGCCTTCCCATACAATTGTGGGTTGAGGCATGCAATACTACGGTTTATGTGCAAAACTATTTTCCTCATAGAGTACTTGGCATGAGTACACCCGAAGAGGCATTTTCTGGTAAGAAGCTTGATATTTCTCATTTGAAGATTTTTGGCTCACCTGTTTACATTCATGTGACGAAGGATGCCAGGAAGAAGCTGGAGCTGACCGTAGAGGTTGGGATATTTGTGGGGTACACTGATACACCCCACAACTATCGTGTGTATTTTCCAGACAGTCGCAAGACTGTTGTGCGACGGGATATCAAATTTCAGGAGGAGAAAGCCATGAAGTGTTCGCTTGAGAGGGAGCCCACACTTGCATGCAGATGAGGGAGCTATTGGTTCCTAAGGATGAGCCCTCGCGGGATTTGGATTAGCTACAAAGAGGAAGTTCATGGGTGGAAGAAACCACTCATGCGCGCCAACGATCAAAGGAGGAGAGCGCACGAAGCGCACTACGAAGCTAAGCGACTGAACTTGATGCGAGAGAAGATTGTAGGAGCACCTACATCCACAGCGCAAACGAAAGGAGATGGTCACCGGCCGATATCTTGGATACATGGCTCTAAGGGCAAGTGTAACTCATGTGAGAGCCCATCTCTTTGGGAAAGCATGGAGGACCCTGCATGGGTAGATTCCATGGTGGAAGAGTATGATTCGATTATCAGAAATAGTGCATGGGAGATTGTCCCAAGGCCGGAAGGCAAATTAGTGGTAGGTTTGAGATGGATCTACAAAGTGAAGCAAGCAGCTGACGGGAGTGTGGAAAATTACAGGGCAATATTTGTTGCCCGAGGCTTCTCACAGATTGAGGGGATCGATTATGAGGAAACCTTTGCACCTGTCACAAGGTATTCTTCCATATGGACGATTCTTGCTCTCTCAGTGCAGATGAGGTGGCACATTCATTAGATGGATGTGAATACTGTGTTCCTCAACGGAGTGATTGAGGAGGAGGTGTACATAGAGCAGCCCGAAGGTTTCGAGATCTTTAATAGTGATTCGCATGTGTGCAGGCTCAAAAGATCGTTGTATGGGTTGAAACAAGCACCTCGTGCTTGGTACACACGGATTATACATAAACAATGGTGATTTATCATGACTGAAAATAGATAAGAACCCCATGATGAATTCATCACCTGTTTCATTGTTTGGGTATCCTAACAGTTAAGAAAGAAGGGAGATGCAATGCTTGGAAGCTATAGGAAAGATGGAGGATGCATATGGGGTATTTTTCTTTGGTAACTCTACATCCTCAAGTCGGAAAATGTCAAATATATGAGCTCTCTGAGGGAAAGATAATTTGTGATAAAGGTCCATGAGAGAAGCAGGTGAGAAATGGGATAAGGAATCAGATGAAGGGATGAGAAGCATATGGTTTATGTTTTCAGGGGATATGGTGATTAGAATGTTTCCATTATGAGCCAACACTGATCTGGTTATAGGATCATATTTCTTCTGACACCAGGCAATTATCTTAGGAATAAGATGAGTTTGTGGGAATGAAAAGAAAGGCAACATGGATTCCCAGAACCTGATAGGGTCCTGGTTATCTATGTGCTTATGTTTTAGCCACAAATGTAGCTAATAGAAGTCGAATTCATAGTGACAGTCTATGATTTTGAAATAGGTGTTGGCAAGGGGTATGAGGTCAAGATTAAGTTGTGGCGTTGCAGTAGGGATGTCTTCTGAAATGGGTTTGGCGACCTCAGAGATGAATTCAACAGCTGGATTAATGACCTGCACTTCCTCTGTCACCTATTTTTTGGCTTTACCCTTAGGATTTGTTTGCTTTTTAGCTTTGGCCTTGGGTGCCATTTTTAACAGGGTATGGATTGGAAAAAGGATTTGAAGATTGGGTTTGAGAAAAGATGACAGTGATTGTGGAATAGGGAGACTAGTCACAGATGCTAAAACTTGAAATGGAATGCATAGGTGATAAAATGAATGGAGAATGTAAAGTGAAATCAGAGTCTCTGCAATTAGTTTTATAGGGCGTGATCTGTGACTGAACGACATGTGACTAACGGTCTGGGATATGACAATATAATTTTAACGGGTCTGATGAGGATTTATGCATAATGTGGTAATTAACGGTCCAGGAGTGGGTTCAGTGGCCAATGGGGCAATTAATTAGCATAGGTGGATTGTTGGGGGGTAATGGCCAAATGAGGTGGAGGGATGTGATTGGATAATGGACCAACGGTTATGGCTCAGGAAGACAAGTCTGTTGGAAGACAAAATGGGAGGAAACAGTCATCGGGCATGGGAGGAATGGTCGTCGGGCGATGAAAAACTGGAGGTGGATTTCGGGGGGGGTACCTCCCGGTTTGTGGTTTTTGGCAAAAGGGGTACAAAGTGATGTGGTGCCGCCACGTCGCACATTTGGGCGGACATTAAAACCACATTTTGGACCACCCCCCACACCCCCCCCCCCCCCTTCGCATTAATGAGAAACTATCGGGGGGGTCACGAAGTGGATCTCCGTTGCAGATCTGAGGCGGGTGTGAGATCTACCGTTGAAGAATGTTGGCGCATTATTCCTTTGATTTAACAACTTTTCACGTAGTGACTTTATAAGAAAGTAAAAAAGTGCTCATATTTATTAACTTTCAACAAATGAAATTTAAACCCTTTTTGAAGTTCCTAACATCATAAATTAAAATTTAATATTTTTGAGCATTCATCGCATTTAAACAGGCAGCCATTATTTTGTTTTAAACACTAAAGCATTCACACATTTTTTATTTCATGCATCCCTAAAAAATTTTCTTTTGCCTTCTTTATTTAGAGAAAACTACTCTAACACTTTATTCTAACATGGATGTAATAAAATATAATTCTCCTAACATTTTTAAATTTTTATTTTTCATCCATGTTCTAACTTAGCATTTTATTTTTATTTTTCAAACTACCATGCTAACTTATCAAAACAAATAATGTTACAACAGTAGGTATCTATTTGCGTGTGTATTTTCGATTGGCATGCATTGTATTGCATGTGGTTCTTTACTATCTTGGCATGGGTTTTTCCAGGTGTGACAGTGTATTCATTCTATCCTTGTCATTTCGAATAGCCATGGTGTTGTGTTTTTCTCATGTTTTGGTTTATCTGGATCACCAGATGGATTCGAAGTTGAGTGAGGTGGATCTCTGAATGATATAAAATATGTTCGCTTGTTGCCTTGATTTAGGGCCTAGTAATCTAGGTTTGGATTGTGGTAAAGCTTGATAGGTGGTGGTTTTCTCTCCATTTCAGGCTTAGGAATCTCAATTTTAGGATTCTGGTAAAGCTTGGAGAGTATGTCTCATTTTAGGGCCTAGTAAGGTGTGTTTTTGGTGTTTCCATTGGTTCCACTTCCTTAAGGTCATCTAGGAGGTTGAATATCATATTAGTAGCCTCTCTTCACATGTTTACCCCTTTTAGTCGGTTACTTGGGTACATGTGGGAAGAGGGTGTTACAGAGTGGTATCAAAGCATGGTTCAACTCTTAGACTCAATGGGTGATGTGTTGATCGTGTGTTTATGTTGGTTGCATGCGTGTTTAGTATGCTTATGGTCTATGTATTTTTTTTCCACATGCATTGTGTTGGTCATGGTTACAGTGATGTCGCCATGGGAAATTTATTGGTGTCATTGGTACATGTGCCATCATGTCTATATGATTGGTTGTGTGATGTTCATGTTTTTGTATTGAGCGTGTATACTTGCTGACGGGTTGCTACATGTTGTACATGCATTGTTTCTTATTCTAGGGTTACATATTGGTCATGCTTGTGTGTTGTCCATGTATGCTTTCTTGTGTTATTTTCTATGTGGGACATGCATTGGTCATTCATGATTGATTATACATGTCATGTGGGTGCATGTGGTCAAGTTTGCATTGGTTTGAATGAGGTTGTTATGCATAAGGTAATTATATGAAATTACTTCATCATGATGGCATTGGTATGTTATGATGCTAATGTGTTGGCCAAGTATTACACGTCATTTTGTCACCATGAAATTTTACTATTCATATGGGTCTATCACCATCCATATCATGTTCCCTTAGAGGTAAAAAACACTCATGTTCCTGAATCAAGTCTTGGAAATTGCAGAAAAGCTCTGTAAAACCATAAAGGTCTACTTGTGTGGTTTTCTAACCTTTCCCTGTGCATGCGTTGATGTTCCATCCATTAACTACGGTGACTCCCACACTTTTTTCCACTAAAACCTGCGCACCCGCGTGAAAAGCAAGTAAAATAAAAAGAAAAAATTCTAGAAGCCTAGTTGGTCGAATATTCTCCCAACTGGAAGCCTTTAGAGTCATGATCAGTTAAATATTTATCCCTCCACTCATGGAGCTTATCCCTTCGTCCATGGAACTCAAATCACTTCATGAGAGGAATCCATCCCCCTCTTCATCGAACTAAAAGTACCTCTATTTCCCTATAAATTGAGATCAAGTTTCAGGTTGAAGGGTAGACACATGTAGATACCAATGTGATTGGAAACTAATCTATATATTTTCTAAGCTTAAGAGAGTTCATAAGGTGCATACTTTTTACACTAGTCAGTTGTTGTTGACATAAATAAGATCACACCTTTGTGTCCATAACTTCATGCTGGTATTCTAAGAGAGAAAGGCTTATCAGACTGAAGGAGAACGATTTTTCAGGACCCCGGAGAAATTTGTACAACATCAAGGCATCAAGTTGTAAGATTACTCTTTCTATTCAAGATAATACATATGGATCTCTTTTTTTCATGGCCTTGTTTCTATGCTTATTGTAATAATGTCAATACTTAGACTCCTTGATCACTAAGTTGGATTAGTATTTTTTTATTATTATATGTTGCAGATGCTTTGATTATTCTTCTTGTCTTTGATTTTAGGTTATACTTATTGGAGAACTACTTTGGAGTGACGGGACAAAGGGCTACATCAAACATTTGGATATCAAGGTAGGAGCATGTATTCTCTACTTTACTATTATAATAAGCTTGAAATGCAATTAATCTAGAGGAAAAGTTTTTCAACTGGATCTTTGTTTCTAGTTACTCGCTGGAGTACTATGGAGATCGCTCTTGTCCGCAAGAGGGATTAATCCATGTAACAAATTGGCGACTCTATTGGGGAGATGCTCCTACCTTGAGATCCAAATGTTTGATGTAACCCTTTGTCCTGTCGCTCCAAAGTAGTTCTCCAATAAGTAGAACCTGCAATCAAAGACAAGACAAATAATCAAAGCATCTGCCACATATAATAATAAAAAAATACTAATCCAACTTAGTGATCAAGGAGTCTAACTATTGACATTATTCCAATAAGTATAGAAACAAATCAATGAGAAAAAGAGATCCATATGCATTATCTTGAATAGAAAGGGTAATCTTACAACCTAATGCCTTGATGTTGTACAGATTTCCCCCGGGGTCCTGAACAATCGTTTTCCTTCAGTCTAATAAGCCTTCCTCTCTTAGAATACCAACATGAAGTTATGGACATAAAGGTGCGATATTTTTTATGTCAACAACAACTCACTAGTGTAAAAAGTATGCACTCTATGAACTCTCTTCAGCTTAGAAACTATATAGATTAGTCTCTAATCACATTGGTATCTACATGTGTCTACCCTTCAACCTGAAACTTGAGCTCAATTTATAGGGAAATGGAGGTAGTTTAAGTTCCATGAAGAGGGGGATGGATTCCTCTCATGAAGGGATTTGAGTTCCATGGACCAAGGAATAAGCTCCATGAGTGGAGGGATAAAGCTCGAAATGATCGTGACTCTAGAGGCTTCCAGTTGGGAGAATATTCAACCAAATAGGCTTCTAGAAATTACTTTTTTCTTTTACTTTATTTTCACGGGGGTGCGCAGTTTTTAGTGGCAAAAAGTGCAGGAGTCTCCGCAGTTAATGGATATAACATCAACGCATGCGCAGGGAAAGGCTAGAAAAACGGCGCAGGTATACTTTTAGGGTTTTACAGATCTTTTCTCCAATTTCCAAGACTTGATTCAAGAACATGAGTGTTTTTTACCTCTAAGGGAACATTATATGAATGGTGATAGACCCATATGAATAGTCAAATTTCATGGTGAAAAAATTGTGTGTAACAGATTGCCCCCTAAAGTGTGAATTCTAAGAAAGTTTTTCTCAAGAGTGAAGTGCTTTATCATTTTGAGGATTGGATTGGAAACATCGGTCGAAAACCTGAAAAAACATTCAATAAAAATATATATAGCATCGCTGAGGTAGGAATTTCTGTACTCAAATCAAAACTAACTAAATGTTTTGGTACATATATGGTTTCAATATTACATCAAATGTAGACACAGTATGGACGCAACGATCTGTCATAAGTACTCTACGGTATCATGAATAATAAAACTCCTCGTAGCCTGGATGGTGGAAACTAGATCCAAGCTCTTGATTTCCACTTCTTGAACTAGTACGAATATATCCATGTGATTGATTGTGTTGAAGTCGAACAAGGTAGAAACCACTTGATTACCGGTCAATGATATGAACCGTTAACAAGTGTGATAGAAACTACCAATAATGACAATGGCTCTCAAAGTACTTTAGTACAATCTATGAAGTGTGAATGAATGATTTGCAGTTGAACACTCATAGAATCATTTGATCGAAGGTAAATGATGCAACCTGTAGTCGAAGGCGAGAAACCTGCCATTAGGGCATGTAGATCCCAACATTAGGGGAATTTTGAGGTCTAAAATGGGCCTCCTAAGAAAAATGTACAACAAAAATAAACTTTATAACAACCAATAGGATTCAAGATGATGATGTCAACCATGGGAGATGATTTACCATTTTTTAAATAAAAGGGTAAAAATATTAAAAAATAATAAAATAATAAAACTACTTTTTCAACTCGTATTTTCAACTTATCTCCCAAAATTTTTACTCAAATTTCGAGTGGGATTACTCGTTGGATGCAAAATTTAATTCCTCATCCAAGGAGTACCCATGTTTCATACTTTCGATGAACCTTACTACATGAAAAATGAGAAATACATAAAAAAATGTGATTACAATCACTTTTTTCATGTATTTCTCATTTTTCGTGTAGTAGGACCCATCAAAAGTATGCAACATGGGTACTCCTTGGATGAGGAATTAAATTTTGCATCCAACAAGTACTCCCACTCGAAATTTGAGTAAAAACTTTGGGAGATAAATTGAAAATATGAGTTAAAAAAGTAGTTTTTTCATTTTTCCCTCTAAAATTTGATGATGTCATCAAATCTTACTTGATTCTTTCCACTATTATTTTATAATTTCCTTAGGAGGCCCATTTTAGAACTCAAAATTCCCCTAATGGGTATTGATAGGATTCTAGATCAAATTTCTAGATAATGAGCTGATGTCTATAGAAAGTGATCCATCACAGGAAATGCTATGACACGAAACCATTAGATCAAGTTTTGAAGAAATATTTTGCAAGGACTGACTCAGGGATGGTCAATGTGAATGGAGACAAATTTTTGTAATGAATGGTTTATTTCACATTCAATCAATCCCACTCTCCCTGTAGAGAGTGAAATTCATACCACTCAGGTTCTTCTTGTTACATCAGATTTTTCTACGGCATGGGGAATTTCACCTGTTCCTACAAAACCCCCTCCAAGTACTGAGGTCTTTTATTTTGATTGGAGTAGACTGACAGAGCCTCGTCTTCCTTCCGCCGTCCCTTTCCAAATCATTGTGAAGGCTTGTGGTAAGAATTTCATCGCACGTATCTAGATGAAGGTGCTTCTGTTAGTATTTTATCCTCAACTGATTGGCAATATTTGGGTTCCCCTCAGCTTGTACCTGTTACACAGAATCTATCAGCTTTTAACAGAACAATTAGTGAAACATAGGGATCCTTCCTAGGTTTCCTATTACCTTGGAAGGTAAAACTATAAGTATTGATCTAATGGTAGTCTGTGGCCCCTTGGATTTCAATTTTATCCTTGGGCGAGACTATATCTATGCAATGAAAGATGTCGTATCGACTCTCTTTCACGCGATGTATTTCCCTCACAATGGAAACATTGTGACTGTTGACCATCTTTCGTCCGTTAGTATTGATTCGACTACCAATAATCTGACACCCCTAAATTTTCCTTATACGAAAGTGGTATCTACCTCGCCACGGTTTAATTATGTGGTAACCAATCCCATATTTTCAGTTACCGATGCAAGTGAGCCTCTCATTGTTTTCTCGACTTCCTTTGACTTAGATCCGGAAATTGACATGGTGAACCCAATGGGGGTATTTTAACACAATGTTCTTATCCCTATTGAGTCCCTTGACATGTGTTCCTTTCAAAACATTGTTCTTCCTTCTGATGAAGACCTCTTGGAGGCCATGATCGAGGTGTGTCCCTTGACATGTGTTCCTTCCAGTTGGAAGCCATGATCAAGGTCCTTATGAGGAGAGTTATTTTCCTGTGTCAACCTCATTAAAAAATGAAACATGTCATCATGAGGAGAGTTCCTTTTACTGTGTCAACCTTGTTAAAAAATGAATCAGTTCATAATGAGGATGGTTCTTTTCCTATGTCATCCTCATTAAAAAATGAAGCAAGTTCCCATGAGGATAGTTCTTTTATTGTATCAACCTCGTTAAAAAATGAATCAGGTCATGAGGAGAGTTCATGTTACTTTGTCAACCTCGTTAAAAAATGAAACAATTTTCCATGAGGATGGTTCTTTTCCTGTGTCAACCTTGTTAAAAATTAAAACAGGTTCCCATGAGGAGAGTTCCTTTTACTATGTCAACTTCACTAAAAAATGAAACAAGGTTCCATCAGCATAGTTCTTTTCCTGTGTCAATCTCATTAAAAAATGAAACAAATCCTCTCCTAATTAAGTCGATTCTTTCATATGATCTCGTAAATGAAATTTCATTCCATCCATCTATTAGTAACCATTATTCCACTTAGGTGAATGAAATGAAGCTTGGGGAGCAAGTGCTCTTGCAGGTTACACTTGGGGGGCATTGAAACTAATCTCAAGCATATTTTTCCTCTGTTTCAAGCTTGTATAAAAATGAAACCTATCTCGAGTCCATTTCGGTTATTATTTTCAAGACTCATTAAACTCATGAAAATCCCAAGATTATTTTGCTATCTTTCATTCTCGTAAAACATATGAAAATGCCGAGTTCTTTCCATATTTTCATGCTCGTAAATTAAATTGAAAGTCAGCCATATGAGTACACTTTTATCACTTTTTAAAACTCGTTAAAACTTACGAAAAAGAGAAACCATGGATTTGTATTTTAAGCCCTTTTTAGACTCTTTAAACATGAAAATATTGTCGAGCACTTGACTATTCGAACTCGTAAAAGTAAATGAACAGTCATTTATTCAATATAAGCTTACCCCTTTTTTGGACTAAATTAGACTATTTATGAAAAAGGTATAAGTTGACTAATAATGGTCAATAGAGTTATCTCTTGCATTATTTTATCCTTTTTCGGGCTTGAGGGACTAAATTCATGAAAAAGAACATTTGGAGTTTACTTATGTTTTTATTTTGACTCCCTAAAAATAAAAAAAACATCGAGTTTTACTTTCTACGGGCTCGTTAAAAGTTTACGTTGAAAGAGATGAATGAGATTTCTTTTTGTGTGTTTTCGAACTCTTTAAACATGAAAATAACATCGATTTAATCCTATATAGGACTCGTAAAACTTAAATAGTGTAGGACCCGTCGATTACAATGGGACTGAACCACTCCTTCCTAGGGTTCGTTAAAAATACTTCGAAGGACTCATCCGAAGGATGAGATTATATGACAAGAAAATGTTATCCTCCTCAAGCTTGAAGAAAATAAAGAGGTACTTGCCAGTAATGGTGGGGGAAAATTGGGAAAGAACATTCATTTTTGTATTATTAAAGGCAGTATGTCGCTCTTGAACATGACACTCCATCACATCTATGTCCAGGTTGGGAAATCCACTTGCCTCATAGTTAATCGAACCTCATTGAAATTATTCAACTGGTTTTGGGTATTATCATTGAGTAAAATGTTTCCAAGTCATAAGTCGTGTCGCCAATATGTTCAAGAGAAGTCCAACCTCAATAAAATTACCTTGTTATTCATAACCTTCAATCGCGTCGGTCATCCCTGAGTCAGTTCTGAATTACTTCAATTTGTTCTTCAAAACTTGACATGAGTTTCATGTCATAGGCCCTCCTGCGATGGATCACTTCCTATTGACTTCAGCTCACTATCTAGGAAGTTGATCTAGAAACCTTTTGGTACCTTGGAGCCTGCATGCCTCAATGGCAAGTTTCTCACCTTCGATGATAGGTTCTCATCATTGACCTTCGATCGAATTATTCTATGAGTGTTCGACTTCAAGAAATTTAATCACACTCCATAGACTGTACTGGGAGTACCTTGAGGACCATTGACATTATTGATGGGTTCTCTCACACTTGTTAACGGTTCACATCATTGACCGGTAATCAAGTGGTTTCTACCATGTTCGACTTCAAGACATTCACTCACATGGTGAGATTCGTGCATCGATAGAGATGGAGATCAAGAACCTGCATCTAGTTTCATCCATCCAAGCTGCGTGGAGTTATTAAATATTCATGATTGTAAATATAGATCCATTGATGGTTGCATCCATACTATGTCTACTATTGGCATGGACCTTTGTGCATTTCCCTACTAGTTTATCGAGTTATGTATACTCTGAGTATGGGAATGCCTACCTCAGTGATGTTTATATGAAATCATGATATTGTAATCCTTGATTGTTTGTTTTAGGTATTCAACCAATTGGTCTCTGATCCAAACCTTTGACATGATAAAGCACTTCAGTCATCAAACATATTTTTTGGCTTTTCACTTTAGGGGGCAATCTGTTACACTAAAATTTGTCACCATGACTATCGATTTGAATATCTCGCCATCTGATGGAGTGTCTCAAGTGAATCCCCTATGAAGCTTGAAGTAACATTATACCAGGGACAAGAGTAATTGTGGCTTTTATTGCTTAAAAACCATTTTTGAGCACATGCGCGGTTTTCCTGAACAAAACCCACGCATGCGCAGTTTTTCTGTACAAAAACTCCACATATCTGCGCAGTTTTCCCGAACAAAAAGTGTGCAGGTCTGTTCACGCACATAAAAATAAAAATAAAAAGTAAGTTCTAGAAGCTTTGTTTGAGGAATCTTATCCAAATTAGAAACCTCGAACCGCTACATACCTGGGCTTCATCACTTGGTATATGGAACTAAATTCCTTTTCTTAAGGATCATATCCCTTGAGAAGTGGAACTAGAAACCTCCTCATCCTTCCTATAAATTCAACATAGGAATGGGAGGCTATAGAGAGACTTGGATTGGTAAACTCATACTGTTTTTTTTTTGGTCTGAAGAGCTTGTCATCAAGGGAAGGAAAGGATACCATTGGAAGAGGCTTGTGACATGAAGGCACTAGGTTGTAAGCTTCTTTTCCCTTTTTATTTTAATACAAATTAATTGTTCTTTCCTAATTACATCTATTTCGATGTTATTTATGGGATTCCTTGATCACTCACATGGTTTATAACTGATTATTGATTCATTTATATGTTGTATGATGGACTAAGGATTTCATTTACTTTTTCTTTTATATGTGAGATGCTTTGATCCCTTTGAATGTTTCTATCTATGCAGATCTCTTTTGGTGCGTCATGGAGAAGTTGTGGAAAGCATTTGGAGAGATTGTAAAGCATTAAGGAAAAGTTGGCTGTGGAAAGCATTGAAAGGACTTATACAAGCTCTTTATTAATAGGTAAGTGATATTTCACATACTACATGTTTCATGTTTCAGTTATAGGCTAAGGAAAGCACCATTGTTTTGTTTGTTTGTTTTTAGTTACTTGTTGGAGTACTAGGGAGATCACTCTTGTCCGCAAGAGGGATTAATCTTGGTAACACCGAGATAGAGCAGGAGATGCGGATCATTAAAATGAAGTTGCAACAATGGAATTTGGGGAATGAGAAGATCGTCATACAAGCATGCAGATATGTGATTCATGATTGTTGTAAGCATTAGGGTTACTTATATGTTTTTCATTTTAATGTTATTTTGGTTACATGTATGATAAATGCTAGTTCATCAACGTAGTCATATGCATTATGGTTATGAGTATTCCTTTCATTCTATTGATATTATCGTTACATACATTATAGATTCTAGTTGATTAGTGCGGTTATATGTACATGTGTCAGATAGTCATGAATGATAGCAACATGTGGCGACATACATTTCTATTGTTGTTTTATGTTAGATAACTTATAGTTTGTTGATGAGTATGTTGTAATTTAAATTTTTTCTATTGTATGATGGTAGCTTGATGATTAGGTTACATGTTCTTGATGAGAATGATATATAACTTGTTGTTGTTACATGCTAGTGACCATATGATTAGGGTCATTTCATTAACATCTTGATGTTATATGTATTATGTTAATTTGGATTGGTTTTAGCAGTTGGTTAGGGTTGTGAAATTTAGGTATTATTCGACCTAATTATGATAGTGTGTTGTATTATGTCTAGACTGACTATGCATGTGGGATTGTATGCATGAATGACATTTTCCTATGGGTTTTTGATGAGAACATGTGAGCTAGATATTGCTACATCTATCATTATCTTATTTGTGATTGGGTTTATATGTCGTGAAGTTATATCGTGCTAACCCAAATTGATTGTGCGGACCAGATAGCCTCCCCTTAAGATACATTAAGGTATAAGTTGCTTATGTCTCCTACTTTGTACTTGAATGTTTGATTATGTCATCTATATGTTATTTTCCTATTTTATTAGTTGTGTGACATGAGTTTGTATCTATATGATTGCATGAAGAATGATTTTGTTTAAGATGGTTGTACTAACACATATTTGATGAGATATTTGGTATATACTTGAGTGTAAGTACGTGATAGTTGTAGAATTATGTATTATGACCGATGAATGTGAGTTGATTGTTGATTATGACATGGTTGTTTGTCTTGGTAAAAGTTGATTTCAAATTGATAGATCTGTTATATTGATGTTGGTACATATGGATGGCATATTCATTCAGTTACAGGTTAGCGTGCTCGGCACAACAAGGTAAGGTAACTAGCATATTGTATGTTTATATCATACACTGACAATTACGTGGTTATGGAAGTATGATGTAGGGGATTGCGTGGCAAGAGACTATCATGAAATCTTGAATAAGGCTCGGGTTGAACTTTCCTTTGGAAGTGTTTGGGACCCATGGGGATTGAGTCATGGTGTTATTTTCTATTCTTTTTCTTTTGGTCCTTTTGATTTGTTTGTGCTTGATTTGCGGTCTTGATTGCGTCTAGTGCATGATCATGCCACTTTGTTGCGGTGTCATATTGCTATTGGTTTTCATGGTCTTCTTCTTGTTTGTTTCTTTTGCTTTCCTTTTATATTTTGAGTCTTGGGCATTGGTTGGGAAAGGTAGAAGTTGATGGAGCTCAGGGAGAGCTTTGCAGTACCCAATAGGTAATGAAAGACTTGGATGAATCAGGTGCATGAGTAAGTGCAACGGAAGGTAAGAATATGGCAGTCAACTAGATTGGTTAGGCCCATTGAGTTAAATGGACAGTGGTATAATAGTCGCAATAAAGGTAATGTAAAAGGTAAAGTGAATGGATATGAGGTGTTAGATGCCTTGGCTATGTTGGGAACTGTTTTTCTCAATTTTTTTCATGTTGTGCATGAATAAAGGGAGTTGTCTTAACCTAGACCTTATGATATCTAACAATTTTGTTGTGATCATGATCATCTAGATGGTTATATATGTATAAATGCATGTATGTGTATATATCATGTCTAATAGGGTCATCATGGATAATGATTGATTTATACTAATGATTATATATATGTATGTATGTTTGTATCTATGTTACTGTATGATAGGGTTTTCAAGAATAATTCTTGAGGAATGATTTCTTATGCAAGTGAATGGCATGAAGAGGTTCTTGGTATTATGAGGAATCTAGAGAGAAGAGTAACTATGACATATCTATGAGGTCAATATCATGTGGATATGAATTTATATTGTATGATTGTATTATGCCTATGTTTATGTTAGGGACATGTAATGTTGAGGGGCATCAGCGGAATGAAAGCAACGTGATCTGCGGCATGCTAGGGTAAGCATGGGTAGTGGAAAGGCACTAGAAGCAAGGTTGCTTGTGGGGTCAGTGTGTGGTCTATGGATGTACAGTGTTATTGTTTTGTATATGTTTTCCATGTTTTATATTCAGTGATTGTACCTATGGTGATGTGTAAAGTTGCATATATAGTATTGTGTACATATGATGTTGTATGACTATTGCATATATGGTATTGTGTGTATATTTCATATACAATGCTAGGAATGGACGGTGCTACGTACATATTAGATATGCGGTGTTGTGCACATATTATACTGTGTACGTGTTGGATATGAAGTGTTGTGTGCATATGGTGTTGTGTGCATGTTAGATATGCATTCCTATGTACATATTGTGCTATGTACATGTTTTATATGCAATGTTATGTACATATGGTGTTGTGTGCATGTTGTACATATGGTGTTGGGTGCATGCGTGTACATGTGGTGTTGTGTGCACGTGTTTCTATGTACATTTTGTACATGTGGTGTTGTGTACATGTCGTGCGTGTGGCGTTGTGTACATATGGTGTCGTGTACATGTAGTGCATGTGGTGCTATGTACATATGGTATTTTGTATAGATTGTACAAGTGGTGTATTGTACATTTGGTGTTGTGTACACGTTGTGTAGGTGGTGTCGTATACATGTGATGTTGTGCACACTTTATGCGGTAGTGTTTTGTACAAGTGGTAGTGTTTACATGTTGTGCATATGGTATTGGTATACATGTGGTATTGTGGGCATGTCTTACATATTTTGTTGCGGCCAAGTGGTACTATGTATGTGCATGGTGTAGTCGTGGTATCATGGCATGTGTATTTGTTGTGTTGTACTCTTTTTATTTATATGTGTTGTATTGTACATTGGGTGTATATCTATGTGTTTTATGTCGTCGTAGGCGTATGTAATGTGTTTTTTTGTACACCGAGTGTAGGTGTATGTGTTATGTTGTGTGCCAAATATGGGTGTATGTATGTGTTTTGATGTAAATTGTGTGTATGTGTATGTGAGTAAAGAGAATCAATGGCACTGGGTGTTTACCGGTTGTGGAAACCGATTTGGTATGTGTACAGAAAGAACGAAGGAAGAAGTAAGGACCGATGAAGGATAAGTATTGGTAATTTATTTCAGTTTTATTATGCATGTGATATGTGATTCTGAGTTATGATGGTTACATGTGATTTATGAGTATGGTTTATGGTGATTTCATGTGATTCATGATTTTAATTTATGATGGTTTTTTTGAGCTAACCAGGTGTGATATGTTTATACAAGATGATTTGATCAAACAAGCTACTTTGACTTGTGTGACAAGAAGTGAACAGGGTTGCAAGTGTACCTTATTGACGAGCTACCAATGAGGTATGATTTGAATTTATTTCAATTTAGTTTGAATCTAATGGGAATTATGTGCTTGGTACATGGATACATGAACATGCCCGGTTGGGTGGTTGAAACTTACTGCAAGCATTAGCAACAACAACAAAAGGAAATGAAACATGCAACATGTTGGTAAAGCACTTCGAGAGAAGGGCCATTATGGGACACTAGTACCCAATAGTTTCCATTAATTTCCATGAGAATTATATTACCTGTATGATGGTTTTTAGGACTGTATATACTTTGGTTTTTGTATCTTCCAATGCGAGGAAGCCTTTTCAAGGGATGGATCACCCAGGATAGGGGATGTCGGGGAACTTGGAAGGTGAGTGAATGCACGAAAGGGGATTACCGGATTGCTTAAGGGATTGCATAGCAGAGAAGGAAGGTCAAGGTGGATTTGTTTTAGTCATTAGCATTGTTTGATGGAATCAGATACACATTGGGAGTGTGCCCTAGAAAAATGATCTAGTAACTGTTCACTGAGAGTACAGTAGTGCAAGATTGTAGCATTGGACATTAGATGCAGCTTTGACTTTGGCAGTGAATTCTAGACTTCCTGGAAAGGGTGGAGGTGTGAGCCTCTGGATTGCCTGTTGATTGATGCATGCATCTTATCCTTTTATTTTCCAGCTGGGAAAATGATGCAGGAGCATCGGAATTAGCCAGCAATGTGAAGATTTTTTCACATGTTGTGGCTAAACAGAGTGAAATTCATTGACTGTTTGGTCAAAATCAGTTTTACTGAGAAGATTGGACTTCTCAAATAGTTAGTTATTGTAATAAATAAGAGATTTTCTTATTTAGATTTAGAGATAATATTTGTTAATACAGGTGTACACGAGAGTTAAGAGATAGAAGATTTCTGTTAAGATCTTTGAAAAAAATAGGAGATTGATGTTAGCTATTGTTGGAGGAATTAGTGGATAATAAATAGAGAAAATTGTAATGAGCGAGAGAGATTCTTTAGAGAGGGCTTGGAGTGGAGCGAAAGCTCGGAAGTGTGTGAGAACTGTGTTTTGCGAGTAACAGAGACCATTATTGATATAATTTGGCCGAAGGGCAAGGCTCTGCTCTTTTATTTACTATAAATGAAATCAATATTGTGTGCATGTCTGTATAACGAGCGTGAAGCTTGAACACTGGGTTTTTATGTAATTTCTTGTGATGGTGGTATCCTGTGTTTTTATTTTAAACTGTAAAAAGTCCTGCGATTAAAGAAAACTTGGCATTGTTAAGTCTGTGAACGTAAAAGTTATTAACACAGAAAATCTGTGAAGTAAAGCACTATCGGAACCTTGGAGCGGATCTGAAATAATATATTGGTTGACTATATGTGTTATCGGGTCCGTGTAACATCACATCGGGACCGGAGAGGTATTATATATCACATAAATAAACAATTGACCGACGCGAAGTGTTATAAACTGGTTTGAAATTGGATCGTGTCCGGAAATATCGCATCGGCACTGCGAAACCTGTCGACAGTTGTGACAATTAGAATCCTGGCGAATTGTGATCTCTGATAGTCATCGCATCGGAACTATGGTAGCGATCGATAGTTGTAGTGCTTTCCCAACAGTGATTTGCGAATTGATTCGAGTCACACTGCGTCGGAATTATTAAAACTGTTGATGGTTGGAGAATACATTAGAATTTCCGACTTGCGAATTGATTTAAGCCGTCGGATCAACCAGATCTGGGGTTACTGTGATATATTTGAGACTATTATAAAAGGCGTTCAAACACTCTTATAAAAGGGTTTTAATGTTATAAAAAGGTTATATTGGGATCAGAAGGAGAACTGAATTTTTTTTAAAATTTATTAAAGGGCTTCGGTTCCGATATATTAAAAGGGTGATTATAGATTGTGGTGATCCATTGTGGGTGTTCATTATAATCCAGTGCTACCGCTGCAACAATATTTGGTATCAGAGCAGAAGAAAAAGGTATTTGCAGCAAAGATGCCACCAAGAAGGGGAATTGGTCAAGGAAGACCAGAACCAAATGTAGTTCTGTTAGAAGAAGTGCAGAGTTTGCGTGCACAAATGGAGACAATGGAGATAACCCAAAGGAGAGCGCCTGATGATGGAGCTGAAATTTCTTCAGAAGATTCTGATGCAGATGTGGAAGTAGAAGAAGACAATGAAACTGCCAAATTCCTTAAGATGCTGGCAAAAGTTGGAAGCAAACCCAAGATGGAGATTCCTATGTATGAAGGGAGTCTGAATGCGGAGGAGCTTATGGATTGGATCAGATCCATAGATCATTACTTTGACTATGAAGAGGTTGAGAAGAATAAGAGAGTGAAGTTGAAGTCACTAGATTGAAGGGTCATGCAGCCATCTGGTGGGACGAGGTACAGACATCAAGAACGAAAAAAGGGAAATATAAGATCAAGCAGTGGGATAAAATGGTAAGTAAACTGAAAGCAAAGTTTTTGCCTAAAGACTATCATTTGAATCTTTTTAAGCAAATGCAAAATCTGAAGCAGAAAGGAATGTCTGTTAAGGAGTATACAGAAGAATTCTATAGATTAAGTATCAGAACAGGGCATGTAGAAGATGATGTGGAAAAAATAGCCAGATATGTAAATGGGTTAAGATATGAAATACAAGATGAGATTAGCCTGTTAAGTCTGAAAACTGTTGAGGATGCCTATCAAGCAAGTTTGAAAGTAGAGGAGAAAATATTGAGGAAACAGAATCAAAGGAACAGAGGAAAGAGCTCAACGAGAGGTAGAGGAGCTGTCAGATCTAGAGGAACACAACATCAGCATGAAGCAGGAAGTTCAAGTGGTAGATCACCACAGACGGGTGAATCTAGTAGAGGAAGATTCGCGCCTAGAGGAAGAGGGTGAGGAAGAGATGTTAGGTGTTATACCTGTGGAGAATGGGGACATATGTCGCAGGACTGTCCTCATAACAAATCAGCAAGCCAGAGGGGTGCAAATGTGACTGAGGCAGAGCCAGAACCACCTCGACTTGTGGAGAAAGAGGAACCACCTGAAGAAGGTGAATCACTGTTGCTTAGAAGAACTTTGCTTAGATCATAAAAGGAGGTTGGAGAACCTGCGCAAAGGAAAAATTTGTTCAGAACTACATGTAAATCAAAGGGTAAGTGCTGTAAGGTTATAATTGACAGTGGGAGTACTGACAATCTTGTGTCCACAGAGATGGTGGAAAAGCTTGGGTTAACAAGGACGGTGCATCCTGCACCTTATAAAGTGTCTTGGCTACAGAAGGGCCATCAAGTTATCATGACAGAGCAATGTAATGTGGAAATGCAGATCGGCACATACAAAGACGTGATCCTATGTGACATAATGCCCATGGATGTATGTCATGTGTTATTGGGAAGAGCATGGAAATTTGACCGGAAAGTGATTCACGATGGGAAAAGGAACACATATACCATAGAGAAGGATAGAATTAAACACACGTTGTTGCCAATGAAGAATGATGTTGATAAAGGATTGCCCGAAAATAATATTATGTTGATAAGTGGGAAATAACTACTACAGGAGGTCGATAAAAGTGAGGAGTTGCATTTTGCTAGCGTAGGGAGGCCCCAGGTAATCTTAACCTCTACGAATTTAAATGATTTGCCTGAAGAAATTCAAGCTGTGTTAAATAATTTTATGGATATCATCGTGGATGAATTACCAAATGAATTACCACCGATTAGAAGTGTGAGCCACCATATCGACTTAATACCAGGAGCAAGTCTACCTAATAAAGTTGCGTATAGACTAACTCCCCAGGAAAAAGCAGAGATTGCAAGGCAAGTACAAGAGCTGATGAACAAGGGGCTGATTCGAGAAAGTCTGAGCCCGTGTGCTATGCCAACGGTACTTAGTCCGAAGAAGGGAGGAGAATGGTGCATGTGCACCAATTCCAGAGCTATCAACAAGATAACAGTCAAGTACAGATTTCCTTTGCCTAGAATGGATGATTTAATGGACTGTTTAAGTGGATCCAGGTACTTTACTAAAATAGATTTGAAAAGCGGGTATCACCAGATCAGAATTCGGGAAGGCGATGAATGGAAAACGGCCTTCAAAACAAATAGTGGACTGTATGAGTGGTTAGTGATGCCTTTTGGGCTCACTAATGCACCCAGTACATTCATGAGACTAATGAACGAGGTCTTGAAGGGGTATGCAGGTAAATTTTTCATTGTTTACCTTGATGATATTCTAGTTTTCAACAAAAGTAAAGAGGAGCATTTAGAACATCTGAAGTTAGTTCTGAAAACTCTACAGAAGGAAAAACTACTAATAAATTTGAAGAAGTGTAGTTTCATGAAAGAAGAGCTGGTGTACCTAGGATTTTTTATTTCCAACAAAGGCTTGAAAATGGATCCGGAGAAGGTACAAGCAATCAAGAACTGGCCTACTCCTAGAAGTGTATTTGAGGTAATAATTTTTCATGGACTTGCTAGCTTTTACCAAAAAATTATAAAAGGGTTTAGTCAAGTTTGTGCACCAATCCTTGAGACAATCAAGGAGGTCAATCAGCCATTTCGATGGTCAGAAGCAGCGGACAGGAACTTTAATTTTCTGAAAACGAAGATAACACAAGAGCCAATTCTAGCATTGCCAAATTTTGAGAAACTCTTTCAAGTAGAAACCGATGCAAGTGGAGTAGCAGTTGGTGTGGTATTGTCAAGAGCAAAGACCGATAGCATATTTCAGCAAGAAACTAAATGATTTGAAAACGAAATATTCTTCATATGATAAAGAGTTTTACGCTATTGTGCAGGCATTGAAAAAGTGGAGGCATTACTTACTGCCAAAGGAATTCATCTTATATTCAGACCATCACGCTTTGCAATTTATTAATAATCAACCAAAGCTAAATCAGAAGCATGCCAAATGGGTGGAATTTCTACAAAGTTTCACTTTTGTAATAAAACATAAAAGTGGTAAGTCTAATAAATTAGCAGATGCATTGAGCAGGGTAAGTCTTCTTTTTCAAGAGTTTAAAGTGGGTGTTGTAGGTTTTGATGAAATGATAGAAATGTACAAGGATGATGAGGATTTTAAAGATATCTACACAACAGTTCAGAATCTAGTGAGCCATAACAGAATTCAATGGATGGACTACCTTATTCAAGGAGGCATGTTATTTAAAAACAACAAATTATGTATTCCTAAATGTTCCATGAGAGAGAACATAATTAAAGAGAAGCACAGTGGAGGGTTGTCTGGTCATTTTGGACAAGATAAAACCTTCGCTCAGGTGAATGCTTTTTATTATTGGCCTAAAATGCAAACTGATGATAAAAATATTATTGAGAAATGCAAGGTATGTCAGTATGCCAAAGGAAGAAGTCAAAATACAGGTCTATATCAGCCATTGCCCATACCAGATCGACCATGGGATGCAGTCAGTGTGGACTTTGTTCTGGGTTTACCAAAAACTCAGAGAGGAAACGATTCTATTTATGTTGTAGTAGACAGATTCTCTAAAATGGTGCATTTTATTGCTTGTAAGAAAACTAATGATGCAACACACATAGAAAATTTATTCTTTTCAGAGATTGTAAGATTGCATGGTTTACCTGTAAGTATTGTATCAGATCGAGATACTAAATTTGTAGGGCATTTCTGGAGGACGCTTTGGAAGAAACTGGGAACTAAACTCAGTTTTAGTTTAGCATACCATCCTCAGAAAAATGGAAAAATTGAAGTAGTGAACAGGAGCTTGGGAAATATACTAAGGAGTTTAGTAGATCAGAATCCCAAATAGTGGGATTTGGCATTAGCTTAAGCTGAATTCGCTTACAATGATACACCAAATAGAAGCACTGGAATGAGTCCATTTCAGATTGTCTTTGGAATGCATTCGAGAGGAGTATATGAGCTTAGGGACTTGGGAAAGTAGGAAGCCAGGAGTGCAAGTGCTGAAGATTTTGTTGAACAAATGCAGAGGTTACAAGAAGAAATCAAAGGTAAATTGCGGGAGAGCAGAAGTAGATATAAGAAGAGAGCATATCTGAAAAGAAGAGAAAAAAAGTTTCAAGTGGGAGATTTAGTCATGGCATATTTGAGAAAAGAAAGATTTCCTACAAAAAATTATAACAAACTAAAAATGAAGAAGATAGGACCTTGTAAAATTAAAAGGAAATTTTCAGCTAATGCATATGAGATTGAGTTGCCGGAAGGGATCAGAATATCCCCCATTTTTAATGTTGCAGACTTATATCCATTCAGAGAGGCAGAGACCGAATTGCAGAATGAAGTTACAGGAGATGAAGTTCAAACTGTAGACTGGGAGGAACAGGTACCAAAAGCATCCAAGAGAGAAGTTGAAGCTATCTTGGATCAAAGAATATCCAAGAAAACTCGAGGGCAGACATATTTACAGTATCTTGTCAAGTGGAAGGAGCAGCCAATGGAAGATTCCAGTTGGTTAACAGTAGCTGAATTACAGAAATATGGAGTAAGTCCTAAAAGTTTGAAGAACAAATATTTTCTTCCCCGGGAGTCTGATGCAAGAGCATCGGAATTAGCCAGCAATGTGAAGATTTGTTCACATGTTGTGGCTAAACAGAGTGAAATTCATTGACTGTTTGGTCAAAATCAGTTTTACTGAGAAGATTGGACTTCTCAAATAGTTATTTATTGTAATAAATAAGAGATTGTCTTATTTATATTTAGAGATAAGATTTGTTAATACAGGTGTACACAAGAGTTAAGAGATAGAATATTTCTGTTAATATCTTTAAAAAAAAATAGGAGATTGTTGTTAGCTATTGTTGGAGGAATTAGTGGATAATAAATAGAGAAAATTGTAATGAGCGAGAGATATTCTTTGGAGAGGGCTTGGAGTGGAGCGAAAGCTTGGAAGTGTGTGAGAACTGTGTTTTGCGAATAACAGAGACCATTATTGATATAATTTGGCCGAAGGGCGAGGCTCTATTCTTTTATTTACTATAAATGAAATCAATATTGTGTGCATGTCTGTATAACGAGCGTGAAGCTTGAACAGTGGGTTTTTATGTAATTGCTTGTGATGGTGGTATCCTATGTTTTTATTTTAAACTGTAAAAAGTCCTGCGATTAAAGCAAACTTGGCATTGTTAAGTCTGTGAGCATAAAAGTTATTAACACAGAAAATCTGTGAAGTAAAGCACTATCGGAACCTTGGAGCAGATCTGAAATAATATATTGGTTGACTGTATGTGTTATCAGGTCCGTGTAACATCGCATCAGGACTGGAGAGGTATTATATATCGCATCAATAAACAATAGACGGATGCGAAGTGTTATAAAATGGTTTGAAATTGGATCGGGTCTGGAAATATCACATCGGCACTGCGGAACCTGCCGACAATTGTGACAATTAGAATCCTGGTGAATTGCGATCTCCGATAGTCATCACATCGGAACTGTGGTAGCGATCGACAGTTGTAGTGCTTTGCCAACAACGATTTGCGAATTGATTCGAGTCACACTGCGTCAGAATTATTAAAACTGTTGATGGTTGGAGAATACATTAGAATTGTCAACTTGCGAATTGATTTAAGCCGTCGGATCAACCAGATCTGGGGTTGCTGTGATATATTTGAGACTGTTATAAAATGCGTTCAAACACTGTTATAAAAGGGTTTTAATGTTATAAAAAGGTTATATCGGGATCGGAAGGAGAACTGAATTTTTTTAAAATTTATTAAAGGGCTTCGGTTCCGATATATTAAAAGGGTGATTATTGATTGTGGTGATCCATTGTGGGTGTTCATTAGAATCCAGTGCTACCGCTGCATCAGAAAATGTGCATATGTATATATGTGGTTGTTATTGTAAATATCATAATCAACTTTGTTATAAAGCTCCAATACACGATATGATTTTCATGATTATTTTTGTTGTTGAGTAGGTTATTAATTGTAAATATTGCAACGAGCTATGCTATAAAGATCCATGGGCAATATGATTTTTTTTTCAATGGTTTTGCTGAGGTATATGTGTGGTTGAACACCGAGGATGGTGTCCCCCAAAGGGGGGGGTTCTGTAACAACCCCGGTGAAAATTCCATGTAATAAAGGATTAAAAATAATAACCATGGTTGATGGGGCACTTATTCCAAGCTATTTTGGTAAAAACATCCTAGGGGTGTTGACTTGGTTTATTATGGCTAAGTAAATCGGAAAAGGAAAAGGAAGAGGCTATGGATAAGGAATTAAAGAGGCAAAAGTAATTATAGCACATTACTTATGAAATAATGGAAATTAGGAGAAAATGGAGATGGAATGTTGCAGGTTGCTTGTGAGGAGGAAATTGAAGGAAATTAATGGAAAATGAAGAAAATAGAGGCCTCCTCAATAAAAAGGCTTCTGAGGATTAGTTGGTACCTTTTTTTAGTGCAATTTTTGAGCTCTCTCATTATTCTCTCTCTGTCTCCTACTCTTGGATACTTATAGTTTTTGGAGCACTTTGGAATTTTGAGCAATAAAGAAAAGAAAGCAGGAAAAATGAAGAAGCAAGAAAGGAGGAGAAGGAATCAAGCAGCTACAATAGGATTCTTGGCAGGTATTGATTTCCATGTGTATTTTCCTTGCTAGATTTGGCATGCATGGTATTTCATGTGGTTTTTTGTTGTCTTGGTGTTAGGTCCCTAGAATTTGTCAGATTGGTAAGACCAAATAAACAAGGGTAACATCAAACCAACTTTGGAGTCCTAGGACCTAGCCTTCCTGGACTCAGAGAGGGCTCTCTCTATATCTGTATAAAAGATATAACTTGTTTGATTTATGTTGTGTAACCAGCTCCAAAAATAGAAGAAAAGAGATATCAACGCCTTAGAAATAAGCCACTTCGAGGGGGCAACATCCAATACATTACATAAATGAACAATTCTTGGATGATACAATTTACAAAACCTCCTTTCTATATATAGGAGTCCATGTGGCCATAATGTAATCCTAGTGGGCCACAATGTAATCCTAGCCGACCTAACAATAATAATTTAAAGGCACAATAATAACAAAATGGGGGTTACAAGGGTACAATAATAACAGTAAGGGGGTTACACTAATAACAATAAGGGACTATACTAGTAATATAGGGACCTAACATGCCCCTCTCCTTCAAAAGAGTGTTGTCCTCAACACTTGAGTAGCTCTGGGTGCTTCTGTATAAACTTCTCATCCTCCCATGTAGAATCTTCAGTGGGTAAGTTCTTCCACTTGATGAGATACTCTGAAATTGATCGATTCCGTAGCTGTCGAGTTCTTGTTTCCATGACCACTTCAGGTTCCAATATTATTTTTCCTTCCTCATCAAGTTCTGGCAATATTGTTTGAACTCGAAGATTTTCACCTATAACCTTCTTTAAGCATGAAACATGGAAAACTGGATGTACTCGCGAAGAAGCAGGAAGCTCCAATTTGTATGCCATAGTACCAATCTTTTGCAACACCTTGTAAGGACCATAGTACTTTGGCGATAATTTATTATCCTTCTTAGCGTGCTTGAGGGACATTTGTTTATATGGTTGTAGCCATAAAAATACCCAATCTCCTACATCAAAACTTCTCTCGCTGCGATGTTGATCTGCCTGTTGTTTCATTCGATTTTGTGCCAAATTCAGGTTATCCTTTAAGAGTTGGAGAACTTCTTGCTAATGCTCGATGTGATCTTTCACTGCTTGAACATTCTAATTTTCCCTCAAATATGATGTGATGGATGGTGGATGATATCCATAAAGTGCCATAAATGGGGTCATTTTTGCTGCAGTATGGAAGGAAGTGTTATACCACCATTCAGCGAGAGGTAACCACTTGACCCATTGTGTTCATTTATCAGATACAAAACAACGAAGATATCCTTCCAAACATTTATTTACTATCTCATTTTGACCATCAGATTGAGGATGATAAGATGAGATATGAGCTAATTGAGTACCCAAACAAGAAAATAACTCCGTCCAAAAATTTCCAGTAAAAATGGGATCTTTTTCGCTCACAATAACCCTTGGGCTTCCATGTAGCTTTTGAATTTTGTCCATAAACGTAGTAGCAACTGTACTTGCCTTAAATGGATGAGATAATGCACAAAACTGTGCATACTTCGTAAGTCTATCAACTACCACCATGATGACACTCTTTCCTTCGGACTTAGGTAAACCTGTGATAAAATCCATTGAAATCTCCTCCCAACGTTGACTTGGAATGGATAAAGGTTGTAGAAGTCTTGGGGTCTTAATTGTCTCAACTTTATTTTGCTGGCAAACCAAACATTTCGCCACAAACTTTTGAATATCAGATTTAAGGCCATCCCAAAAAAATTCTTTCTTCACCCTGTGGTAAGTTTTTAAAAATCCTGAGTGTCCTCCTAAAGGAGAAGTGTGCAATTCCAAAAGAATCTTTTGTTTTAGCTGGGAATTCTTACAAAGATATAAGCGATCTTTATACCATAAGGAATCATTTTTCCAACTAAATGTATCAGATGTACTAGGATCTTGCTACAACTTTTGAATGAGTGTCCATACATCTTTGTCCTTCTTCCATTCATCTCTTGCTTCGGTTATCCAATCTGGTTGGATAATAGAAATGGCACAAAGCAATGCTTCCACCTCTTCATTCTTTCTTGAGAGTGCATCCGCAACAACATTAAGCTTTCCTTTTTTGTAGATTATTTCAAAGTCATAACCCAACATCTTTGTGACCCATTTTTGCTGCTCTTCTGAAGATAGTCTTTGTTCCAAAAAGTGTTTAAGACTATCATGATCAATTTTTACCTTGAAGTGTCTTCCCATTAGGTAAGTTCTCCATTTCTTTAGTGCATGCAGTATTGCTAACATTTGCTTCTCATAAATAGGTTTCAATAAATACCTTCCTTTTATTTGACGACTTTCAAAAGCAATGGGTCTTCCTTCCTACATTAAAACATCACCAATTCCATTTTTTGAGGCATCACATTCCACAATAAAGGTTTTTGTGAAGTCTGGCATAGCTAAGACCGGTGCTAGGCACATTGCCTCTTTAAGATGTTCAAATGCCTTAGTTGCTTCAGGAGTCCATGAAAATGCATCTTTCTTCAATAATGTTGTTAGAGGTGTTTCTATTCTCCCATAATTCTTAAAAAACTTGCAATAATACCGTGTTAACCCGAGAAATCCTCGCAACTGCTTTATGGTTGTGGGGACTTTCCATTCCTTAATGGCTTTAATTTTGTTAGGGTCTACTTTAACACCCTCGTGAGATACAATATGACCCAGATATTCCACCTCTTGTACTCCAAAGAAACATTTGGATGTTTTTGTATATAATTGTTTCTCCTGAAATATTTTGAGCACCCTGTCAACTTGTTCAACATGATCCTTCCAATACCTACTATAGATTAGTATATCATCAAAAATTACTAGCACAAATTTTCTAAGGAAGGTTTTGAAAATGGAATTCATCAACCCTTGAAATGTAGAAGGTGCATTGGTAAGGCCAAAAGGCATGACCAAAAATTCATAATGACCCTCATGAGTTTGAAATGTTGTTTTTGGAATATCTTCGGTCTTCATTCTAATTTGATGATATCCTGAATGAAGATCCAACTTGGTAAAATAAATTGCTCCATGTAATTCATCCAATAATTCATCAATCACAGGAATGGGAAATCTATCTTTAATGGTGAGCTTATTGAGCTCCCTATAATCTGGACACATTCGCCATGATCCATCCTTCTTGTGTACCAATACTACAGGAGCAGAGAAAGAACTTTGACTAGGTTGAATTATACCCGCCTCTAACATTTCTGCAATCATACGTTCAATTTCGCTCTTTTCGAAGTAAGGATATCTATAAGGCCTGATGTTTGGAGGAACACTTCCTGGAATCAAATGAATAGCATGATCATGATCACGAATAGGTGGGAGTCCTTTGGGAGCTTCAAACACCTTGGAATGATTGTCCAAGACTTGTTGGAGATCTGCAGAAATAGATGATTTTGATGTTGGAACTTCTAGTGAGCATAATTGTGCAATGATGCCTCTTTGTTCTTTTTTTAGAAGCTTTGTCATGACATTAGAGCTTATTATCTTTCCTGGCTTCCCCGCAATACCCCGTAATTCAAATTCCTTTCCTTCTGAAAAAAATTTCAAGAAAAGTTCTTGAAAATTAAAAGCTATCGTCCCCAAAGATTGTAACCATTGTACTCCTAGTACAACATCAACACCTCCCATAGGAATGGAAAGCATTGGACTAGTCAATAAATATTCCCCCATGGTTAGCTTAATATTATGGCATTTTCCAGAGCAATTTATAGTTCCTCCATTTGCAACCATCACTTGACATTCTGGTGCTGGGTATAGGAAACAATTTAATTCCTTGGCTACCTTATAATGAATAAAATTATGGGTGCTACCTGAATCAATCAACACTATTGCATTTTTCTTTTTGATATGTCTTTCTATCTTGAAAGTTTGAGGAGTGGTAATTCCTACCAGTGAATTACACGATATGGTCGGATTCATTTCTTTCTCTTCTAGAGCTGGTTCCTGGTGTATATCCTCTTCTTGTTCATTTTATTCTTCCTCTTCACAATCTATGTAAAATAATTTCTTCTCAGCACACTTATGACCTTTAGTGTATTTGCTATCACAATTGTAGCAAAGCCCTTTTTCTCTTTTTCTTCCAATTGTTGTGGTGTCAACCTTGTAGGTTGTGGAAATCTAGGTGTAGCAACACTTCCTTCTTTATAGAATTGAGTGGTAGGCTTCCTTGTCGCCATTATTTTACATTCAACTTTTCTTGCCAACATGAATGCCTTCTCCAATGAATCCGATTCCAAAACGCGAACTTCATGTTGGATGTTATTCTTTAAAGTGCCTATGAAGATATCGATCCTGTGTTCCTCTGGAATATCAATTACCCTTATATTCAATTTTTGGTCCTCAATGTGCTGCCCCACTAAACCCTTTTGTCTGATATTTATCAATTGGCTAAAGAAGGTGTTTCTCTTTGTATCCTGATAATGTGCTATCATTTCCTCCATAAAAATTGACCAAGTGACAATTTTTTTATGGGAGAAAAGCCATCTATACCATACAAATGTATTTTTTTTCTAAATGTAAAGTTGCAATGCGTACCTTTTGTGTTTTTTGCACGTTATGGAGATCAAAATATTGCTCCATCTGTAGTATCCATGTTACAGGATCCTTTCCATCAAACTTCCTCATATCCATCTTTGGAATATGGTGGTTCTTCCCGCCAACATTAGAGTTTATGAAATCACAATTAACATTTATTTTGTTCTCATCATGAGGTTCTTCTACTATCTTTTCACCATTAAGAAACATTTCTTGTATCAACTTTGTCAAACCTTCTATGTCTGCTTTTAGATCATTCTTCATGTTTTCCATGTTGTCTTTCATGTCATCCATCTTATCTTCCATGCCATCCATCTTAGCTTCCATGCCTTTCTTCAAAACTTCCATTTCATTTTTTGTTTCTCTTTGCGAGAGTGAAATTTGTTGCACTTGCTCTTGTAATTTTGATAGATCATGTTGCAATTCTTCATCTTCATGGGTCATAGTAGAGCCTTCTGAAGGCTTAATGGGTGTTGAATTATTTTTAAGAGGCATATTTTAGAAGCCAATACTGATATCTATTCTACAATATGCCCTTGGAATCAATTCAAATTGATTCTTCAAACAAGACTTATGCAATTCGGAAAGAAAAAAAAAAAAAAACACACACACACACTTTTTTCTTGCTTTTGAGGAGCTCAATATTGAAATTGGATTATCTCTGTGATTGTGGCTTTTCAATATTAGAAATTCAGCACTGAAGTAGCCCTCTAAATTTTATTTTGAATGCCACAGGTCTGACCTGATTTGGATTCTCCAAGACAAAGTTATGTCCAATCTCCCACAATGACCTAATTATGGATTAGTTCAGTAAAGCGAACTTGTATGAATTGCCACATGTCATTGTTTCGTTCTTCGCCTCTGAAATTGATAGCCAAGAAACTAAAGTTATTTTACTTGCAACCACCTTTTACGGCACTCCAATCTGATGCTCAGAGAGAGATTTATTGAACTTTTCCCACGATCACCTCTTTGTGATGAAATTCAGGAGCCTGAAAAAGCACTACCTTCCACAGATCATATCTCAAAAAATTTTGTGGAAAAATCTCTGAAATTTTTTGACAGGTTTCCTCAAGATTTCAACTTCGCACCCTAAAAATTTCAGATTCTTAACCTTCGTAGAAAAATATTTATAGCGCAAATGCCACGATAACCTGTTTAGGAGCCTGAAAAAAGACCTAACTTCCACAGATCATATCTCCGAAAATATTTCAAACCAAGCTCTAAAATTTTTAGACAATCTTCCTCAGGATTTAAGTTTCACACCCTAAAAATTTCAGCTTCTGAAACTTCATATAAAAAATTTAGAGCGAAAATGCCACGATGACCTGTTTGGAGCAGCGAAACCCTAGAATCCAAAGCTCTGATACCAAGTGTTGTGTAACCAGCTCCAAAAATAGAAGAAAAGAGATATCAACGCTTTAGAAATAAGCCACTTTGAGGGGGAAACCTCCAATACATTACATAAATGAACAATTCTTGGATGATACAATTTACAAAACCTCCTTTCTATATATAGGAGTCCATGTGGCCATAATGTAATCCTAGTGGGCCACAATGTAATCCTAGCCGACCTAAAAATAATAATTTAAGGGCACAATAATAACAAAATGAGGGTTACAAGGGTACAATAATAACAATAATGGGGTTACACTAATAACAATAAGGGACTATACTAGTAATATAGGGACCTAACAATTTCGGATGCTAATTTTAGGCTAGTTAAAATGATAGGGTTTGTTTTTTTTGTTTTGTTTGGTTGGGTTGCTTGTTAAGAAGAACATGTAGAGTAAGATAAGTAAAAACCATTGGGCTTATGGATTCTATGAAAGGTTTGAAGAGTACAACAACAAATTAAGAGTGTTACACAGGGAAAGTTAACAAAGCCAAATGGATCTTAATAGCTTATGTGGGTGTGAAATGAACATTAAATTGTGAGTTAAGTAGGTTTAAAGGGAAATTAAGAATCCTTTAGCATATACTAGAACAAGAAGAGTCTTTAAGATCACTATGCTTAAGAAAGAACCAAAGGACAGGGCACACCATAAACTTCTTTGGCCAAACTTTATCAAGTAAAATTTGAGATAACAATCCAGTAAACCCTAGAGAGGAGGGAACTCCTAAATTATCTAGCTATTTACTTTCAGAGAAAGAAAACATTTAAGATAAAAAATAAGTGATGATTAAAGATAAGGGAACTCCTAAATTCTTCAATCAGACTATTAAAGACCTTCAAAGTGACTATTCAAGATGAACCAAAGGACAGGGAAAACGATAAACTTCTTCAGCCAAACCCTAATAAGTAAACTTCAAAGAAAGGCCTTAAAAACAATGTTTCAAGCTACACCAAAGGATAGGGCATACCATAAACTTCTTTGGTTTGACTCTTATTAAATCATTTTCAAGACAACATGCTAGGTGGAACCAGAAAGAAATTTAGAATTCTCCAATCGGACCTAGCAGAGGAAAAAATTTGAGCAATAGAAAGCAGACAGACTTAAGGTGCCTCTAGCAACATATCTTAACCTAAATTTTATGTTCTATTGCAAGGTAAATTGATATAAAAAATGGAAAATAGAAGGAAAAAATTAAAAAATTAGGATAACATCACCATTTAACAAATTCCATGAATTCTATGAATGTGCTTGTTCCATTGATATTCAGTCCAAAACAATTACAATGCTCCAAAGCCAACTTCTCCACAACTCAAAATCTATGTAATATTCGACTCAACAATAAACCAACAAAAACTATGAATCATACATGTAGTATTTATCTGAAAAATGAGGAGGTGAACCCTAGCTAGGGTTTCAAACGTCATTTATTACATAGTTAATGCATTTTGACCTTTGAGACCATGCAAGGCCCAAGGCAAAATATCTAAAACTCATTCATTGCAATAATAAATTCTAACATAACTATTGAGATCATTTTGGAATAATTTTGAATTTAAGGCTTCAAAATATATTTTTCAATAACTCCTGGTAAGGGCGCAACTCTAAGGTATAGGGGCACAGCACCAAGACTAAGAAAATGGCCTGTTTTGCGGCTAACTTTTGGAGGCCTTCCCGGTGTCCAAATGAGCTCCATGATCACTGATTGGAAAGGTCTCTGAATCTATTTTCCAAATCGTCTTTAAATTTCCAGAATGATTCCCATTTGCCTTATCAAAAATCACTTCTCCCAATACTGCTAAACGTGCAGCGCCAGTGCCAAAAAGAGGAAAGAAAGGTGATTTTTTGGTAGTTTTTGGCCTTTTTGATGGACCAGTTTTGCTCCAAATCCTCTGAAAATTTCTAAGGTTGATGTACTTGCCATTAGGAACATGAATATTCTGGCCATTTTTCCTTTGAGTTCCCCAAAAAAGATAGCAACGCCAGTGGTGCTGCACATTTGGCCCAATTTCTGCAAGTCAAACTGTCAAAAATTCAAAATGTGCAAAAAGGTGCCAAAATTGGAATTTAGTTTGCTGATTAAGATTTAGAGGCTTGGAGGGACACATCAGCAAGGATTTTGAGCTTGGCCCTTGCAATCCTGTTTCTCATGGCATAATTTTTTTTCATTTTCCTCTGCATGTCAGTGTCTCTCTTTGCCTTCTCTATTTGATCCTTCAGGTGAAAATTGGCTCTCTCTATCCAAGACTCTCTATCCTTGCTAATTTCTATGACAAGCAGCTCACGTGGATTGAGCTACTCTGCCAATTCTGCCTCTTTTTTCCTTTCCCAGGCTAAATCCCTCTTCAGCCCAATGGTCTCTGGCCTCTGTCTAGGAAGCTAATCTTCCTCATCATCACTTCCATCAAAAGTGGCCAAAGTCTCATCTAGAAAAGCCTTTTCCTTTCTGGCCTCTTTCCTAGCTCTGATTGCCCTAACCTCACTAATGGCCTGCTTTGTCTTCAACTATTGATTCTCTAGTTCAAAAAAGTTAACCAAATTATTTTCCCTACCAAGGTTAGCTTGGAGCTCACTAATCTTGGAATCCTTTATTTTGATCAACATATTGGTAATTCCCTCCTCATCCTCATCCTCAAGGTCAATCAACTAAAAATCCTTCTTAGTTTCATGTTTGTCCTCCTCCTCAACAATGACATGCCCTGTAACCTTTTCCTTACCTTTATCAACCAATTTTGTTGATGAAGAAGGCATGGCCCCTTTCATCTCAAGTGACGCAAACACATGCATGTGGCCTCTATGATAGGTCAAATGAAATGGCTCAATTTTAATCATTTTAGTGCCAGCTGTCCCAATATCTCTTTCACTACTTGAAGCTCTGGTATCATGATGTGATGGTGAAGGGTGGTGGAAAGGTGATGAGGAAGGATCATCATGAGGTGAATGGATGTGAGTAGATGGTGATGTATGAACAAATAGATGTGATGGAGGAGTGGATATGGGAGGATCAGAAGATGAAGGAATATCTTGTTGATGATGGCTAGGTGGAGTAGTGAAAACCTCATTGGCAATGAAGGTATCCCATGGAATGTTTTTCTGCTGGAGTTGATGCATGACCACCATCTTGATGAGTGAATGATGAAATAGGCTCTACGTTTGTTGATTTTAATCTCTCTTTTGCACAATGTAGGCCATCTTTTCAATGTTGCGGAAAAGATAATATGGTATATGCAACATCCTAACTCTAGTGAAATTCATAAGAAGGCGGATATGGTATGAGTAGAGGCGGGAAAACCTTCCCTCACAGGTGAAATACTTCATTATTATCTTCATCATGGATGCATATCTATCAAGAATATGAGAAAAGGGGAATATGGACTTGTGGTGATCTTTATACCTAGGTTTGAGGTATGATTCAAAATAACTCATGTCTAGGTTTGCTTGTTTGAACCACTTCTCTCCCACACTAGGTATCCCTGTAGCAGCTGCAATGGCATCAATTGACATCTCAAATGTAACCCTGGTAGGATTGACCTGCTTGTCATGTAGATTGATGATGAATAGTCTTGTTAATTCCGAGTGATTTTGGACTTGCTGCACTCTTTCACAAAACTCAAAGCAGCCCACATTTTTAAAGCAAGAAACAGTAAGAGGAGATGCCATGAGTTCCCTTGTATTGATGGGTTCAAAACTATTTATCTTCCCTCCCTTATGATCATGTCTTCTTGGAATTTGTGCCTCAACACCACTTCCACTGTCTTCTCACTCAGACATTTTTAAACCCTGTTTTGAAAACCCTAAAGTGTAAGGGGAATGAGTGAAGCGGTATAGGTGTAGGAAATGAGTGAGGGGAAAACTAACTTAATGAAAACCCTAAATCAATGAAATTATCCTATCTATAACTGATAATCTGTTTAGGAGGATGAAATAAGTATATATACAATGATCTCTGATTTGTAGCTAGGGTTTGATTGGGGTTTTACTTTAATGCATTCAAGAATCACCAAATAGCTTAGAAATGGGGTGATGATATGTACTTACTACTTACGAATGTTGTGGAGGATGATAGGAGAAATTTGAAGAAGGTTTGAACTTGTTTGGATGGCTTGAACCTTTGGAAATCTCCTCTGTCTAGGCGTGCAGTGCCACTGGCTGAGGGCACACCGCTAATCCAAGTGCGCAGTGCCAGTCTCTGAGAGCGCAACGCCAAGGTAACTTTCACGAGGTTCTTTCTGGAAAGGGAGCAACGCTTTGGCAAGGGCACAACACCAGTCTACAGGCGCGCAACACCTTCACAATTTGTGTTGAGGAAAACGGGCAAGGGCGCATCACCAAGGAAATTTAACCCAAATTCACTCAGAAAACCCACAAACTCTTCCTTTTTGAATTCTCTTGATCTTTTGAAGGTAACAATGGTTCTCTTGAAGTGTGAAATGGGCTTTTATAGGCTTATGGATTTAATTTGACTTTGAAAAACCCACTTTCTAATGTTTGAAGTCTTTTTCCTTTTCTCACTGATACTCTTTGACACCTTTTTCTTGCTGGTTTCTGAAGTCATGAAGTTGGCTTTTATTTTTCTCATTGAGGCATGAAAAGTTCATTTTGACAACTTTGGGATTTAATCACATAGTAGCATCTTCAAAGTCTTCTATAGTTTCCATCATAAAGTTCAACTTATCTTTTCCACCTTCTTTGGCCACTTTTTTCAAAACCCCAAGTGTTTGCAGTTCTTTACAACAATCATCAGTGTTGTTTTCTAAGTTCTCTATAGCCCTTTCAAGTTAATTCATTTCTGTCCAGTTCACCTTACCTTTTTTCCATATTCCATCAACATTTTCTTATAGAATTTCTTCATTTTTGGCCTTGTGTGCTTCCTCCATGTCATTTTCCTGCAAGTAATCACTACTTTGGCACTTAAATGGACTAACAAGTTTATAAACCCTAGTCATCTATAAGACCAAGTTTTTCCTCTTTCCCTTGTTGTAAATTGTTTTCATTCAGGAGTAGAGAGTCTACATCATCAATACTTGCTGCTGATAAATCTTCCAACACCTCTGCAGAAGTGCTAAAATTTATCCCATTTTTCTTACTTGCAGATTCTAAATTGGGAAGATAATCCTCCTTGGAAATTTTAGGTCCTTGAATAACCATGTCTTGACATTCCATTACATCTAAGCTAGATTATAGCAAAGGAAAAGAAGTGCCTGAAACATCCAAGGATTCTGGAGATCCAAAATAATACTTGTCATAATCAATACTTCTCACATGTGTACTCACCTCGTCAGAATGAAAGGATAATTTTGAAAAAATGAAAAAACCCTAATGACCTAATGGGAGTGCTTTTTGACTTGATTTTGAATGAAATTTGACTTAGAGATTTTCAAGTGAAAATAGAGCATTTTTATAGGTTATTATGCCCAAAGGGACATGGGAATGAGTTAGCAACAAGAAATCTTAGAGGGAGGATGGAGTTTGTTGACAAGGGAAAATGGGGAAAAAAAAGGTTTTAGGTAGGAAAAAAGGATGAAAATGAGAGGTATAAGCCAATAATGAGTCTTTTAAGAGAAACAGGGTGACTTTGAGATGGCAAACTGATAGAACAGTAAAAAAGGTTTTATGAGGATAATGAAGGCAGTGAGATTTTTGAAACTCAAGATATTCAAGGAATATTGTTTTCAAAAAACTGTAACCATCCTATAGTCATCCAAAGATAGTGAAAAATATTGATGACTAAAAGTGAATCCACTTGGGGAGGGTAGCTCCTTTAGGCGGCAATAACCTTAGAGTTCAAATCTCTGGAATTTGTAGATCAGTGCCTTGATTGTGTTTGGCAGATTTCCTCCTTCTTCAACTATTGATTTGCTATTGTTCTTTGAAGTTGTGATCTTAAAATCTGAAAAACATGATTGCTTCAACATCAACTCTACCTACCCATCATACTTTTCCTAGAATTTTTTCTTCATTTGGGTGCATTTAGACCGGAAAACCCTTGACATAATTTTTCTTTTGGAAGTAAAAACTATCTATGTCTACCCTTATAACCTCCAAGAGCTCGGATTAGACTAATGAGCTCTTTTATTCTCTACCTAAGCTACTTATCTGTCAAGATTAAATAGTTTGATAGATTTTCATTCTCTAATCTATCAATAGGAAATTTAAAGCATGACCTAATCAAGATTAAGCAGTTTTATTTTTCATGAACTGTGGCATTTAGGACAAGCTGCACACAGATTTTATTCTTGCAAAAGGTAAAACTAAAAACTGAGGGCTCTAATCTGGCATTTTTCATTCATCCCTCTCTTTCTTTTTGGTTCAGATTTGAACTTTAGAACCAATATCTTTTCATATCTTCCTAACCTAATCTACTGATAAGCCAAGTTTAAACAGTTTGGAAAATCCTCATTTTCTAACTTATCAGCAGAAATTTAAAACTTGTTAAATCATGATTAGGCTATATGACTGAACAAGACTTCCTTTTTCAAAGTAGTGGCACTTGGACTTGCACACTTTCATAAACATTATTTTTTGGTATGGGGCTTTACCTCTTTTTTTTATTTGCCCTCTTTTCTCCATTTTTGTTCTTTTTCTTTCTTTTAGTCAAACAATCTGAAACTGAAACTGGAAAGATGCTCATAGTACTGAGCTTATTTTCACCTATCTATCTTAATCTATCTTATATATGATATATACATTAGGTGAACTCTCTTTTCCAATACAACCAATCAAGTAAGTGAGCACATGATCAATTTTCATTCAGCGTTTTAGTTATGATGAAAAGATGAAAAGGCCACTCCCATCTCATTTTATTTTGAATAGAAGTGCTCAAAATATTCTTTATACTCTGCAACAAACTGTTCTTGGCATATTTTACTCCCTTTTCAAATATTTCTAAGAAAACGACAAATGGATCTTTGAATAATATATGGCCTATAGGATTTGAGAAATAAAATTCATCCAGGATTACTCCTTCCTCCACTTGGCTAAGCTTGGGATCCTTTTGAGAAAGAACCTTTACCCCTTATTCCTATTCATCTAACTTGGCAGCCTTATAGTGTATTGTTGTGTGGTCTTTAAGAAAACCTGATATGCTCTTATTGATGGGACCGAATTCTATCTGAAAGCCATCATTCTAATGAGTAGGAGCATTCTCTGGTAATAGGTATTCTTTAGAGGGTAGCACAGCATCAGTATCAATATGTTCTTTTGTTTATTCATGAGGCAAGGATGCAATACACGAATAAGCAATAGAATAGATAGAAGCATTTTCAGAGGTTGGCCGTATGCTCTGATCTTGATTGATTTCATCTTCAGTTAAAGGAGGGGGCATTCTCTGTTTTCTTTGCATAGAACTACAGATGTTTTCTTCCTCTTGTGAATGATCATGAGGTCGAATGTCTTCTTGAGCCTCACATAGAAGAGATGGTGAATCATCACTTGTCCCTTCATAGAGATCCTATGGATTTTCTTCCATTCCCTGATTGATTTCATCCTCAACCAACTCCTTTTGTTTTTTATGACGATTAACTTGAGTATGAAATGCATGAATTTCCTCTAATATATCTTCAGGATGCCAATTTCCCAAATCTTCATCAATGTTTACAAGGTATTGTATGAGATCTTCAGATTGATCACAATAATTTTCAGCTAATGATAAAGATGAACAATTTTCTTTATAATGCTCATAAAATACCTTGTGGAAATCCTTTAAAGAAAACAAACTACCAAGGTCCAGGCCTTCGTACCATTCCCTTGCTTTACCTTCTAATGTCACCATGAACATTTTCATGAGGCAGTCCTCATGCCATTCAACCTTTAACCTCCATGTATGTATATGAAATTTGATGAGATGTAACAAGGGGTCATCAAATTTTTCATCTTGAAACACAGGCAAGTTTGTGTCCCAATTTATTTGAGGCATTTTTTGGGGGAATCCAGAAATGTGATATTTTTTCATTGGAGCATAACTGGGTTGTATCCTTGGATTCATCATTGTCAATCAGTAAGAGGAAAGGGTTACAACATCTTTATAACCAATCTAGATTCTTCTAACAGTGGAGTCTTTAGGTTTATTGAGAGTTGTGGAGTCGCCAGGTGGATGATTTACAATTTTATTGAGGCTGTCTGTTGTCCACCATTAACAATTGGATACCAATCTTGAGATATTTTTTGGTTTTCTGAGTTCTTTATATAACACTAAGATTTTCAATGAGTGTTCCCCAGCAGAGTCGCCATTGTGTTAGGTCCCTGTAATTTGTTAGATTGGTAAGACCAAATAAACAAGGGTAAAATCAAACCAACTTTGGAGTCCTAGGACCTAGACTTCCTGGACTCAGAGAGGGCTCTCTCTATATTTGTACAAAAGATATAACTTGTTTGATTTAGGATGCTGATTTTAGGCTAGTTAAAATGATAGGGTTTGTTTGTTTTCTTTTGTTTAGTTGGTTTTCTTGTTAAGAAGAACATGTAGAGTAAGATAAGTTCAAACCATTGGGCTTATGGAGTCTGTGAAAGGTTTGAAGATTACAACAACAAATCAAGGGTGTTCCATGGGGCAAGTTAACAAAGCCAAATGGACCTTAATAGCTTATGTGGGTGTGAAATGAACATTAAGTTGTGATTTTAGTAGGTTTAAAGGGAAATTAACAATTTTTTAACATATAATAGAACAAGAAGAGTCTTTAAGATGAATATTTTTAAGAAAGAACCAAAGGACATGGCACACCATAAACTTCTTTGCCAAACTTTATCAAGTAAAATTTGAGACAACAATCCAGCAAACCCTAGAGAGCAGGGAACTCCTAAATTCTCTAGCTATTCAATTTCAGAGAAAGAAAACATTTAAGATAACAAATAAGTGATGATTAAAGAGAAGGGAGCTCCTAAATTCTTCAATCAGACTATTAAATACCTTCAAAGTGACTATTCAAGATGAACCAAAGGACAATTCAAACCATAAAATTCTTCAGCCAAACCCTAATAAGTAAACTTCAAAGAAAGGCCATAAAAACAATGTTTCAAGCTACACCAAAGTACAGGGCATACCATAAACTTCTTCGGATTGACTCTTATTAAATCATTTTCAAGACAACAAGCTAGGTGGAACCAGAAAGCAATTAAGAATTCTCTAATCAGAACTAGAAGAGGAAAACATTTGAGCAACAGAAAGAAGACATACTTAAGGTGCCTCTAACATCATATCTTAACCTAAATTTTATGTTCTATTGCAAGAGAAATTGATATAAAAAATGGAAAATAGAAGGAAAAAATTACAAAATTAGGATAACATCACCATTTAACAAAGTCCGTGAATCTTTTGAATGTGCTTGTTCCATTGATATTCAATCCAAAACAATTACAATGCTCCAAAGCCAACTTCTCCACAACTCAAAATCTATGTAATATTCATCTCAACAATCAACCAACAAAAACTATGAAGCGTACATGCATTTTTTATCTACAAAATGAGGAGGTGAACCCTAGCTATGGTTTCAAATGTCATTTATTACATAGTTAATGCATTTTGACCTTTGAGACCATGCAAGGCCCAAGGCAAAATATATAAAACTCATTCATTGCAATAATAAATTCTAACATAACTATTGAGCTAATTTTGGAATAAGTTTGACTTTAAGGCTTCAAAATATCTTTTTCAATAACTCTTGGTAAGGGTGCAACTCCAAGGTACAGTGGCGTAGCACCAGTGCAAACGCGCAGTGCCAAGACTGAGAAAATGGCCTGTTTTGCGGCTAAATTTTGAAGGCCTTCCCGGTGTCCAAATGAGCTCCATGATGGCTCATTGGAAACGTCCCTAAGTCTATTTTCCAAATCTGCTTTCAATTTTCAGAATGGTTCCAATTTACCTTGTCAAAAATCACTTCTCCCAAGACTGCTAAACGCACAATGCCAGTGCCAAAAAGAGGAAAGAAAGGTGATTTTTTGGTAGTTTTTGGCCTTTTTGAGGGACCAGGTTTTCTCCAAATCCTATGAAACTTTATGAGGTTGATGTAATTTCCATTAGGAACATGAATATTCTGGACATTTTGCATTTGAGTGCACCAAAAAAGACCGTAGCACTAGTGGCGCTATGCGTTTGCTGCAATTTCTGCAAGTCAACCTGTCAAAATTTCAAAATGTGTAAAAGGGTGCCAAAATTGGAATTTAGTTTGCTAATTAAGATTTATAGGCTTGGAGGGACACATCAGCAAGCATGTGAAGCTTCTCTTTCTCTTTTACCTCATTCAAAGCCTGAATATTTGCATGGGCTCGTTTGAGCTTGGCCCTTGCAATCTTGTTTCTCATGGCATAATGTTTTTCCATTTTCCTCTACATGTCAATGTCTCTCTTTGCCTTCTCTAGTTGATCCTCCAGGTGCAAATTGGCTTTCTCTAGCCAAGACTCTCTATCCTTTGCTAATTTCTATGGCAAGCAACTCACTTGGAGTGAGTTGCTCTGTCAATTCTGCCTCTTTTTGTTTTTCCCGGGCTAAAGCCCTCTTCAGCCCAATGTTCTTTGGCACCTGTCTAGGAAGCTGATCTTCCTCATCATCACTACCATAAAAATTTCCCAAGGTCTCATCTAGCAAAGCCTTTCCCTTTCTGGCCTCTTTCTGAGCTCTAATTGCCCTGACCTCATTGATGGCCTACTTTTTCTTCAACTACTGATTCTCTAGCTCAAAAACGTTAATCACATTATTTTCCCTACCAAGGTTATCTTGGAGCTCACTAATCTTGGCATCCTTTCTTTTTATCAACATATTGGTAATTCTCTCCTCATCCTCATCCTCAATGTCAATCAACTGAAACTCCTGCTCAGTTTCATGTTTGTCCTCCTCTTCAACAATGACATGCTCTGTAACCTTTTCCTTGCCTTTTGTTGGTGTCCCGTGTTTTGATAGTTTGGAAAATCAAAAGACAAGGAAACATCAGAACCAATCCTTAGAGTTCCAGGATCTAGTCCTCTTGTTCTCAGAGAGGGATCTCTCAAATGTTTGTTTGCAAAGTTTATCTTGTGTGCTTTGAGTATTTGTTTTTATACTAGTTATTAAGTGCAGGTGTTTGTTTGTTTGTTTGGTTGAATTGATACAGTAGAACATGAAAGGTCTAGGAAAGATGTATAGAATGGAGAAAAATCTGGTTCATTGGGCAATGGATTCAAGAAGAGGTCATAACATATTTATCAATGGATATGGGATATCAGAGGGCAAATCTAACTTGGCCGCGGGATCCTTTGGTTTGGAATGAGATGGACATCAATGATTTGGAAAGAGAAATTTAATTCTCAAACAAAGGGAATTTGAAAGCACAATTTGAACAATAAAGAGCTATTTGGTAGACAGGGCTAACCATAAATTCTACAAATCACACCTTTAATCAAATAATGATTTCAAAACAACTTTTAAAATGAAATCTAAGATTTGGGGAACACCCTATTTCCTCAAATATTTTATTTCAAATGACTTAGAAAACATGAAATATTCACTGATAATTGCAGTCATAGAAGAGGGAACACCTAACACATCTATGATCACGCCTATAAAGACCTTTAAGACAATTTTTTAAGTAAGGACAAAGGGCAAGATCAGAACTGACCTCCTTGGCTGAATGTAAACAAAAATACTTCAAAGGGAGACTTCAATAATAGCCTTTAAGTGGCAACAGACAAGCAGGGAAAACCATAAGTCATGCTGAAACCAATTGTTCGAACTATTAAGGAAAAAAACAAGCATGAGGACTAAAGAGAGAGATTAAAGACTCTAAAATACCTCAACAGAAGAAAACATGAAATAGTGAAGGATGAACAGGTCTAAGGTGCTTCCAGGAGTCATTTCTTAGCCTAAAACTTTCAACCTACTGTAGTAAGATATTATGGAACAGAATGAAAATAGGAGAAAACATTAAACAGTTCAGAATACTTCACCAAAAGCCAAGCTCATGGATCCAATGATAGAGCCTTCTCAGGAACAAGCATGCAACAATATTTTAAAGAGTTTCAATATTAAAACTACTGATCAACCCACCAACACTTTCTCATCTTCTCCAGTAATATTTATAGAAGAATGAGGAGGTGGAATGGGATAAAATATCTTCTAAGTTCAATTAATACCATTCACTGTCTCTCAGCCTTTGAGGGCCTTAATAGAGAATATTTTTGGTATTTCCCCTGTATTAATTGGTTTACATTAACTATTAGGCTTGCTGGAACGAATTTGTTAACTTCAAGGCTCCTCATTATCCTTGCAATAACTTCTGCTGACAGTTTACAATAAGTTTCTTTGGTTGAATTAACTGTTCAGCTGTATTGATGCAAAATATCTCCTAGTCAAGTAATAACTTTGGCCTTCTTTTTTGTTGATTTGAGGCTGTAGGTGGCTCTGTGGTAGCTAGGGGATTCAATTAGCCCCTGATGTGGCAGCGTAGGCTCTCTGTCTGAGAAAACACTCATGATTTTCTTGAAACTGTATTTAGTTGGGAGGATAAGGCTTTTAATAATCCATTTTAGCCGTAATCCCCCACCAATCTGGTCTTTAGTCTTCTGCGTTGGTGTGTTTTGTCCTCGACACTGATATTATTTGATTTGTGATTGACTTGCTATGTTTTTTGGTATGCAGGGCTGCACAGGGATTGAATGGCATCAATGCCTTATGAACCATTGATAAAATGTGGATTTGATACCTACAAATGAATCCTTTTGATGAAACGAAGGCAGGAGGATCGTCACCCTCTGCCTCTGAATTTCCCTCAAACATAGTGGAGAAATCATTGGAACCCTGCAAAATACGAAAAATATTAGGAAATCTTGCATGTATAGGTTAACTGCTTTAGAAGGCACGTGGAGGGAGTGTGGTCGTTGGATGGCGTCATCCAACGGTCGAGATTGATTTAGAGGGGTCGAAGGGAAATGGAGGATAAAATTAAATCAGAGTCGTCGATCGCGTAGAGATTGACGATCGGAAACGAGGGTGACTGAATAACGTGAAAAGGTCATGTTATTTAGAAAAATAATAAAAAACAAAAAAAAAGGTTTTAAAACCTTAGTTTTGGACAAAAACGATCGAAAATCATGTTCGGGATTCGGGACAAACGCGGGTCGTCGGATGAGATTGGCCCACGTGATCAACGGCAGAGAAAAGGCGCCGATAAACCTTAGGAAAGTGCCTGGACATCAGACCTTTAATAAAAATCAGATGAATAAAACCCTCAGGTCCGGAAATACTGACTGGACGAGGAAACAGGGCGATGAAATTGGGTCGTCGATCTGCAAATCAGATCGACGACGGAGACGCTTTAATGAAACGCATCATACCTTGGTTATCGCACGGGCTTCTTCGGAGAGCGACCACCATCCGATGGATGGCCTTAGATCGGACGGTGGACGTCAATATCGCGCCAGGTCCACGTCTGATCTTTAACGTGTGATGAACAGCGGTTTTGTGAACAGTGTTCAGGCCACGTGTCAAACGATGTATAGAATCGCTACAAAATAAAAGAAACCGCCTCGCTCTCAAAAGCGGTGCAATGGATACCGCGTAGTTTTGAAATGGTGAGTGGTTGGCGGGGACCACCAGGGTGAGAGATTGCGCACTGTCGATCTATGGATCAGATCGACGGTGGAGATTGATTGAAAATTTGCACCATGGGAAACTTTAGAAAATAATAAAAAAACCAACATTTCAATATAACATAAAGTTTTAATATTTTTGGGGCGGGATATAAATACAATATGGTTAGGCGCCCGTCTGCGGGCCACGGGTTACATGGAAAGCCATATGACCGGGGGTTGTTGATGACGGGCTAATAGGCATGGGGCAATGCGATAAGTGCTTAGAAGGCCAGCGCTTGGTTCTGGCACCAGGGCGTATGGAAGGGAAGGGTTAAAGACTTAGCCCAAGGGGTCTTAAGTCTATGATATGAAAATGTGATTTTTATAGGTTTTCAATGGTTTTCAGAGGATTTTGAGGGTTTTGATAAGGAAAAGATAGGGTCTTAGGCCTTATCAAAGGGTTTTTGATGAAGGGAAAAGGGGGAAATCATGAAAATGAGGGATTTCATGGGAAAAGGAAAGGCAAAGATGAGGTTAGTTTTGGAAGAAGGGGAAAAGGAAAATGGTGCTTGCAGCAGTGTTCTTTCTTGGGAATCAGCAGTGAAGATTTAAGACAGAGGCATGAGGCCTTTTGAGAGTCTTCAAGAGCCAACACTTTTTAGCAGTAAAATTTGTTCCTTGGAGACTCCAGAAATGTTTTAGCCAACATTTGGTATAAGAAATTTTATAGCTGGCTAACACCTTTATCAACATGTTTTGCTAATGAAGAAGGCATGGCCGCTTTCACCTCAAGTGAAGAAAACACATCCCTGTGGCCTCTCTGATAGGTCAAAAAAAATGGCTCAATGTCAATCATTTTAGTGCTAGCTATCCCAATATCTCTTTCACTAATTGAAGCGTTGGTATCATGATGTGATGGTGAAGGGTGGTGGAATGGTGAAGAGGAAGGCTCATCATGAGGTGAATGGATGTGAGTAGATGGTGATGTATGAAAAATGAGATGTGATGGAGGAGTGGATATGGGAGGATGAGAAGATGAAGGAATATACTGCTGATGATGGCCAGGTGGAGTAGTTAAAATCTCATTGGCAATGAAGGTATCCCATGGAATGTTTTTCTGCTAGAGCTGATGCATGACCACCATCTTGATGAGTGAATGATGAAATAGGCTCTACACTTTCTAATTGTAATCTCTCTTTTGCACAATGTAGGCCATCTTGTCAATGCTGTGGAAAAGATAATATGGTATATACAGCATCCTAACTCTAGTGAAATTCATAAGAAGACGGATGTGGTATGAGTAGAGGTGGGAAAACCTTCCCTCACAAGTGAAATACTTCATTATTATCTTCATCATGGGTGCATATATATCAAGAAGATGAGAAAAAGGGAAGATGGACTTGTGGTGATCTTTATACCTAGGTTTGAGGTATGGTTCAAAATAACTCATGTCCAGGTTTGTTTGTTTGAACCACTTCTCTCCCACACTAGGTATCCCTGTAGCAGCTGCAATGGAATCAGTTGACATCTCAAATGTAACCCCGACAATATTGACCTGCTTGTCATGTACATTGATGATGAATAGTCTTGTTAATTCTGGGTGATTTTGCACTTGCTGCACTCTTTCACAAAACTCAAAGTAGCCCACATGTTTAAGGCAAGAAACAGTAAGAGGAGATGCCATGAGTTCACTTGTATTGATGGGTTCAAAACTGTTTATTTTCCCTCCCTTATGATCATGTCTTCTTGGAATTTGTGCCTCAACACCACTGCCACTGTCTTCTCCCTCAGACATTTTTGAACTCTGTTTTGGAAACCCTAGAGTGTAAGGGGAATGAGATGAGATGAAAGAAATGAAATGGCAGCTTGAACAAATGAAGGGAATAAGTGAAGGAGTATAGGTGTAGGAAATGAGTGAGGGGAAAAATAACTTAATGACAACACTAAATAAATGAAATTATCCTGTCTATAACTGATACTCTATTTAGGAGTATGAAATAAATATATAGACAGTGATCTATGATTTTTAGCTAGGGTTTGATTAGGGTTTTATTAGGGTTTTACTTTAATGCATTCAAGAATCACCAAATAGCTTAGAAATGGGGTGATGATATGTACTTACTGCTTATGAATGTTGTGAAGGATGATAGGAGAAATTTGAAGAAGGTTTGAATCTATTTGGATGGCTTGAACCTTTGCAATCTCCTTTGTCTAGGCGCGCTGCACCACTGGCTGAGCGCGCAGCTCCAACCCAAGCGTGCAATGCCAGACTCTGAGCGTGCAGCACCAAGGTAACTTTCACGAGGTCCTTTCTGGAAATGGCGCAACACTTTGGAAAGGGTGCAATGCCAACCTACAGGCACGCAGCGCCTTCACAATTTGTGTTGAGGAAAACGGGCAAGGGCACAGCACCAACTCCCAGGTGTGCATTGCCAAGAAAATTTAACCCAAATTCTCTCAGAAGACCCACAAAATCTTCCTTTTTGAATGCTCTTGATCTTTTGAAAGGTAACAATGGTTCTCTTGAAGTGTGAAATGGGCTTTTATAGGCTTGTGGATTTAATTTAACTTTGAAAAACCCACTTTCTAATGGTTGAAGTATTTTTCCTTTTCTCACTGATACTCTTTGAAACTTTTTCCTTGCAGGTTGTTGAAGTCAAGAAGTTGGCTTTTCTTTTACTCATTAAGGCATGACAAGTTCATTTTTACAACTTTGGGATTTAATCACATAGTAGCATCTTCAAAATCTTCTGTAGTTTCCACCATAAAGTTCAACTCATCTTTTCCACCTTCTCTGGCCACTTTTTTCAAAACCCTAAGTGTCTTCAGTTCTTTACAGCAATCATCAGTGTTGTCTTATAAGTTCTCTATAGCCCTTTCAAGTTCATTCATTTATGTCCATTTCACCTTACCTTTTTTCCATATTCCATCAATATTTTATGATAGAATTTCTTCATGTCTGGCCTTGTGTGCTTCCTCCATGTCATTTTCTTGCAAGTAATCACTACTTTGGCACTCAAATGGACTAACGAGTTTATAAACCCTAGTCATCTATAAGACCAAGTTTTTCCTCTTTCCTTTGTTGTAAATTGTTTTCATTCAGGAGTATACAGTCTACATCATCAGTACTTTCTACTGATAAATCTTCCAAAACCTCTGCAGAAGTGCTAAAATTTATCACATTTTTCTTACTTGTAGGTTCTGAACTGGGAAGATAATCCTCCTTAGAAATTTTAGGTCCTTCTTGAATAACCATGTTTTGACATTCTATTACATCTGGGCCAGATTCTAGCAATGGAAAAGTAGTGCCTGAAACATCCAAGGATTTTGGGGAGCCAGAAGAATGCTTGTCATAATCAATACTTCTCACATGTGTTCTCACCTCATCAGAATGAAAGGATAACCTTGAAAAAATGCAAAAACCCTAATGACCTAATGGGAGTGCTTTTTGACTTGATTTTGAATGAAATTTGACTTAGAGATTTTCAAGTGAAAACAGAGCATTGTTTTAGGTTATTATGCCCAAAGGGACATGGGAATGAGTTAGCAACAAGAAATCTTAAAGGGAGGATGGAGTCTGTTGACAGGGGAAAATGGGGGAAAAAAAAAGGTTTTAGGTAGGAAAAAAGGATGAAAATGAGAGGTATAAGTCCATAATGAGTCTTTTAAGAGAAACAGGGTGACTTTGAGATGGCAAACTGATAGAATAGTGAAAAAGTTTTGATGAGGATAATGAAGGCAGTGAGATTTCTGAAACTCAAGATATTCAAGGAATATTGTTTTCAGAAAACTATAACCATCCTATATTCATCCAAATATAGTGAAAAATACTGATGACTAACACTTGGCATGGGTTTTTCCAGGTGTGACAGTGTATCAAGCCTAGCCTTTCTATTTCCAGATATCCATGGTGCTGTAGTGTTCTCATGTTTTGGTTTAGATGGATCAACGAATGGATTCAAAGCTAAATGAGGTGTATCTCCAATTGATATAGAACACGTTTTCTTGTTGCCTCAGTTTAGGGCCTAGTAATCTAGGTTTGGATTGTGGTAAAGCCTAAGAGGTGGTTTTTTTCTCTCCATTTCAGGCCTATGGATCTCAGGTTTGGGATTGCAGTAAATCCTAGAGAGTATGGCTCGGTTTAGGGCCTAGTGACCCTTGATTTAGACTGTGGGTTGCGGTAAAGCTTGAGAGACTAGGAGATAGTAAAATCCCTCACGGTTTAGGCATAGAGAATCTGGTGATATACATGCTTGTGTTGGCCTAGTGATTGGGGAAAATCATGGTAAAGCTGGCTATTACATGTTTCATGATGAGGGTGAGGTGTTTTAGCCTCGATATGCCCTGGTTAGTTCCTTTGTTTTAAGTCCCACATTCTTTCTTGGAATATGGAACGGGGGTGATTAGTTGAAGTAGATTTGGCTTAGCCAATCTATGGTTAGGTGGAATGTGGAAGTCCCATCTCCGGTTGGCTTTTACATTCAGTAACACACATGTACTAGTTTATCTATGGATTTTATTGTTATTTCATCCATTGTATTTTTGTTATTAATATGCTGGTTATGAGCATGTATTCGATTAGTGATGATGTATGGATCTATTCAAGTTTTTTCCTGTAAATTAATATCCCATGTATCTATGGTAAAATTGGTTGTATGATAGATTATGGTGTAAGGGAGCAATGCTTCTTAACCATTCTCACATAAGAAAGAGACCCATTTTTTTAAGTGTGTTATTTATGCCTATAGATACTATGTTTGTGACATGTTTGATGAAATTTATGTCATGGTTGGGTGGGGTCAGATGAGTTATGGTTGATGTGATTGTTTTCATATGTTTGTTGGAATATTAATTACCCTCTCCTGAAGTTACAGGAAGTTCTAGGCAGTGACCTAGGATTAGGGGCTGAAAATTTGGCACAAACCTCAGAGCTACAGGAAAAATATTCATTGTTTGGGCTTGAGCCACTACCTTGACAAAGTTATCCCATGGCTCTAGGGTCTAGAGCCGCTCCCCTGCCCTTACAAGCCCACTACTCAGCCTCAAAGGGTCTAAAAATTATTCCCCCATCAGGGAACAGGGCCCTAGGAGGTTGGGTTACCTCCTGGGGATGTCAATGTTGCAACATAAGGTGTGTTTTTTGTGTTTCTGTCAGTTCCACTTCCTTAAGTTCATCTAGGAGGTTGAATCTCGTATTAGTAGCCTCTCGTCACATGTTTACCCCGGTTGGTTTGTTACTTGGTTAGATGTGGGAAGAGGGTGTTACATTTCCTCTGACTACATGCACCATTTGTACAATTCAGATAATTATATAACTGATAGTACACTTTCCTTGAAATCTAATATCAACTGGGTCTTTCTCAGAACTGACATGCGTGAGTTATTATTAGTGAATTATAAATTATTTTATTGATCATTGCATGTGAATTAAATATAATTTCTATACTTTTACCTCTCTCCAATTCATCCATCAGTTAGAACTAGTTAAATTGAGTTAATTAATTACAACTCAAAATAAACTCAACCAGGGCCCCTATAATGTAGGAGACACTCTACATGCCTTTAGTTTCACCCTAAACTCGAACTAAATGAACCAACTAAGTCATCCTAACTTAGTTAACTCATATAATCTTTCATGTGATTTGGAATTACAATTTTATTCTAATTTAATTCAAGGGAAAATTTAGGCTCGTTTTTCCAAAAAAATGTCATTTAGGCAATTAAAACGATTATATAAGTTTAGGACCTGAAAAACTACCAAATATAGAAAATTTTGCTACAATTAAGGAAAATGAAAAAACAGTGTCAGGGGTCGAAGTGTAATAGGTGGGTGGCCACCAATATCCACCTGGATCATAAGGGATAAGCGGAAAATCTATAGCAAGAAAACCTTTATCAGAGGTTATATATATACTTCTATGGAGGGGTAGCCTCCTCTTCTCTCAATAAGTCGGGATCCCTCTTCTACCCCTTTGAAATAATAAGTGCCTAAGCACAGTTCTGCTAAATAAACAAATAAATGGTGAAAGAATACAAAGGATTCTTGCATAGGGAGGTGAATAAAGTAACTTCGCTTAGGTATTGTTCATGCTCGTTGGCAGCGAAGCAATGCTTCTACTCTTGTGGTGACTTCGTCAGGCCACTGTCCAAGCCTACTCGTAGCGGAGCAAAACCAAATATGAAACTCATACTTTAATTATCTTAAATTCACGATTATATATTACCCTTTCCAAGATTGAAATGACTGTGATAAGGCATAATCTCTTGTGTGTTGAATCAAGGTAAGGAATGGTGGATAATACATCTATAACCGAGTTGAGTAGAAAAGTCAAGGCAATCCAAATGATGAATCAGTTCTTCCTAAGGGGATAAACCTTTACTGAAATTTGCTCCTAGTAAGATAAGTTGAATTTTTCCCAATGTGTCTCCAAGTGTTGTAGTTGCTACAATACCTCAATTTTTTTTCTAAATTCGAATTTTGAAGCCTACCTATTGTCATATCAAGTGTCTCTTTTGGCCACCAAGTATCGTTTCATTTTATTTTACATGTTTCAAATGTCATTTTTCTTTCCTAAGTGTCGTTGCATCATCAAGAACATCCATAATGCACTTCACAGTCTTAATACACTTTCTAGTCACAAAATGACACTTTTGGTCGCAATTGCACACACTTTGTATGTTGTACTTCGAAAGTGCTTGTAAATTGGTGTTTTTATGTATAATTCTTATTATTGGGTCATGTCTAACTTTACTAATAAGTTGGTATGTGTCACACTTGTTTTTACTCCAAAATCCTTATGTTTTCCCATACCTTACCTTCCAAACTTAGACTAATTTCAGTTTTCACAAGCTTTCCCACTAGGCTTGGGAGAGTGCGTTACGTACTCTCAAGGATTAGTCAAACCCTTCTTGTTTATTTATACTGCTCCCTACACCCAATCCCAAATCTGTCTCCCTTCCAAGCACACAATGCACTCTCAAGCATCAATACCCCCTTGTTCTTCCAAAATTCACCCTCCTTGTGCCCTCTCTCCCAGCTAAGCACACAACACACCAACAGTGATCATTCAAGCCTCCCTTGAGCCTTGTCAATGCACCTTGCAACATCATTATGCCCAGGCCTTCCCAGTTGACTGCATCTTGCACCAATAGTCTACAGTGAGTTCCCTTTACCTTTTTTGAATGTGCCATGTGCCCTCCATCAGGCCTCCACTTCTAAGCAAGGAGCACAATGCATCCTTAGTGGCCAACTGTTGGGTGCTTAAAACTATGCTCCAAAATTAAAGTTGTCGAAATGGTGGGAAAACTGAACGAACACATAGATATCATCATTTTGAATTTGGTGCAACACGTTTTGCGTAAAACTGACACCGTATGCTCCCAGAAATGCATTTTGTCTGCTTTCCCAAATAGAAAAATTATTCAAAAATGGCAGATGACATGGGAAAAAATTGGGCCAGTGGCAGGCTGCAACGTGGCCTCTTCTGGTTGGTTGAAAGGAAATTTTTTTTAGCCTATCATGATTTTCCACTTGTCAATTTTCTATTGGCTTTGTTTTGGGCGAGTTTGATTGGTTGTAAGATGGTGCATCACATGTTGTCACGTGGACCAACTGGAGGCCACCACATGGCAGCATAGGAGCCACAAAATTATGTTTATGTGCCAAGCTGCACCTCTTGTGATTTGAAACTGTGACCTCCTTTCGAATAGTGCACACCATAACCATTTGGGATATTATATTCCTTATTAAAACTATGGATTTTAATTATATTTAAACAATAATGATTGTGGAGTTGTGGGGAAGGGGGTCTTCACCGCACCTTTTGACCGCCACTCCTCCAACAACCAACGGTTGCCAAAACCATTCGAATTTTTATCAGCGCTATTCGATATGGTTGGAAATTTGGAATTAAGGCATTGGTGTTGTTATCACTAAAAAGAAAAAAATGAAACATCATTTGACAAGGTTGAATAAGTTCATGTGTCAAAAATTAGGTTGTAGGATTCATTTTTTATGTTTGGTCAAGGGAAATATTAAATTCTTCTTGTTTTAGGTTACCCTAAGGTCTAAAACCACTCATTTTCAAACTCCATCATGTCACATCAGTCATCATTTTCTGACTGCTTTCAATTTCCAAGGTTTTTGTACCGAAAATTCCATTTTAGCCAAGAAACCATAGTTTCATAGCGAAATACATTGTGAAAAGTCACTTTTCGCTACGAAACTATTGATATTTTCGTAGAGAAAAAAACCAAATTAACACTAAAAACGCTACAAAAGTGTGGTTTCCTGTCTGTCTTGTCAGTCTAGCTCTTAGGTGTTATAAAATTCGTTGGGAATGAGTAGGTTAGATTCCATTCGATTCATGGAAGGATAAAACCAAGGTACATGCTCAAGTCTGCAGTCATCATGATCAGTTTAGGTATGTATGAGTCATCATAAGGTCATGAGAAGACATCAAAACTTCAAATCCTTTCCTAATTCATTCATTTCTTATTTCCCATTCGTTCTTGCGTGATATTAAGCTCTAGAGAGCTAGTGAACTAAGCCAAAGTTGTGGCTGGTGTTTTCAAAGGTTTACATTGAGCATCATCAAGCGAGGCTACAATTCATCAAGCGAGGCTATGAAGACATTGAAGAAACCATGGAAGAGAAAAGAAATACAAACAAGGGTGGTCAATGCCTGAGATATGAACCTGCAGACATGAATTTGATCAATGAAGACCCAACAACAATGGAAGTTTTCATTAGGACAGGTTGCCTACAGTTTTGTGAGAAATTACAAGGATGTCATACATAGGTTTCCAAATATTTTACTCTAAATTTCAGTGGAACAGCCACCAAGGTGGGAATGCTAAATATGTCCATCACACCAGAGGTTATTGCAAGCACTACAGGGATCCCAAGAGGACAATAGAAGTGGTTCAAAGGTTTCAATTTTAACATGGAGCAATGCAAAGAATTCATGAAGCCTGAAAAATATGAATTGGATCTCACCAATGTTGTTCCAAGGAGCTACATAAAAGACACATATTCAAAAAAAATTCTTATCATCCAAAAGTACTTTACTTGTGAAGGGAGATACCACAAAGTATATTCATATCATTTCAAATTACTTCTGCACTTTACTAGTAAGATTTCCCTTGATTTGCCTTTCTATTTGAATAGAATTTTGTCAAAAATGGCAGATAAGGTCCAAGCAAAGTCTGAAGGGAGTGAGACTTCATTATTTCACCATGGTTTAATGAAGCTGTTAGTCTTAGATGAACTCCAAAGGTTAGGCAGATACTAGTCATCATTTTTTTTTGTTAGTGGTTTTGAGTTCGATGCTCTTACTCCTTCAAAAACTCATAAACCTAGGAAGGTTCCATCACCATTAGCAGCAGATCAGAGTGAACCATTGATAGCAAAACCAAGTGGACAAGAAAGAGTAGAACCCAGTGATCCAATTGTGATGGAGATAGAGAAATTGCAGATTTTTGACACACCAAGTATCCCACCTACAAAACAGAAATCAAAAGTGGTCAAACTTGCAAAACAAAAACAAGATGTGAGTAAACAAGAAACAAAAAGGAGGACAAGGAGCCAAATAGTGGCCTTAGAAGAGAAAATAGTGGTTGTAGAGGACAGAGCAATAGCTAAAGGAAATATTGAAGATATCTTACATGCCATTGACATATAATAAACTCCTATAGTCCAGGCTGAGGACATAGAGGAAGGTGGACAAAAGTTTAAAAAGGCTAAATCTGCAAAGAAATTAGAATTTGAGGGAGAGGATGCAGGTTTCATGTTCCAAGAAAGAAAACCTATGACAAGGCATGTTAGGAAGCTTTTAGAGAGAATTAAAGAGTTTCCACCACCTACTGTCATAGTCCAACCACCACAGGAGGTCATTGACCTTTGATCACCTGTAGAGAAAGATAAAATTAGAAAAACAAAGAAAGGAAAAGAGAAGGTGATGGAAAAAACAGAGTTGCTGCTCCTTGAAGAACAACTGAAATTTTCCAATCATGAAATTTATGTTATGAAAGATAAGCAAGGAAACACATTGTAGAGAAGATTCAATTTGAAAAGATGAAGGCAATTTGGGAAGAACAAGTTGACATTGTTTCCAAGACTTTGGATAACACGCATCAGCTTATCAAATAGACCATTCCAGCAAGGAAAGAGGCCAAACATGTCAGGAAGATGAACACACAGTTGAAAACCACTAATAGAAGATTGAAAGACCAGGTTAAGGACCTTCAAGGGCAACTTGAACTAATTCATGAAGAGTTGGAGAAAAAAGATCTTAAAATGACAGTGCTTGAAGAGCCAATAGCTCAACCAATTATAAATGAGGAAGAAATGCCTCAAGGATAATAAGGTGAGTTGGTTTATGGTTGTTAAGGCTAATGATATGTTAAAAAAAAGGTTTTGGCACTTATGAGGTTCATTTTGAAAGTTATACAAAAATCTAGATTTTCAACACTTTTCAGCAGTTTCGTAGCGTGCCTGGGCTTGAAAGACATCAAAACGCTATGAAGCTATTGTATTTGTTATTTTTCCTTTTTGAACCAGTTTTGGTAGCTTTCAAGGGGTAAAATTGATGTGGGAGATGTGTCTAAGGATGATCAAGACCATGCCAAAGGAAAGTATCAAAATTTTTGAGGTTAAATGGCATTTTTGAAGCGCTATGAAATTACGCTACGAAACTGCCTTACTTTCATAGCGTACTGTATTGGAGCTCTTTTAGCAGGTTTTGGAGCATTTTCAGATAGTTCAATCTTATCTAAGAGTTAAGGAACCATTACAAGAATTTATTCAGCAATCAAAGACCACGAAATGAAGATAACTTAGAATCCAAAGCATTCGTGGAAGAAGAAGATCAATTTTCCTAAAAAACAGGATTTTGTTTCTAGTTTTATAGGAGGTTAAATTAAGTGGTCATGTAATGAGGAACCCCATCATCCAAATTCGAACATGTGAAAGTAGACTTGTCAAAGATATAATTTATTTAGAGGATAAAGTTTTTAAATGTAATAATGGTCAATTTGTGTCCTAGTTGGCTAAGGACTGTCAAGTAGGATAGTTGTCATTTTGTCATTAAGTAGATGTTTTATGGTTATGCAAGGTGTCATTAGGAAAAAAATTGATGAATCTAGCTAGGAGGTAGATCATCTCATAATGTAACAAGTCTATTAAAGGCCATAAAGTCGAATTTGTCAAGGGTTGGAGATTTTTTGGCAAACACAAGCTTTATGTAATTTGACTGTTTCAGCAATATAGAGATTTGTTACTTGACCAACCTAAGATTCTGATTGAGTTTTTAGTGCCTATATATCTTACCTATATCTTTTATGTATCCCATTTGAAGTGGTTTTAATTTATAATACTCAGAATTCATTCTTGTAATGCTCTGACTTCCTTTATAGATGAAATGAATGTGTATTTTCTTGTTTCATGTGCGTGTGTACTACTGCTAAAAACTCTTACCTTCCTCAGCTTCCATGTCAAGTAAGATTACTATTGAATCACTGAAATTGTTGACTCCATAAGCCCAATTTTTTCATATTGATACTATTTTCAACCTAAACTCATCAGAATAAATTTGTTTCTTAAATAGAGTTAGCCATCTAAGCACATGTTTATTCAATATCATTAACCCTTTGAGAGAGCCCTCTCAGACCGAAGAGGCTAAGCTTCAGTAAAAATATTGGTTTGAAACAGTTACATGAGATTGTCTGATTAGCAGCCTATCAAGTGAAATTTTGTGATAACAGGTGTACAAATTAATGGTCTGATAATTTCGTCCAGAATTCCGAGAAATTTTCACTCCGTTACGCAAAAATGGGGTGAAATTGTAGGACCGGTCCGAATTTTGGGGAAATTGTGGAGCAGTTAGCAGGAAAACTAGGGAGGCTCATAACTTCTTCAATTTTTAACCAATTTAGGATCAGAAAGAGACTATACATGCATTTTTTGGTATTATGAACCTGATGGAATAGGTTTAAAGCCATTGGAGCATTGTAAATGTATGTAATCACCATTTTGAGCATAATGAAAGAGGGCCAAGCCATTAGAAGCTAGACCAAGGAGACGTAGCCCAGGAGGGGTGAACTCCTTCATCAATTTTTGATGTGTTCTTATTTTTGTGGTGTATTTGTCTATTGTTTCTAATATTTCAAAGTTTAATTCATGCTTTATGTGTGTAAAATTTTAACATAAAATCCCTCAAAAACTCAGTTTTTCACACTTGTAATTTGCAAACCCTCAAGCACATTTTCATTAAAATATCATACAAATCAATTTTGGTATCATAGCTTTGGTTTATTTGCTTTTGTGAGGATTTAACTATTTGCAATTGTATGTGATTCTTACAAGGTTGAAGCTCAAGAAAGGAGAAGGAGAGCTTGTGGTTGCAAGTTCTCAAGTTAGGTCAAGGAAAATGAGAGCAAGTTTGCCACAATATCCACCACAAATTCTTCCTCAAATTGCAGTTGAAGCTTAAACAAGTATGTAACATGAAGGAGAGTTTGAAAATATTTCAAAGGATGAAAAATCCTTCAGAAAACCATTCTTTGATATGACAAGAATGGTTAAAGTTCTCTATGAGGAGAGAAGCACAAGGATGCAAGGTGAGAGCTCCAATTCTCCAAAGGGAGGAAATTCTTCAAAAGGAGAAGAAGGATATGGAGACAAGCCTCCAAAAGGTAATAGGAATGGTGACAACCACCTTTGACACCACCATCCTCGCCACCCTCTTCACCATTATCTTCTTCCTCTTCCGCAACCATTTCTACTCAAACACCTCCACATACCCCAAGGGTGCATGGTAAAACTCCCTTATTAAAACTTGATATCAAATTCGAACTGCCTATGTATAATGGTCTAGTGAATGTTGAAATACTTGAGAATTCGGTTTGTCAACTTGAAGTTTATTGCAGGATCCAAAACATCAAATATGATGAAACAAATATTCAGTTGGCTTCATTGAGGTTGGAAAGTGTTGCTTTCATTTGGTGGGAAGCCAAAACACAAGAGGATATGAAACATTATGGTAAAGTCTCCACCTCTTGGATAGATTTTATTTATGTACTTAAAATACAATTTTATTAATTAGATTATATGCAAAAGGCTATTATGGATTGACAGAATTATAGACAACTAAAGGGTCAAAGTGTGCAAAGCTATACTCAAGAATTTAGGAGAAGAGCACTAATATTGGGTGTAGATTTGACATCACAAGAAACTTTGTTAAAGTACATTTGAGGTTTGCATATTTACCTAAGACATACTATTCTCATGTTTAATCCTTCAAATTTAGATTAAGTATGTGTACATGCCACACATCTAGAGGCGAGAGGGAAACATGTTTCAGATGAGACAAGTGAGGATTCCTTTGAATCTGAAGAGAAATGAAAGGGTAAGTTCAAGGGTGAAGGTAACAAGAATGAATCCATAAAATTGGAGAAGGAAAAAATCACATGCAAACAATGTTCCAAAGATGGACATTTTTTTCACCCCGTAAATTTCCAAAGGTTGAAGACATAACTATGAGGGAAACATCAAACCGCTTTGGAATCCAGGACCTAGCCTTCCTAGATCAGATAGGGCTCTCTCTGTTAGACATATCTTTGTTTATAGGGGCATTTTAGGCTAGATATTAGTGCATAGGGGTTTTTTTTTAATTTATGGTTGAGGCAGCAGAAGAGGGCCATTGGACTATGGAGTGAAAAAATTGTAAAAAAAATTCAAATATATGAATAACTGAGGTCAGGTTCAACGAGGCAAGCTAGCCATGAAAATGGATCTTAACAGCTAGTGAGACGGAAAGGAGGAGGTGATTAAGGTTCAACGTAAATGCAAAGAAGACTGTCCCTGAATTATGCATTCATGTCTCAGAGGAAAACATAACGTATTGTTTCAAGACTAAGCAGGGTACCCCAATGTAAATCCTACACAAATTTTTCTATCCGTAGTAAAGGAAACAAAATAGTATGAGAAAACAGGAGAATGGAAAATTACATAAGGGAAGCACATCACCATATAACATGACACAAGAATCGAGAAAACAACATCATCTTTTATTCATCCAACAAGAGTGTTTACAACCATTTGAGTCTATTACAATGGTTTTTTCCCCTTCCGGACCCCCTTTGATATTACTAATGCATGCAGTATTTATAAAAACTTAATTTGGTTGCTTTGTTTGTTACAATGACAGTTCTTAATTACATTCAAGCTAAACCTTTTCCAAGTGGAACCATGCAAGCGATGATAAGACGAGCTTGGCCATAACAGTGGCTTTCAGCAGTCTGTTATTAATTACAGAGTGAGGAAGAGATGGCCTCATGGGATCCCGAAGAGGCTATGATGGAGTAAAACTTTAACAGGTGGAACCTTACAGGCGCTGACAAGATACTTCTGGCCAAGAGGGCGGATGTAGCAGTCAGTTATGATCGGAATCCAGCTTTTTCTGATGCCAAAGAGGCAAGGGGGGCTCTGACATATTGGCTCTTCCTCTTCAGAAAATCGTTGCTAGATTATTAAATTGATGAAGTGTTGGCATCTTTCGTGGATCAGTGGTCACGTTGTTGTGTTTGTTGCCCCTTGTGTTTCTGCCATTATATTATAATTAGTTCTGCAAAACGCCTTTTCCCGACTTGACACTTTTTGTCTATCTCCTCACTATCGTGACGTTCCGCACTACTCTGCCCTATTGCTCCTTGTAAGTTCCTACCCAAGTCCTTCTGCCGTGTTGACTCTTTCTTCATAAAATAGTGCCCAAAACTATACACCCGAACGTGAAATCCTTTAGACTTTTGCTTTGGACTACATCACATCCACGTTAACATCACACTTCACATGTTTTAAGATTTATCTTATGAGGAACAAGACTAGTGATGCAATGTGAAGAGAAGATGGTGACATGGCGGGAGGGTTGATGGTTGGCAGACATGGAAAGGAGGTGGGCCCCAAAGCTCACATCACAATCACAGATCGGGAGATTTTGTTATGAGCGGTAGATGCAAATTTTATAATCTGCGATGCACGGGGTACGGGAAGTGATGTGGCGATGGTTTGGGCCCGCCCACAGCCCGCAAATCGCAATGTTTTATTAAGAGAAGCGGGAGGTAAGTTATAAGATTTGCGAAGTGCGATATGCAATTGGGTCCCACCCATATCGAAAATCGCAGGATTTATGGTTTGTCGCACATCAAAACATTTGGGCCTTATCGCACATCGAAAATCAGAGGTTTTTGATATGAGCAGCGAAGGTAAAAACTAAAACTTGCACCATAAAATTTGCAATTGAGAAGGTAAAGGGTTTAAATGGTTAAGTGCGGAAAAATGATTATATCACATATGTAATGTATGATATGTATAAGGCTTGGCTATGTAGGGGCAGAGCTAGAAAGGGTCAAAATGTTTTTGCGACAAGGTAAGGCTTATGTGGTTTAGAGTATATATGATATATATGTATATCAAGTGGCCTAAAGTGAGGGGCGGAGTTGCGGATAAAGTGATACATGGTAAGTTTAAATGTTTTGAAAGAAATGAAGAGGGGAGCTTTAAAAAATGGAAAATGAAGGGAAGGAGAGGGAAAATGAAATGAAGTGAGGGGAAAAATGAAGTTTTTGTCACTGTCACACCTTATCAGCAACATTGTCCTCTTTCAACTAGACTGAGAGGTAGATATATTCCTTTGATGCTCTTCATAGTCAGGATTTCCGTTCTTTTTCTAAAAATAAATGATAGCCATGGAATATTATTTTCAAAAGATCTGAGAAAGTAATCAGTCACCTTGTGATACTGTGAAATATAGGAGTCTAACAGTGGCTCCAGTTGGGGATGGCAACTCCTTCAGGAGGTGTCAAGAATAGCGTAGAATAGTGGCCTGATCCATTGGGCTGATCCCATATCTGCAACTTAATTTGCTACAAAACCTCTATGGCTGACAATCTTCAACCCGAAATAAACACTCTTTGCAAACTGAAGTCCAGAATATACTTGTACTGAAAACTAGAAAGCAGTATGAAATTAAAATTGGAAAGATGCTCAGAGTACAAAGCTTATTTTCACACCTACCTATCCTAATCTAACTTGGAGATGATATATACACTAAGTGAACTCCTTTTTCCAATGTAACCAATCAAGTAAATGACTACATGATTGATTCTTGTTCACTTTTTTGAGTAGGATGAGAAATCAAAAGGGCCACTCCCATCTTACTTTCCATTGAAAAACAATGTTCAAACTTTTCCTTAAAATCTACAGTAAACCATTCATGGCATAACATACTCCTTCCTTATATGATTCTAAAGGGCCAGCAAAAGGATCTTGGAACAATACCTGGTCCTGAGGATTCAAATAACAAGCTTCATCTAGGACTGCTCTTTGTTCCAATTTGTCTTGGTCAGGATCCTTCTGAAATAGAATGGCTACACATTCTTCATGGTCATATGACATGGCATCCTCACTGTATACCAATATGTTGTCCTCAAGAAAACCTGGTATGTCTTGACTGAGACTATTGAATTATGTTTGAAGGCCATGATTTTGATGAACAAAATCACTTTCTAGCAATAAGCCTTCTTGAGAATGTAAAACAACATCAATATCAATATGTTCTACATTTGTTTCTTCATGAGACAACACTTCAATACATAAATCAATAGTAGAATAAATAGAAATAATCTCCTCATTACATAAAACTTGAGAGGCTGGCTACATGCTCAGAATCTAATTAATTTCTTCTTCAGTAAAAGGAGGAGGAAATATTTGTTTTCTTTGGACTAAACAACAACTATTTTCTTTATCTTGTGAACACTAATAATGAGGTTGAATGTCTTCATTAGCCTCACACAAAAGAGCAGATGAATTATCATTTGTCTCCACAGAGAGATCCTGTGGATCTACTTTCATTTCTTGATGGCTTCCATTTTCAACTAACTTCTCTTGGTTATCATGACAGTTAACTTGAGAATGAAATTCATGAATTTCTTCTAAGATATCCTCAAGATACCAATTTCCCAGATCTCCATCAATATTTACAAGGTATTTTATGAGATCCTCAGACTGATCACGACAATTTTCAGCTAATGATAAAGATGGAGAATTTTCTTTATAATGCTCATAAAACACCTTGTGGAAATCTTTTAAAGAAAAAAAACTACCAGGGTTCAGATCTTCATACCATTCCCTCGCTTTCCCTTCTAATGTTACCATGAAAATATTCATGAGGCAATCCTCATGCCATTCAACTTTCAACCTCCATAAATGTATATGAAATTTAATGAGATGTAACAAAGCATCATCAACATTATCATCTTCAAAAACAAGAAGATTTCTTTCCCAATTTACCTGAGGCATTTTATGTGGGAATCAGGAATGTGATCTTTGTTCATTGTAGCATACTTGCATTGTATTCTTGAATTCATCTTGTCGATAAATCAAAGAATGGAGTCACCACATGTCCGCAACAAATCTGGATTCTTCTACCAGTGGAGCCTTTAGGTCAACTGAAAACTATGGAGTCGCCAGTGAATCTCTGTTTCTAGATTTTGTTGCCAATGGAGTCGCTAGGTGAATGGAACAGCCTTCTGGTGTTTGAATTATATTCACCATCAAATTCAAAACTACACTTGATAAGTGTTACTTAGGAAGATGAAACTCGTTCCCCAGTATGGTCGCTCGTCTTTTATCACCCTGTAAATTTCCGAAGGTTGAAGACAAAACTATGGGGGAAATATCAAACTACTTTGGAATCTAGGACCCAGCCTTCCTAAGATCAGAGAGGGCTCTCTCTATTAGATATAGCTTTGTTTATAGGGGGATTTTAGGCAAGTTATTAGTGCATAAGGGTTTTCTTGAAATTTATGGTTGAGGCGGCAGAAGAGGGACATTGGGATATGGAGTCAAACAGGGGTAATAAAATTCAAATAGACAAATAATTGAGGTCAAGTGCAACCAGGCAAGCTAGCCATGACAATGGATCTTAACAGCTGGTGAGATGGAAAGGAGGAGGAGATTAAGGTTCAACATATATTCAGAGCAGACCGTCTCTGAATTCTCATTCAGGTCTCAGAGGAAAACATAATGTACGGTTTCAAGACTGAGTAGGGTACCTCATGGTAAATCCTACACAAAATTTTCTATCTGTAGTAAAGAAAAGAAAACGGTATGAGAAAACAGGAGAATGACAAATTACATAATGGAAGCACTTCACCACAAAACATGACACAATAATTTGGAAAACAACATCACCTTTTATTCATCCAATGAGAGTGTTTACAACCAGCTGAGTCTATTACAATGGTTTTTTCCCCTTCCAGGCCCCCTTTGATACTGCTAATGCATGCAGTATTTATAAGAACTTAAGTCAGTTGCTTTGTCTGTTACAATGATAGTTCTTAATTACATTTAAGCTAAATCTTTTCCAAGTGGAACCATGCAGGTAGTGATAAGACGAGTTTGGCCATAACAGTGGCTTTCAGCAGTCTGTTATTGATTACAGAGTGAGGAATAAATAGCCTCTTGGGATCCCGAAGAGGCTATGATGGAGTAAAACTTTGACAGGTGGAACCATGTAGGCAATGACAAGATACTTCTGGCCAAGAGGGTGGATGTAGCAGTCAGTTATGATCGGAATCTGGCTTTATTAGATGCCGAAGAGGCAAGGGAGGCTTTGACATCTTGGCTCTTCCTCTTCAGAAAACCGTTGCTGGATTATTAAATTGATGAAGTGCTGGCGTCTTTCGTGGATCAGTGATCATGCTAATGTGTTTGCTGCCCCTTATGTTTCTTCCGTTATATTATAAATAGTTCTGCAAAAATGCCTTTTCCTGACTTGACCCTTTCTATCTATCTCCTCACTACCGTGACATGCTGCATTGCTCTGCCCTCTTGCTCCTTGTCGGGTCCTACCTGAGTCCTTCTGTCTTGTTGACTCTTTCTTCATAAAATAGCGCAAAAACCCATACACTCGAATGTGAAATCCTTTATAATTTTTCTTTGGACTACTTCGCATCCACATTAACATTGCGCTTCACATGTTTTAAGATCTATCTTATGAGGAATGGGATTGGCGATGTGACGCAAAGAGCATATGGTGACGTGGTGGGAGGGGTAATGGTTTGTAGACGTGTCAAGGAGGTGGGCCCCAAAACTCACATCGCAATCGCAAATTAGGAGCTTTTGTTATGAGCGGCAGATGCAAATGTTATAATATGCAATGCATGGGGTGCAGGGAGTGACGTGGCGATGGGGTGGGCCCACCCGCAGATCGCAATGTTTTGTTAAGAGCAGTGGGAGGTAGGTTCTAAGATTTGTGAAGTGTGACATGTGATTTGGTCCCACCCATATCACAAATCTCATGATTTATGGTTTATCGCACATCGCAACTTTTAGGCCTTATCGCACATTGCAAATCAGAGGTTTTTGATATGAGCGGCGAACGTAAACACTAAAACTTGCGTCGTACAATTTGTGATTGAGAAGGTAAAGGGTTAAAATGGTTAAGTGCGGAAAAATTATTATATCGCATATGTAATGCATGATATATATAAGGCTTGGCTGTGGTAGGGGTAGAGCTGGAAAGGGTCAAAATGTTTTTGTGGCAAGCTAAGGCTTATTTGGTTCAGAGTATAATATATGATATATATGTATATCAAGCAGCCTAAAGTGAGGGGAAGAGTTGTGGATAAAGTGATACATGGTAAATTTAAAGGTTTTGAAATAAATGAATAGGGGAGCTTTAAAAACTGGAAAATGAAGGGCAGGAGAGGGAAAATGAGATGAAGTGAGGGGCGAAATGAATTTTTTCTCACCATCACACCTTATCAGCAACATTGTCCTCTTTCAACTAGACTGAGAGGCAGATGGATTCCTTTGATGCTCTTGACAGTCAGGATTTCCCTTCTTTTTCTGAAAATAAATGATAGCCATGGAATATTATTTTCAAAAGATCTGAGAAAGTAATCAGTCACCCTGTGATACTATGAAATACATGAGTCTAACAGACATGATGAAGATCATTGCTGGAAACTTCAACCAGAGATGAGACCCAAAAAGCTTAAAAACTAGGATAAGGAGAAGAAAACTGCTACAATAACACATTATTTAGGTTTTGATTCAGCAGATGAAACAAAGATCATCGCAATGGGTTTGAAATTTAAGGACATTGCAAGTACTAGTTCTTCAAGTTTTCAAAATATTACTCAAGATGATGAAACAAGAATTTTACTTTTCCATGTTAGGGTTATTTCAAAGCATACCAAGATTGACACCTTATTTGATAGTAGTTCACAAGAAAACCTTATTTTCAAAGACTTAGTCAAGAAGTTGAATTTAGAAACCATTCCTCATCCAATTCCTTATCCTTTAGGTTGGATATGTGAGAATTCAAATTTGCAGGTGACGAGGAAGTGCATACTTAGATTTTAAATCACTGAAAACGTTCTTGATAAAACTCGTTCCCCAGTATGGTCGCCCGTATGTTATCACCTTGTAAATTTCCAAAGGTTGAAGAAAGAACTACAGGGGAAACATCAAACCGCTTTGGAATCCAAGACCCAGCCTTCATAAACTTAGAGAGGGATCTCTCTGTTAGATATAGCTTTGTTTATAGGGGATTTTAGGCAAGCTATTAGTGCATAGGGGTTTGTTTGAAATTTATGGTTGAGGCGGTAGAAGAGGGCCATTGGGCTATGGAGTTAAACAGGTGTAACAAAATTCAAATAGATGAATAATTGAGGTCAGGTGCAATGAGGCAAGCTAGCCATGACAATGGATCTTAACAACTGGTGAGATGGAAAGGAGGAGGAGATTAAGGTTCAATGTATATTCAGAGCAAACCGTCTCTGAATTCTACATTCGGGTCTCAGAGGAAAACATAACTTACTATTTCAAGAATGAGCAGGGTACCACATGGTAAATCCTACACACAATTTTCTATCCATGGTAAAGAAAAGAAAACAATATGAAAAAACAGGGGAATGACAAATTACATAATGGAAGCACTTCACCACAGAACATGACACAATAATCTGGAAAACAACATCATCTTTTATTCATCCAACGAGAGTTTTTACAACTAGTTGAGTCTATTATAATGTTTTTTTCCCCTTCCAGACCCCCTTTGATAATGCTAATGAATGCAGTATTTATAAGAACTTAAGTCGGTTGCTTTGTCTATTATAATGATAGTTCTTAATTACATTCAAGCTAAACCTTTGCCAAGTGGAACCATGCAGGCGGTGATAAGATGAGTTTGGCCATAACATTGGCTTTCAGTAGTCTGTTATTGATTACAGAGTGAGGAAGAAATAGCCTCTTGGGATCCCGAAGAGGCTATGATGGAGTAAAACTTTGAGAGGTGGAACCACCCAGGTGGTGACAAGATACTTCTGGCCAAGAGGGTGGATGTAGCAATCGGTTATGATCAGAATTCGGCTTTGTCTGATGCCGAAGAGGCAAGGGGGGCTCTGACATCTTGGCTCTTCCTCTTCAGAAAACCATTGCTAGATTATTAAATTGATGAAGTGTTAGTGTCTTTCATGGATCAGTGGCCGTGCTGATGTGTTTGCTGCCCCTTATGTTTCTTCTGTTATATTATAATTAGTTCTTTAAAAAAAAAAATTCCTGGCTTGACCCTTTATGTCTATCTCTTCACTACCGTGATGTTTTACATTGCTCTGCCCTCTTGCTCCTTGTTGATTCCTACCTGAGTCCTTCTATCATGTTTAATATTTCTTCATAAAATAGTGCACAAACCCATACGCCCAGATTTGAAATCCTTTGTCTTTTTCTTTGGACTACATCGCAACCGCATTAACATCGCACTTCACATGTTTTAAGATCTATCTTATGAGGAATGGGATTAGCGATGTGATGTAAAGAGCGGATGGTGACGTGGTGGGAGGGGTGATGGTTGGCGGACTTGGCATGGAGGTGGGACCCAAAACTCACATCGTAATCACAGATAGAGAGCTTTTGTTATGAGCGGAAGATGCAAATTTTATAATCTACGATGCGTGGGGTGTAGGGAGTGACGTGGCGATTAGGTGGGCCTGCCCGCAGCCCGCAAATCGCAATGTTTTGTTAAGAGCAGCAGGAGGTAAGTTCTAAGATTTTTGAAGTGCGATACGCGATTGGGTCCCACCCATCTCGCAAATCGCATGATTTATGGTTTATCGTACATCACAAATTTTAGGCCTTATCGCACATTGCAAAGTTTAACATTTATCGCACATCGTAAATCAGAGGTTTTTGATATGAGCGGCGAACATAAACACTAAAATTTGTGTCGTGCGATTTTCGATTGAGAAGGTAAAGGGTTAAAATGGTTAAGTGCGGAAAAATGATTATATCGCATATGTAATGCATGATATATATATAAGGTCGTGTTGTGGTAGGGACAAAGCTGGAAAGGTTCAAAAGGTTTTTTTGGCAAGGTAAGGCTTATGTGGTTCAGAGTATATATGATATATGTGTATATCAAGCGGCCTAAAGTGAGGGGCAGAGCTACTGATAAAGTGATACATGGTAATGTTAAAGGTTTTGAAAGAAATGAAGAGGGGAGCTTTAAAAACTGGAAAATGAAGGGCAGGAGAGGGAAAATGAGATGAACTGAGGGGTGAAATGATTTTTTTCTCACCATCACACCTTATCAGCAACATTGTCCTCTTTCAACTAGACTGAGAGGCAGATAGATTCCTTTGATGCTCTTGATAGTCAGGATTTGCCTTCTTTTTCTGAAAATAAATGATAACCATGGAATATTATTTTCAAAAGATCTGAGAAAGTAATCAGTCACCTTGTGATACTGTGAAATACAAGAGTCTAACAGACATGATGAAGATCACTGCTGGAAACTTCATCCAGAGATGAAACCAAACAAGCTTAAAAACTAGGATAAGGAGAAGACAACTGCTACAATAACACATTATTTAGGTTCTGATTTCGGAGATGAAACAAAGATCATCGCAAAGGGTTTGAAAGTTAAGGACATTTCAAGTACTATTTCTTCAAGTTTTCAAAATAGTACACAAGATGATGAAACAAGAATTGGACTTTTCCATGTTATGGTTATTTCAAAGCATACCAATATTGACACCGTATTTGATAATGTTTCACAAGAAAACCTTATTTCTAAAGACTTAGTCAAGAAGTTTAATTTAGAAACCATTCCTCATCCAAGTCCTTATCCTTTAGGTTGGATATGTAAGAATTCAAATTTGCAGGTGACGAGGAACTACATACTTAGATTTTCAATCACTGAAAAACTTTTTTGATAAAGTTGTACTTGATTTTGTTCTTCTTTATATTTCTGGTATTATTTTGGGTAGCCCATATTTTTATAATAGGAGAGAAATATTTCATTGCCATGAAAATAAGTATCACTTTTTTAAGAATGGGATTGAGTACATTTTTAGATCGCATAGTAAGAAGATGAGTTTGTCTCTTATGCATGCTAGAAAAATGAAGAGAATTGTGCATGCTAGTGAAAAAATTTCTTTGTTAATGTTCAAGCATCAAGATGTTGTAAATGAGGCCTTTCAAGATGATGCATCAAATGAAAATTTTGATTTCATTGAGGTCGCTAATAGTTTTTACAATATGTTTCAGGAGTCTAACATGTTTCCTTCAAAAGGAGGTCAAAAATATGTGGTAAAATTGCATAAGCATGCATCATTGTTGAGCAGTGATGTGAACAAGATGTTGGTGCAAGAGAGTGCAAAGATCAAAGAGAAAGCACCAAAGAAATTTGACAAAGAGGGATCTTTTTCCTTTGAGGATATTGGTATGAAATTCTGACTTAAGCTGAGGGATATGTAAAGGATCATTGGGTGTTGAAAGAGGCTCTGTGGGACCTGAAGATGGGGGCTCGGTGGCAAACATTGTGAGGGGATTGTTGTACTGAAGGGACCGAGTCTGAAGGTTGAGGTCAGCAGTATTAGGTTGGTCAGAGTTCATCACGAGGATCTGGTAATCAGAGGTACCATATGGGGGAGGTTGAGTGGCCACCTAACTTTCAGGGGGTTTGGCAGCCACATATCCTTACTGGGGGAAAGGATTGGTAAACATAGCTGGTTGGATGGGCACAACATTATGAGGAAATAAAGAAGAGGCTTGTTATCCTCGGGATGTTTCTTAAGCTTCCCACATTTGTTTCATCTGAGGTAAAAGGGGACAATCATGGGTATAGTGACCATAGACACTGCAACAAGAATAGGGCTTACTCGTGCGAATAAGCATGTCTTGCTTGGGTTGAGCGCCTTGTTTCTAGGTTGTGGTGTTAGATGTATTCCCTTGGGGATGGTTTCCAGAATTACCTGGAGCAGGTTGGTTTTTGTTTCCTTTCCTCTTCTTTTTGGAAGTGGGACGATTAGTCACACTCTGCTGCGCATATACCTGATCCTGAGGGGGGGATGTCTTCTGCTGCAGAGCTTGAGAAGGCAAGGGAGGCTGAGGTGCTTGTGATGGAGGAGTTGGAGCACCAAGCTATTGATACGAATAGTAAGGATGTTGAGAAACATTGGGGTAAACAAGTTGGGAAAAAGTAGGCCCTAACATCAGAGGATCTGGTTGGGCGAAGGTGTGAGGCATGACATGTCCTAGATACATGCTGCCGGGAGGGGGAAAAGTGTTAGAGGAGTTGGCCCCTCCCTTAAGGAAACCATAACCCATGTGAGGATGAGTGTACGGATGTGGAAGGGATCCTACAATATCGTCGGTAGCATTAGATGCCACTGGTGTGTTGGCACCACCAGGTCTAGGGAGATCAAGTAAGACGATATAAACATAACCATATTACGCGTAGATCAAGTCATATTTCAACACAATTTGGAGGGCTTCTTCCTCGGTCTGAGGAAAGTGAGATGTGACATCTTTTCCAATAGATGGAAAAAGGGATCTGAGAAACCAGTCCATCTAGAAACAGTCTTCGAAAACAGGGGCTCAACAAAGGCTCTTCCTTCTGCACCACTCTTGAACATGGTCAGATAGGCGGGTGGCAGAAGTTTGACGGAAAGAGTTCAAGAGTTCAGTACCAGTGTCATAGCGAAGGGGAAGATATAAGTAAGATAGAAAAGCCTTGGCAAGAGTCGCAAAAGTAGTATGAGAGGAGGAGGCCTGGTCGACATCCCACTTGGAAGCTTCTCTAGTAAGCGTACGCTGGAATAAAAGAAGACGGATAGATTCATCGATGATGGAGTTAAACGAACACAACATGTGGAAAGAACGAACATGGTTGGTAGGAACCTTTGTAGCATTTCCTTCAAACTTGGGGATGTCTGAAGGAAGCTTAGTTGGCATAGTAAGTGTTGAGCTAATTTATGTACCTAAACTAACACAATTATTTATTATCAATCCGGGTTGTTTATGCTTTGAGGCAAGTTCACTATATGTGAAGATCAGATATAATCAAACCTTGAAAGATAATCTATTCAAAAGCTGAAAGTAATACATTCTATAACTCTAACTCAATTAGTTTAAAAAGAGGAATAATATTGAAATGGTTCTTGACTCAAGAAATCCACTTTCACCCAATTACCACTTAATGAATCAGAGATTAAAACCAAGAACTTAAGATGGATAAATTATTAATGAAAGAAGATCTTAACTTAAGAGACATATAAAGTATTCCATTATAATTCATTCATCTTAATATCAAAAATCTCAACAAGAAACTACTTGCATACAAACAAAAGAAACCAATTTTAATTCATCATTTTAGTAGAAGGGATGCTCAACTTGATACATCTGTTTTTCCAACTTGATAAAGTGATGAATAAGCTATAAACTAATGAAATCAATCACTATGCATGAACCATAAAGCAATCTGAAATAAAACTTTGAAGAACTAGTTCTACAATAACAAGATTACATGGAAATAAAACTAATTAACAAGAAAGTGTACTTAGCTTGGAATGGGGGCCCTTCCACCCTTGCCTTGCACACTTGATAAATGATCTCAGAAGCTTAACTTCATTCACACATCCATAGCATTGAACAGCAAAATAATAACAACACAGGTCTTCAAATTAACTCCTCAATCCAAAGTTGTCACACATAAAAGTATAATAAGTCAATGACAATAATAATAATACATAAGCCATCAAAGCTTTGGCTTTAAATAAGAAGTCTCATGAAACAAACTGATCTATTTTTACTCAAACAAACCCATCTACTCTCATCCACCTATCTAAGTCGAATTCATTATTCTTATCCCAAGAAATATGGCCAATCCCATAGAATCTCAAAACTGCCCTATTCTTATGGGATTTCTGAATGACTAGTCATGATTGACTAGAACCAAATGGGCCTAATAAAGCTTGTTCTGTTCGAACTAAGCATAGGTGGCTTAATCCTAGTTGCCAAGCTGTCCATCCATGCATTCAATTCGTGCCCAAGTGTCCTGCAACCACATCAACCATAGAGCTATTACGGGAATTTCTGAATCTGCCAATTTTGCACCAAAAACCAAACTTTCATAAAAACTTTAGAATTTGAAAAATTAAAATTAAATACCTGAATAGATATCAAATATATGTCAAAATGGAATAAATGAATGGAAAATGGATGGGAAATAGATGGATTAGTAAGTTTCTTTGAGCAAAATAAGACCAAAACTAAGGCCCAACATCTCTCCCTTTCTTATCATCAAGCATGTCCCAATGCTTGCCTATTCCTCTTTGACCTTCTTCTTTCTGAAGTAGATGTTGTACCTGTAGATGCTTCCTGTTGTGCTGCCCTTGCCAAACAATCCAAACCTGTGTCATGTCTTTCCTTGAACAAAGCTACTTTGACCTTCTGTTTTTCATATTTGGCCTGCCACATATTCTTTTCCTTCAACCACTTAAATGCTTGTTTAGAAATTAGATCATTTTTCCTTTTCAATCTCCCCAACTCTTCTTTCAATTTTTCATTTGTTTTGACCAATTTAGCATTATCTTTCCTGTTTGCTTTGTTCTCTTCTTTTAATTGTTTTTCCACAATTTTGCTAATTTCTAATTGGTCAGTTAAATCTCTGATTTTTCCATCATTGATTTATTTTTCAAAATCTTGGGTTGTTTTCATTAATGATGCTGCTGCTTCATCATCATATGAAGAATCCCTCTCAAATTCTTCTTGTGGAATGTTATTTTCTTCTTGTGGTTTTGGAAAATATATTTCTTCTTCCTTGTCTAAATTAATGGGACTTTTATTTGTAAATCTTTTGGGAATAGACATCACAGATATTTCATTTTCCATGGCCATGTTATTTTTCTGTTTGGCTCTTGTTCTAGGATATAAGGGTGAATTCATCAATCCTCTACTTTCCTGCTCTGTTTTATCCTGCACCTCTTTAATCTGTTTAGTAAAATGATTTTTAATCATGAATTCTCTCCACTCTATGCCCTGCAATCTCACCTGATACTCAACTAGGATTTTAATCAATCCTTGATGATACATCTGTCCTACCTTAGGCCTGTTTTCATGTCTTGCTGTTTCAATCATTCTTAAGAGGCTCTTATATAGGAAATAAGGTAAATTAATCCTATCTTCTCCCTTAATGTGCTGTAGAAGTTTAACATGATATAAATGGGCAACACTATATCCTCGGTCACAAGTGAAAAATTTTTGGATGATCAAGACCAATTCTCCCCATGGCTCATTAAACCACTCCCTGGGTATACCTTTTGTCCTATCAAATGTCCCCTTCCGGTTTTTCTCAAGGAAGAAAGTCCACGCTTTCTCCTTGAAGTGTAGCCCTTTATAATACTTTTCTCCTATCATTGGCAAATCTAAGGCTTTGGACAAGTATTCTTGGGTTACTGGGACAATGATTTCTCCTACTCGAGTCTGGTCTTGACTGAAATTCTTTATAAAATCTTTGGTTATCTCCTCAGAATGGCCATTAAATTTCTATAAGAAGCCTATCATCCCTGCCTGATAAAGTTTTTCTATAGTCTCTTTTCCCCAGCTTTCTATTTGAAATTTTGGCTCTACCCTGTTTGCCATTGTTTCTGTAAACCAATCAATGTAGGCCTCTGCTGTTACTAACTTCATTTTAATAAAAATTATGACTATCGTTTTTTTTAAATGAAATTCAGTAAGAAAAGAAGCTTACCTTCCTCTTCTGACTCAACTCAACTCTGCACTTTTTAACCTCTGATATATTCCCTTGCAATAGCACTCTCTGAATTCCCTGTTTAATGCAAACAACACCTGTATACTTCTGTTAATACACTGGTCTTTGTTTTTTTAAATTAAATACACACGCAGCATCACAAATCACACAAACATGATTTACTGCGTATATATAAAATAAAAACTAAAGAGTGCTCTCGGCCTCATCAAAATTTCTACAATGTTTTCGGCTTAAGCAAAGGTGTTTGCAAAAATTATTGCTTGCAGACTCAGCATAAAAATGCAAAAAGGCTCTCGGCCTCAACCAAATATAAACACGGCTTTAGCAACCCGACTCCCTTTGGCAACCACAGTTCAATGTGACAATCCGGCATTCGATCCCCTGTTTTAGTCAAAAACAAAAACAAAAACGCAGTGGCAGCAAGTGTTTATGGCGTTTTTCGTTTTCATGTTAACTGTTTGTGAAAATATTAATGCGCACAATTCACTCAGTAGAACACGGTTTAGTGCGCAATTAGTCAACAACCACTGCCATGCCACTTCAATCACAGCATTCCGTTAAAACTCTTAACGTGTTACTCATGCAATGAGTTTCCATCAAAATGCTGCGCATCAAAATCTATCAACAATCCTTAAGTGCTGTCAATCTGGAGATAATCACGGATTTGTAGTTACCTGACTGTCAACGAGCGCGTGGAGTATAACCGGGCGCTCCAAATCCCTATTACTTCGGTTAATTGAGCTGGTGGCAAAGCAAAGGATCTAAAAGTTAATGACAAGAAATATCCCATAATCGCTGAGTGTAAATGAACTTCACTGTTACCTGACTTAATCCTGAAAATCTGCTATCTCTGATCGTTGAACCCGGAGCGATTTCCTTTCTTAAATCCGCCTTCTTGCTTTTCCGGAGTGATTTTCACTATTTCGCTGCTTCAAACGCCTTCTCTCTTCTCCGGAATGATGTTTTGTTTCCAAACGCCTTCCTTCTGAGCTCTGGCAATGAGGACTGAGGTCGAAACGGTCATGAATTGACCGAGTTCATGGTTGTACTGTGCCTATTGGTGTTATGATGCGCAGTTGGTATGGCTGTCCTCTTTGACCAGTCGCCCGACTGTGTCATGAGGATGCCAAATCATCATTTTGTTTTGAATATTATTGCCACCGCCGTGTGCTATGCACGTATGATTTTCATTGTCGTGTGCTATTTTTTTGAATGATATGCACGTATCATTGCCACCGTCATATGTTATTTTGAATGATATGCATGAACTATTACCTCCGCCGTGTGTCTATACGTGCAATGATACTCCTGCATTGTATATGTAATTATCATTTCACCATACCCTGTCAATCATACAAGCCTGCCAGATCATAACAATCGTGCCCGTCCTTAATTTTGTATGCGCCATATACCTTCGCTTATCCTTATACCATATGCGCGTTGATTTTATATACCATTAACCTTATGTCTTTTGCGTATTAACCTTATGTATTAACCTTATATCCTTTGTGCTGAATTTTTATATAGATGGTTTTAACGCATTCCTTATTTACACTATGGTATATAGTTTAATATAGCGCATTATTTTGTTTTGCCTTCTATGCACACCTTTATGATTTTAAAATGACCATCTTAGGTCATGTTTAAAATCATCACCATACTAATGCTTGATCAGATGGAAAAAGTTGTCCTAGCTTGGTCTTTTGCTCTTAAAGAAAAATACTTAGGATTATAGGGAATATGTATAGGAAATGTGTGTGAATGAAATGGAATATGTATAGGGGTATTATGAATATAGGATATGTATAAGGAATAATGAATATCCTCAGGTACTAACTTTAACTTAACAAAAACTAAAAATTCCTAAGAAAAATTTGAATTTCAAGTACAAAATGACTATACATATACTTCCCTGGATGATGTTTGTACAGGTGCAATGAAATCAGATGTTGTAGATGAATCAAAAAGTAAATTTTATTGCTGCTCCTTGTTCTTTATGCTCTGGTTCTTGAATTGAAAAATCAGGTCCCTTTGTAATGATTCTTTGTTTCAGGTCCCTCTGCACTGCTTATATAATATGCACATGTTGTTTTGACATTGGCGGGTCTCTCAGGTCCCTCTGTTGACAATACAAGTTCCTTCTATACTTCAGCTTTCCAGCTAAAGATCTAATACAAGTCTCCCCCTTGTTTAAGATATGACTTGTCCTCAAGTCAGTTGTTGATGGAGAGTACCTGTATTGAAATTATGTGAGAATAGTAGAACAAGAAAAGGAATTCATAGAGTCCAAGTTGCCTTGGTTTTCCCATATGAATTCGTGTTTGCTTAGTGCCAGTTGCCTGGTTTTCACTAGAAAACAAATTATTTTCTATGTTTTTTTTTTTATTTTATTTTTTTTTATTTTTTTTTATGTTTTTTTTATTTATGTTTTTTTTTTTTTTATTCAACTACAGGACTGGAAGATGGCTGATCCTGGTGTGCCATTACTTCCAGTTCTGTATCTTCTGTCAGTTGTTTCATAAATGCTTCTTTACTGATAGGCCTATTATAAACTTTGAGCCTATGTCCATTCACTATAAAGGAGGTGGAATCCTGGTCAATTGTCTTGATTTTGACTGCTCCATTATCGAAGATTTCATCAATTTCATATGGGCCTAGCCAGTGTGTTGTGAACTTTGCTTTGAAATCTTTGAACTTGGAGTCAAAAATTAATGCCCAATCTCCCTTGCGAAATGTCTTTGTTTTGATATATCTGTCGTGCCACTTCATTCTTTGTTGTTGCACCAATGTAGTATGTTCTATGGCTTGCTGACGATGCTCATCCAACTGATTCAGTTCCATGATCCGCTATTGTTGTGCTTCTGTCAGGTCTAGTCCTAGTTCAGCTGCTAGTCTGTATGTTTGTATTTGAAACTCTATAGGCAATAAGGCCTCTTTTCCATATACTAACTAGTATGGACTAAAACCAGTTGTATTCTTCCATGTGATTCTATAGGCCCATAGTGCATCTTGTAATTTTTCAGACCAATCTTTTCTGTTCAGCTGTACTGTTTTTGTCATGATATTTTCTAGGACTTTATTTGTTGATTCAACCTGCCCATTTGCTTGAGGATGATATGGTGTAGATGTCCTGTGTTTGATCTTGTACTTCTCTGTTAGATCTCGTACCAGTTTTGATGTAAATTGTGTTCCTTGATCTGTTACAATTTGTCTAGGTACTCCATATCTGACAAAGATTTCTTTAAAAAGAAAGTTGACCACTGTATCTTCTGTTGCTCTATTCACTGCTTTAGCCTCTGCCCACTTGGTTACATAATCTGTACATACTAAGATGTACTTTTTTCCATTTGATGGTGGATTGATGGGTCCAACAAAGTCAAGTGCCCATTGCTCAAATGGTTCTATGAGGACCTGTGGCTTCAGCGGCATCTCATCTCTTGTAATTGGTCTCCCTATTCTCTGGCAACTGTCACATTGCTTGACATATTTCTTAGAATCTTTGAAGATGGATGGCCAGTAGTAGCCCAGTTGCAGCACCTTATATGTTGTTCGTTTATCTACAAAATGGCCACCACATGGTTCATCGTGACATGCCCTTAGAATATCTAATATTTCATCTTCTCGCACACATTTTCTAATTATCAAATCTGAACCAGTATAAAATAAATCACCATTTACCCAACTATACCTAGAACTCTCTCTAACAATTTTGTGTCTTTGCTTTTTAGTAAATTGGGTTGGTAACTTTCCAGAAGATAAATAGTTTGCCATGTCTGCAAACCATGGTGTTCTTACTGTGATAGCAAATAGGTGTTCATCGGGAAAGTTATCTGCAACCGGATTAGGATCATTGGGTGAATGTATGCGGGACAGAAAGTCAGCCACTTGATTTTCCTTGCCTGGCCGGTCTTGTATTGTGATATTAAATTCTTGCAATAACAGTAACCATCTTGTTATTCTTCCATTGGTTATAGGTTTATTCATCAAATATTTGATTGTTGAATGATCTGTATGAATGAAAACTTGATATCCTGTTATATAATGTCTGAATTTGTTTACTGCATGTATAACGGCTAACATTTCTTTCTCGGTGACTGTATAGTTCAATTCTGCAGGTGTTAGATTCTTGCTTATAAAATATATTGCATAATTGAACAAGTTCTCTTTCTGTCCAAGGGAGGCACCTATTGCAGTATCAGATGCATCAGTTGATATATGAAATGGCAAAGACCAATTTGGTCCACGGAGAATGGGCGCAACTGATAATTTTTCTTTCAGATTTTGAAATGCATTTTGACAGTCATTTGTCCAGTGAAATTCAATATCTTTTGCTAATAATTTAAACAGAGGTTGGGCTATTTTACTGAAGTTTTCAATGAATCGTCTATAATAGCCTGCATAACCTAAGAAACTTCTTACCTCTTTTTGTGTTGTAGGAGGCATTAAGTTTACTAGGACATGGATTTTTGCTGGATCCACTTTAATTCCTGAAGCAGAAATATGGTGCCCCAGAACTATTCCTTCTGTCAACATTATATAGCATTTCTCATTGCTTAATGACAAATTTGTTTCAATGCATCGTTTCAACACTTTCTCAAGATTATTTAGGCAATCATTATATGTGTTTCCATAAACTGTAAAGTCATCCATATAAACCTCTACACATTCATGGATTAGATCAGCAAAAATTGCAAGCACTGCTCGTTGAAAAGTTGCAGGTGCATTACATAAACCAAATGGCAAAACATTATATGCATAGGTTCCCCATGGGCAAGTGAATGTTGTCTTGTCTTGGTCTTCTGTTTCTATTCTAATCTGGTTGTACCCGCTAAACCCATCTAAGAAAGAAAAGAATTTCTTTCCAGCCAATGAGTCTAACACTTGATCAATAAATGGTAGAGGAAAATGATCCTTGAGTGTAGCTTTGTTTAGTTCTCGATAATCCACACATACCCTCCACTTTCCATTTTTCTTTGGTACAATAACCAGTGGAGAAACCCATTGACTATCTGAAATAGGATAGATGAATCCAACATTTAACAATTTTTG